>CM038146.1:433174934-433551642 GCA_021437245.1 Aegilops speltoides
GCCGCCGCCCGTCTTGTCGCCGCCCCCGCCCCGCCGCCGTCGCCGCCGCCGCCGCCAGACGCCCCGCCCATCCACACACACACACACGCATCCACACATACACACACACACTACAAACACCACACACACACACATACACACAGACACACACACACACACACACTACACGTACACTACACATTTACGTACACACATATACAAACCCTACACACACACATATATTTTTACTTATTTTCTGTTTTCTAATGTTTAGATTAATTAGAACTATATCTATAGTTAATTTATTTTTAGAATGTTAGAAATGTTATGTTAGATGAATTAGAAATATGTTAATGTTTATTTTTAGTAAATGATTAGTTGAACTAGTTGAATTAATATATAGAACTAGTTTGTTTAGTAAATGCTTAGTTGAACTAGTTGAATTAATTAATATAATTACTAGTTTATTTTTAGTAAATGCTTAGTTGAACTAGTTGAATTAATAGATTTTTTTTCTGCTAATAGATTTTTTCTATTAATAGATTCTTTTGGTGATATTATTATTGAATATGCATGTTTGGTGATATTATTGTTAATAGATTTTTTTGGGGTGATATTTAGATTGTGTAATTAATTTTGTTCATAGAATTTTAATGATTTTTTGTTCATAGTATTTAGAAAAAGGAAAAAAGAAGAAGTAGTTTATATATAGTTGAACTAGCTAGTTGATTTAATAAACTAATTAATTTTACTATATATAGAAGTAGTTTGTTTTAGTAAGTACTACTTATTTATTTATAGTAAGTGCTTAGTAGTAGAACTAGATAGTTGACTAATAAAACTAAATTATGAACGTAGGTCGAAATGTCGTACTCATCGGACGACGATAACCGCCTGGGAGTGCGATCGGTGCCACGATTTACACGAGGTATGTGCGATGATTCATTGAGCTGGAGGAAGATCGACGCTTCAGCATTAAGCTCGAGGAGACTTGCGATGTTCATACAAGACGCAACGCATTTACAATAGTTTTTTTCGTAATTGCACGACTTCAACTATTTTAACGTGTATTTTTCATCTTTCCAATTTGACTAGCTTATCCCATGCTTTGCAAGACGCTATGTCTTGGAGAGGATGCGATTGAAGACCATGAAAATTTTGAAACCAAAAAATTATCCTAAGTAATTAACATGATGTGGATTTTCAAGTAAAGCTGTACAATGCTCAGAGTGTAACCCATTTTGGTTGCAAAATTGGGATGCATTTTGCAAGATTTATGGTCTTGATGAGGGTATGCTTGTCACCATGGATCTTGGTGATCCTACAATCGAGCAAGAGACACCTACGATTTGGGTCTTTGTGGATACACCTCCAGCTTCTTCCCTCATGTGAGCTAAACATAGTTATTAAGTAATTTATATTGTTTATTTCAAAATATAATGTTGACAACTTATCTCCATTGACAGCTTATTTTCATGCTTCAAAGAATGTGCGGAAGATGGTAGATGTAACGCATTACATCAAGGCTGCTAATTAACTTATCAGAGAACGACATCCGGTCGGATTTGGTAGAGATCTTGAGAATTACAATATCTACAATCAAACTCCTCAACATTATGGTCAATACGCGCCACTAGTGCACGTGTTGAACTACGGTAACTACCATGGAGATACCTTGGTAAGATTATTTTTTACTATTACAACATCCATGCATCTTTTTGCACACTTCTAAAACTAGTACAACATTGCTAACTATGAAGTTATTACTATGTTTTTCAACAGATAATCTCGAATGATTGTGTGCCTCATCTGATGTATACGCGTGGTAGCCTTCATGTTTTGAACATACTACTGTGTCGTCCTACTTAATATCAACTGTCCATACCGGTTTCTAAAAGAAGTGGAGACATAACAATCAAAGAATGGAGAAAATGTATGGACAATGTAAGGAGCTTCTTGGAAGCAATAAGCAGCGAAAGGCAAGAATTGGAGACAGGATAATCGCCATTCTTCATAACGGAGAGTCGTGGTCTATATTGTTTTATGCTATTTTACCTTAAGGGTGTTTAGGTCCTACCGACATCGATGATCATGTGCCAAGAACAATTATGTAGGGTTGGGTTCGATGACTATATATGAGGATGATGATCGATGACTTATTATTAATAACGAGTAGAAGTTGTATGATGATGCATGATTAGTCGGATTTTGTTATTAGATACTCCTCCATTTTAATATAAGGTGTATTAGTTTTTCAAAAGTCAACTGTTGTCTATGTTTGACCAACTTTACAGCAAAATATATAAAGATTTATAATACTAAATATATAAAATGTAAAAATATAGTCCATGATGAATCTAGTGATAATGATTTGGTATTCTAGATATTGATATTTTTGTCTATAAACTTGGTCAAACTTAGAGAAGTTTGACTTTTTGGAAAAATAATACACCTTATATTGAGGAATGGAGGGAGTATATATGATGATGTAATGATGCAAAAGCATGCATGAGATATGTTATATGAACATAGCAGCAGCGTTGATAAACAAAGCATGCAATGATGCATAACGTGTACAATGTGTAGTATCGTAAAATACCAGCAAACGAAAAAGAATTAAAATGGAAACACAAAATTAAATGAAAAAGCAATCATAAAACTAAAAACCCACCAAACCTTATAGTACCAGCTTGGTGTTACCAACCGGTACTAAAGGGCTCAGAGCCCCTGAGCTGGCTAGTGCCACGTGGTTGCTTCTTTAGCACCGGTTCGTGTTGAACCGGTACTAAAGGGGGGCCTTTAGTGACCATTAAATTAGTGCCGGTTATGTAACCGCACTATATAAATCCACGAACGGTGCTAATGCCCGGTTCTGCACTAGTGATAGCTGGTGGGTCCCAGCAGTCAAGGGGGCGAATCTTTTTTTTTTGCCAAGTCGTACTTCCTTGCGTGCGAAGATGTAGCTGGTGGGTCCCAGCAGTCAGAGGGCGAATCGTTTTTTTTTTTGCCCGGGCGCACTTCCTTGCGTGCGAAGATGTAGCTGGTGGGTCCCAACAGTCAAGGGGGAATGTTTTTTTCGCGAAATACGGTGGCCCGTCCGATGGGTCCCCAATGTCAGGTGGAGGAATCATTATTTTGCGCGTAATAAGGAGGCACTTCCTTGCTGCGGCCGTGGACCCAGCTGTCAGCCTCTCCACGTATAGTCCACGTCCGATGGAAGTCATTCCTTAACCGTGTTGACCACGCCGTGCCGAGAGCACCACGGCGGTGGATGACGGCGAGGCCTAGGAAGGGGACGACTCGGAGCCGGGGAAGACGCAGCAGTGGATGAACACGCAAAGAGGAGTACGAGGGTTCACTTGTTCGGCTGCGGTGTGAGGCTGCAGTCGCCGCAGAATAACAGGGGGTGTGGGTGAGTAGAGGGATGGCCTGGCCGGCGGTGGGAGTAGTAGGGGGTGGTGAGGCCTCCGTGGCATCACAGCCGGCCATGGGAGGCAGGAGCACGCGGCACGACCGGCGCTGGTTTGGGCGGCTGGAGCAAGAAGACCAAAGGTTGAAGAAGCACTACGACTGTTGGATGAACATCATACGGTAATAGGAGCTAGAGTCGTTCATATTGACTAAGTTGACAAAGCCCTCCATCCCCGTCAACTTGGTAGGCCCACAAGTCAACCTCCCAGTATGCTGGGTTCCAGCTGGCAGGGGGAGTATTCATTTTTTTGTGCGTAATAAGGACGAACTTCCTTGCATGCGAAGATAGCAGGTGGGTCTGACATGTCAGCGAGGGGCACATTTTTTCGCGAAATACAGTGGCCCTTCCGGTGGGTCCCAGATGTCAGGTGGAGGAATCATTATTTTGCGCGTAATAAGGAGGCATTTCCTAGTGTGCAGCCGTGGACCCAGCTGTCAGCCTCTCCATGCACAATCTACTTCTGATGGTGTCGTTCGTTGACCACGTTGACCACGCCGCGCTGAGCGCATCCAAGGTGGTGGACGACGGAGAGGCCCCGGACAGCAATGAGCCGGAGATGGGAAGACGCGGGAGTAGAGTCACAGACGGAGAGGTGTACGAGGGTTAACTAGTTCTAGTGCGGTGTGGTTCGGCAGTCGGTGGAGAAGAATAGGAGGTGTGGAGGGGTGGAGGGATGGCCTGGCCAATGGTGGAGTAGCACTTCATAGCGAAGCGTGCTAAGCAGAGCTACTAGCAGCAGGAGGCGGGAGGTAGTCCCGACAGCGCTCGAGGAAGAAGACGAGAGATTGAAGATGGATGTCGGTCGTTGGATGCAAATCCAACGGCTAACATGTCAGAATCGTTTGTTGACTAAATTGACAACGACTTGTGTTAGCTTCGACCTATTGGCCCATATTTCAGCCTCCAAAAATGTGGCACGTATTCAACCCATTTTTTCGAATTTATGATTTTTTTTTATGCGGTAGAATTTACAAATAATTTGATCTTTTTTGAATTACAGCCATTAGCTGGGCTGGGTGAACAAATAATGTAGCGTCCATGCGGCCCATTTATATTATTTCCTAAAAAATTACAGGCCATTTGCACTTTCTCGAAATACACAATTTTGCCGGGCTGATTCTAATTATAATGTTGGGTTGGGCCAGCAATGTTATCAAAAAATAAAAAGGGGTTGAGCATTTTGTTATAAATACATTTAAATAATAAGTGATATTATTACATTTGTCATTAAGTCTTACCAAGCTTTTGTACACAATCACTAGGATTTTCGTGCCAAAACAATCCAGGATTTTATTTGTTAAGAAGTTATTTTTATAAGTTAATAAGATGTGGGATATTGTTTTCTTACATATGTAAGTATCTGTTAAATATATGATGACAATAAAAATAATATATAATAACATATAAAATAATTTAAATATATATAATACAGTTAGAAGGGAAACATAAGTTGGACCTGGCGTTCCTATTCTTATATAGAAAAATAGAACAGACCTCTGTGTTTTCTTCAAAAAAATACATAAATTGGACTGCCAAAAATAAAACCTCGGATGGGAGGTCCATAGGCCGGTCGATACATGACGGCCCTAGGAGAATACAAACAGGCCCTCCCATCCGAGGTCGTGGGCTGCGCATGTTAAAAATGAAAGCTTAGACGGGGCAGCCCAAAACCACATCCAACACTTGCCAAAACTTCGTCCCTCGTTTTCTCTGTGTTTTGCACACTCTACATTGTGTGGGCATTTTGACTGTGCATCATATGAAGATGTGCTATGCATGAATATCGATCAGCATGATGTTAACTGGCTGGTAGTTCCATTTTCGACCATGAATAAAACTTCCAACATGATGTTAACCCTGTTTGAAAAGGTCGTGTTAATATAAATGCTCGCCTCGAAAGTTGCGCTTATATCGAAACTGAAATTGCGCTTATCTGAAACTGAAATTGCAGTTTCTTCTCATCTGCACTTTTATACTTCTATGAAACTACATTTTTAAGTGCTAAAAATAGATCTCTAGAATTCATAAAATTCTTCATATGCTCAATACTGCAAATCTGAAATTCAAAAGACATACATATCTGAAAGTACTCTCAAAATACACAACACAAAACACAATTCACAACCTGCAAATACTGACAACCCTAAGCTCCTCCTGACCATTCACAACCTGTCCGACTATTGGGCTGGGGGGGGCAGCCCCCTCCTATTCCTCGACGGCAGACAGCTGCCCCGTGAGATGATGTGAACAGCGAGGGAGACGATGGCGGGGAAGCAACGTTGGGCCAACTGCTTTTCTCCTTTTGCAGTTGGGTTTGGTCGATGAAGACTCCACCGGCTCGCTCTGGCAAGACACCCTCACAAACGGCACCCTGTAGATGCTCGATCCTTCAATCTCTAGTGGATGCTCCATCTGGGATCGACACTCCCACCACCGCTTCCTCACGATCGATTCGGTGAATCTGTTTGCTCCATGGCCCAGAGGAGCAGCTCTATGTACTCGGTGCGACTCCTCCGGAGTATCGCCGCCTTTTTGCTCTGTTGCAGATATTTGGCCATGGATGTCGCCATCGCCGCTAGTTGGTCCTTGTTGTCAAACCAAGATCAGATTCTAACATCCTAGCTAGCTTCACGTGGTCGCCGCTCACGATCATCACGATCGGTTGTACTCCTCCATCGATCTACTTCTCCACAAAGACCTTCACTACCGGGCGGTGGTTTTGAATGGAAGAGGAGAGGGGCAGCGCTGGTTTTGGATTAGAACGGGAGAGGAGCGATGCTGGTTTTGGACTGGAACAGGAGAGGAGGGACGGTGGTTTTGAAATGGAAGAGGAGATGAGTGGCGCTGGATTTAGATTGGAACAGGAGAGGAGCGGCGCTGGTCTTGGAAGTATTTTTTTGTTGTTTTGCCTATTTTGGGTCAAAGTTTTACCACGTACAGTATTTGACAAGCAAAATGTGAATGCATGTCACCAAAAATTGTATCGTTTGGTTCGTATCTGAATGTACTTTCAAATTATATTATTTTTGCAATGTATAACATATATTTTATGTGCGAAAATCATGGTCAATTATGATCCGTAATAAAAGGGAGACTAGTTAATGGGGTCGCTTAATTGAAGGGTTAATTGATTTTGATTTTGATCCAATCGCAGCACCGCCCTCTCGCCTAATCCTAAATCGCCACGCCACGCCCTCTCCCTCTTCTCCATTGCAAAACCACCTCCTCTCCTCTCCATCATCTCCATTCCAAAACCACCATCTCGCCTCTCCCTCTCTCGATCTTCTCCATTGCAAACCACCTCCTCTCCTCTCCATCATCTCCATTCCAAAACCACCTCCTCTCCTCTCCATCATCTCCATTCCAAAACCACCGCCTCGCCTCCCTCTTCCGATCTTCTCCATTGCAAAACCACCTCCTCTCCTCTCCATCATCTCCATTCCAAAACCACCTCCTCTCCTCTCCATCATCTCCATTCCAAAACCACCGTCTCGGCTCTCCTCTTCTGATCTTCTCCATTGCAAAACCACCTCCTCTCCTCTCCATCATCTCCATTCCAAAACCACTGTCTCGCCTCTCCCTCTTCTCTATTGCAAGACCATCGTCTCTCCTCCCATCTTCCAAACGTAGCACCGGACCACTCAGAAGGACATCTATGGAGAGGATGCAGCAGCGAATCAGGCAGATCACCGGCGGCGACCAAGCAAAGTTAGCTAGGTTGAAGGAGATCCTTAGTTGGTTTGACAATGAGTGGGAGATTTCGAGGACGGTGCGGGCCATGTGGCAATGTATGCGAAAGAGCGAGACGGCGGCGATGAGGGCGGCCATGTACATGTACTCCTCGGCGGCAGTCACGCCACAGTTCTCCAAGTTCATCAAGTATCTCCTATGGGCGATGGAGCGGACAGATTCGCCTGAGGCGACAGTCAGACGGAGGTGGTGGGCGTACAGGTCGAAGGTCGAGCACCCAGAGGATAACGAATCGATCGAGTATGGTGTGTCGTTCGTGAGGGTGCAGAGCCAGCCGGAGCCACAGGAGTATTCATTTTCCCACCGCAAGAGGAGGCCGGATGGCGCGACGTCGCTTCCCCGCCGTTCTCCATGGTTCCCTCGACGCTCGCCTCCTTTCAACGGCGGTGGTAGGGTTTAAGGTAAGCTTCGCACTAACATAATCTTCCACCTGCTCATGCTTACAATCAGTGTGACAGCTAATGAAAATCATGCTTACAATCAGTCTCTGAGTACTACGCCAATCACCCTAAAATATCTCTGGACCTTTGGGTCAAAGTTGTGACACAGTGTACAAATAAAGAAAAATAGATTGGTGCTTCTTTCAGAAAAGAGTACACCCTAGAAAACTGCCAATATAAGCTACTAGTATTTGGTTAGAGGATTTGCTACCGAGAAAGATCCGTCCACAGAGAGCGCCACACATCCCACTGGTGGTGGTGGATGCCAATGCGTGCATGCAGCATGGTTGGTGTAATTTTTACTTGGCACACCTCGCACTCTGCATATATGCCGGTTCCATACGTATATTTGTGCACTTCCACCAAAATGCAGCTGAATAACCCTGTTTGCACAGATAACGAAAAAGCATGATTACATTATAGTGGCACTAGTTGATGAAACACACAAAATAAATAGAAGAAAATATTGCAATAGTATCATAGTATGCCATGCTGCGAGGGCGAGATGGGCCCTGCGACGCCTCATACGATACGCCTCATACTGGACATCGTCCCAAGTCTCCCAGATACACCTTCTGTCAGTGATGAACATCAGTGTACAGCGGTAGTACAAGGAGGCGCCTTGAGACATTCAAATCTCTATTTTTGTACATATCAACTAAAATTAAGCACCTCAGTTTGCAGAAACGCTTAAACATTAACAATGGGACTAGTTGATGAAACATACTTTAACAAAGGGAAGCACTTTCTTTATCTACATTGGAAATGAAATGATAGAGACGACACTCGCCTATTTAATCAGATTATTACTTCATTTTATCAAGGACACTAGGGTCAAGGTGTGGCAAACGAGGTGTACTGTAAGGCCACAAGGATGGAGGCCGGGGTGCTTAGATCGATGTCAAGCTGGCTCTTTCAAAGGACCAACATGGATGATTCAATTCATGGGACCTTTTCGTGCAGTTCACCTAAAATGAAGCAATGTCCCGTGAGCTAGCAGCTTCTTCAAAAAAAAATTAAGAAAAGGGATCCAGCCCCGGTTCCATTTCCATCAAAAAACGAAACCCACAGAGCTTCTTCTTCATTAGTTGCAATAAAATTGAGCAACATCAAGGCTGGTTGTGAAGCTCCTAGAATGCTCAACTATAATTTGGATATCATTTGTGCAGTTCAACTAAGATCGAGCGTGAAATGTATATCTCTGTTTGCACAAAAAAGGTGGAAAGGAGGGTGACTAACAAGTGATGAAACATGCATCAAATGGAAAGAAGCATGTTCCTTATCTGAATGGCAATCCTACAAGGACAGTAGCAATTTCTAGATATTAGTGTGGGTATTAGGATTAACTATGACAACCGTTAAATACGACATTACTTTGGGCACGGGAGAGTAGGCGAACCAGGACAGTTGCATTTCTAACGAAAAGAACCAACTTATCTTAATAGGAAATTTTAGCAGGACATGTAAAGAAGTGCCATTGATTCATATTACTGGAGGCATTACAATGAAAACCACATTGGTTTAACGTGTCCATACTTTTAACAGTGCGACTGCTACATTTTACCAGTGGCATTACATAAGAGTGGCTCGGGGCAACAAACATCAGAACAGGATATCTGGATTGGTCCCATTTTTGTTCAGTATAGCCACCTTATACTGTGTGAGGCTAGCAAATCTAGTGCTAGACTTACTATGTTGACTTGTCCCCCAGTCCCCACTTTCTTTTCTTTTTCAACCAATAGACGGGTTTATATTGAGTTTGTACTGCGTTTCCCTTTATTTCCCTATTAGACCTAGAGACCAGTTAGATAGCCAGTCTCTGCTACTTTTCGCCCCCATTATTTCCTCTTTCGACCAAGTCCTAGATTTAGGTAACAAATCCTCCCCCACCCCCCACACCCTTTCTTCCTTGTTTGAACCAAGTAGTACTAGATTCGAGTGCATGAACTAGTTTTACCTCTTAAGCGTAAAAAAATAGGTGGTTTTCGAACAGCCGATCGATCCTATCTACGAGGGGGGCTGAGAAATAGTAAAAGATACAAATGCATCGACATCAGGAGCTCGGGAAGTAGAGAAAGGCCGGTTTCGAAGGAAGTTATACCTGATGGTCACCGGGATGTCACTAGGTGGGCGGCGGGAGGCCGGATCTGCCCACACTACGGCAGCGAGGAAGAAGGGGGTCGGAGGCCCTCCCTCGCCAGCGGTGCTTGGGAGAGAACGGTAAGGCAGGCTGATCGAGACGCGCCCAGCAATGGGTAAGAGCCGTCGCCGAGGACGACCGCGTGAACGTTGCACCTTCTCACCTTCCCCGGTGGAGAGGATCCGGCTGGATCTGTGACCAGCAGTGAGCAGAGAGAGAGGGAGAGAGAGAGAGAGAGTGTGTGTGTGGCCACCGCTGTCGTGTTTAGATCTGGAGAGGCCGAGACAGTGTGAAGAGAGCAACACTAGCAAGTAAGCGCCGAAGCTCCTGCCTATATAGTGGAGTAGTACTTAGTTTTCTTTTGTCTACCAGAGCCGGCTTGACCTCGTCAATGACTGTCGAGAAGTCTTCATGCACGTGGCCCGGAGGCGCAGTTGTCGTCATTTTGATCTAAAGCGCCGGATTATAACATATAACACGAAAAAATGCCATGACAAGAAATCATAACCTCACTGCCCAAAGGAGACAACATGAATCCCGACGGACCAACTAGACGAGGAACAAAGCTCAAATTAAAGATAAACTCGTAGAAAAGGGGTCCGTCGATAGATGTCCTAATTAACAGAGCCGGCTTGACCTAGATGGCAGCTGAGTAGTCACTGTTCGTGCATGTGCCCCCAATGACTAGCCCAACTCAGTTGTCGCTATTTAACCCTCGCAGTGATCCGAAGCACATGACACCTAATTTTGCGACATGACAAGAAACCTTTTTTTAGATTTCTCACCACAACTACAGCCATGTACAACACAGCCTGCATGATATGTAGACGATAGCCAATCTAGGCATGTCTGCTAGAGTCTGGTCACATGCATGGACGAACTGATCTTCCGTGTCTTGCAGGGATCGTCCAGGCACCAACGTAGTACAACACTTCTCTAGTACTATCGCTCGTCTCCCTCTTCTATTAAGTCACCCGACTTGCGGGGCCGGGGAGTGTGCCTCTGGTCGATTCTCAATTTCCGTCCCACATGTGTGTGCGAATGCAATATGACGCGCGTTCCATTCGGAGAGCAGCGTGCCAGACCGGCAGACCATCTAGGGTGTGACGCGAACGCGACGGGCGTGCGGTATACTCCGTACATGTGTACCGCAGTTTTCTAGACGCTTTGCTCCATGGCGCGGGCGCAATCCATGGATACAAAATTAGTATATTGTATACTATTTAAAAGTGGAGGGGGGCTTTTCCTGCGCGGTAGGCGGCGGGGCAGTTCTGCCTAGTCGGTTCAACAGAGACGCGAGAAGATGAGGGAGTAGGCTGCTGCAAACGTAGGGTTGTGTGATTTGACAGTGAGTTACTGCTGGACAGGTGGGGCCCTGTGATTTGTTGCCATTATCAATTTAACTACGGCGCTACGACCGGCGTGAGTCTCCCGATTCCTGACCACCTCCATACAGGTGCCTCTCCCAATGCTCCACCATGTAGTACAGGCTGGCTCTTGCATGAGAGCCCACTTCTCCACATTTTCCTTGCCTCTCTTTCCTCCACATATGCAAAAATGCCATGTAAAGCGTACTATTGTACTTACTTGCTCCTACAGGTGCTTAAGCTTGCCACATAGGCATAGGCCCTGTTTGGATCATGGGGTTAGAGCTAGTTTGGGTTAGTTGGAGGCTCAAATAACCCAAAAATATCCAAACAGGGAGGGTTAGAGTGGGTTAGTTCCATCTAACCCAACTATCCCGATGGAGAGGTGCTTATTTGGGTTAGAGTGGGTTAGAAAATAACTCTAACTCTAACTGTGTTAGAGTATCCAAACAGGGCCCATAAAGTCTGATGTGGCAAGTTAATCAAGAAGAGAGAGACTAGTTTGGTGACCCAAGGAAGAAACGGTGCTAAGCGCGTGTACCTAGGTGAAAAGACAAATTTGAGTTTATAGCTAATTAAATGAAGCAAACTTAGCAACACCATTTCATTGGAAGAGGTCACTCCTTGGCAAATGCAATAAATACTAGTACTCCCTGTGTCCCATAATATAAGAACGTTTTTGGCACTACACTAGTGTCAAAAACGTTCTTATATTATGGGATGGAGGGAGTACGAAGAAATAGATAGAGAGGAGTAAAAAATACACTTATAGCCAACCTTATAGCTAACCTTGTTGTAGTATGAGTGACTAAGTGATGACTATGTATGACATGCCAACATCAGATAGCCTAATGCACCATGTTAAATCTCCAATAGCGGCGAGCGCTGCAGGCGACGCGACGGTCGTGGTAGGTGCGACCATGATACGGGGTGCTGGCAGCCCTTGGATTTGAGATCAAACGGTCGCATGCTAAGTTGCTGAAAATTTGTAGAATAACCCTCCCGCGGCAACTGGCAAATTTCCTCCCGCGGGTCGGAGTAGGTTTCTCGATTTGCATGCGGGTTTAATGGAGGCGAGGAGGTGTTCATCGGGCGTGTATTGACGGCGAAGATCGCTCGACGGACAACTAGAACTAGTATATTATAAAAACAAAGAAGAGTAGTAGAGATAGAGATAAGAATAGAGACTAGGAGAAGCACCATCTCATCGCCGTGGGCTACTCTGCGCTCCATTCGGCGGCCGCAACGCCCCTACAGCTAGTCCCTCCTGCGGCCCATTCAAGGGCGCTGTTGACATTTGGGAGCGCACTCGCGATCGCTAGCAGCCACGACTTCACCGACGATTTAATTCTTCCCCGACCTTGGCAACCTCTTCCTCAACGACATGGGCGACAACCTCAACGCCAATGGTGCTGCTCCGCTGCACCGTATGTGTTTCTGTCCTTCCTGCTCAAATCGTGGTAGAATTGATGTTTCTAGTCGTGTCCTAGACTCGATCTGTTCATCTACTATGCTAGTCTCGCATGATTAGTTTAATCTCTGTTATAGCCGCCATGATTTATTTTGTAGTAAATCTCATAGTAACTTTCTCATATATTCAATCGGCGGAACGCCCCTACAGCCACTCTGTTTCATGGACGGCTGGTCGATGCCTCCAAGGAGCCCTTCGCTCATCGCTATGAGTGTCCGGTGCCGTTTTGGGGCTGTTGGCGGACATCGTGCATCACCGACGCAGCGCAGCGGCGATCACCATCGCCCTTGGCGAAGAACATCAAGTACGAGACGTGCTACCCATTCACCGTGCCGGAGTCGCTGGAGGATCAACACCGCCTGCTAGTCTCGGAGGAGGACGGCAGCGTCTTCCTCTTGATCGTGGCCACCGGCGAGGCCCGCGCAGGCCGCCGCCACATCTCTGTAGTGTGCGTCAGGGGCAACGCCGCTAACGCTGACACTGACACGAGGCCGGTGTACGGGTGCGTGCTCACTATTACTACCCTCGAGGTCCGTGGGCGGCGACATCGCTACGCAAGTCGACTTGGACTCGCCGAGCTGGGACCTTCCCACCGATGTGGACATGGAAGACGATGGTATTATTTGACCCCAACAATGTGCATGGGGACTCCAAGGAGGTTCACCGACATATGCATTACTAAGTTAAATGTTGATCATTAGTCTTCGCCGGTGTAATCCGTTGTCTAAGCATGTGGAGACTTCCATGCATGATCTTGCTCTATTGGAGTATCGCGATGAATAAAAGTGTATCCATTTATGGTTTAGTGTAGAATCTTCCATGTATGAATTTTTACTACAAGATCGGTGAAAGACTTATGATGAACCATTTCCTGCAAAGCACAATAAGAGTTATTTCTTCACAAGTTTTGGATGCAGGTTGAACAGTTGAACGCTTTTCTTTGCAAAAGATACTTTTTTATCTATTTCACCCGGATGTTTCTGAGCTCTAGAGATGAAATAATATCCGAAGAAACCTACCGATACCTGTCACACATGAGATGACCCCCACATCCTTTTTCAAAATAAACAACACCCCGATCAATGCATTTCACTCTTCCGTGCAACGGACGGGCACCTTACTTGCTCCTACGGGTGCTTAAGCTTGCCACATAGGCATAAAGTCTGATGTGGCAAGTTAATCAAGAAGAGAGAGACTAGTTTGGTGACCCAAGGAAGAAACAATGCTAAGCGCGTGTACCTAGGTGAAAAGACAATTTTGAGTCTATAGCTAATTAAATGAAGCAAACTTAGCAACACCATTTCATTGGAAGAGGTCACTCCTTGGCAAATGCAATAAATACTAGTACTCCCTGTGTCCCATAATATAAGAATGTTTTTGGCACTACACTAGTGTCAAAAACGTTCTTATGTTATGGGACGGAGGGAGTACAAAGAAAGAGATAGAGAGGAGTAAAAAAATACACTTATAGACAACCTTATAGCCAACCTTGTTGTAGTATGAGTGACTAAGTGATGACTATGTATGACATGCCAACATCAGATAGCCTAACGCACCGTGTTAAATCTCCAAAGCGCGCGATGCATGAAGCGACGCGACGGTCGTGGTAGGCACGACCATGATACGGCTGCTTGGCAGCCTTGGATCCGAGATCAAACGGTCGCATGCTAAGTTGCTAAAATTTGCGTAATAACCTCCGTGATAGGATATTCACCCATAGGTATAGAATCACGCCATGCAACTGCTCGATCTCAGATCCAAGGGCTCTCGGAAGCTCAGTATCATGGGAGAATGGAAAGCCACTACCCCGCCGCTCGCGACGGCGGGCAGTTCGCTCCTACTCATCCCGCACGCCCTTTAATACTACGGCGGTTCGCTCCTAGTCATCCCGTCCATTCACATTACGGCAGTTCCACTAATCCTAACCCTCCTCCCAAATCCATGGCGTCCCAAATCTCCCCGATCGGCGGTGAGTACAAGGTTAGAACCATCACCAGCGATGAGTTTGACGTCATCTACACCCGTTCTTCCACGACAGTGAAAGGATGCCTTTCTCGCTTCAGACGCATGTTTGAAGACTCAGATGATGAGTGGGTCGCTAGGCTAGATGTTGAGTACACCACACTCGTGGGATGACAGAAGGATCTAAAGGACGAAGAGAGGAAGAAGCCCACCGTGATCCAGGTTTGCGTGCATGACTTATGCTTGGTCTACCACATATGCCATGCCGACGTTGAGTGCCAGGATTTCAAGGACTTCCTCGAGAGCAACCTAGTCAAATTCATTACTGTAGACTTTGGTAACGACAAAGAAGTCATGCATCGGATAGGCCTCGTTGTAGGCAACACCTTCGACCTCCAAAAGAAACGGCTGGTGTCCTCTCGTCAGCCTTCAATGCTAACCCTGGCAGGAGCCATGGTTCATCCTTCGTACGGTAAACTGGAGAAACCTCCATACACTTTTCATCATCATGCATGGCAGCGGAATGTACTAGATATAGACCACATCCACTATGCTGCAATGGATGGCTACCTTTGTTTCAATATCTACAAGGGTTGGATGAAGAGCAACAGCCAAGTTGGCAGTTCAAGCAAAGAAGTATCGGCCAAGAGGAAGAGGGACAAGGACGAAGTCGAGGATGTGGATGAGGACTCCGAGTAAGGTGGCGTGTCGTTGCTCATGGTGGTTCTAAACTTCTAATGCAAAGGTTCACCGGATTAGTTGCAAAGTTTAATTTCGGTGTGCTTAGTTTAATTTGAGGGTGTGTTGTCTTTGAGCCCCCAGCAGAACTATGTTATGTTTATTCTTGTTACTTTAACTCTTCAGTATGTACATACTAGTATTTCTTACATTTCATCTTTTAGTTGGTATAGTACTACCACTCGTTTCTTCACATTATATACGTACAATATATATGGCCAACATCATATAGCCAGCAGTTTAGTTGTCAAAGAATTTCGTGGTGCTTAGTTTTGTCAAAGAATTCGTGGTGCTTAGTTTTATTTGAGGGGTGGGTTGTGCTAGACACCATTATTGTGACTAGCCTTTTTAATAGTACTATATGCATAATTTGGCAGCAAGCGCTCTCTATATGTACCACCTTTTTTTAATTTCAAGTTTTGCTCCATGGCGCAATCCATCGATACTACTGATGTACAAAAGTATACATTTTTGAAAAGGCTAGAGGGCGGGGCTGTCTAGCTTGGTCGGTTTCACGAGAGGCGAGGGCCTTTGTGATTTGATGGCTCATTACAGCTGGAAGGCGGGGCCTTGTGATTTGACTGCTCGTATAAATGCACCGACAACCTAATCGAGGAGGAGCAAAGAACCGTGCGGTATACTCAAGTTTTCCACTTGAGTAGTTCTGCGACGAAGGAACACGAAACACGGCAGCCCAGTGCCAAATGGCGATAAAAAGGATCTAATTTGCTAGTCATCTCATTGTTAGCATTGTTCTATTCATTCCCTCAAAAAAACATTGTTCTATTCATGCCTCGCAGAGAACGTGACACGTACGGCGAAACACCTGAAGCAAAAGATGAAACACAGCAGCAAAAGAAGCAGGAAGATTATCACACCAAATGATCTAATCCGCCGCGGAGTCGTAACTGCTTCTTCATCGCCTCCATGACCTCCATCTCCTTGCGCGTCTCCTCCGCCATCTTCTTCATTCTGTCCATGATGTGGGATTTCTCGACGCGAGCCTTCATCATCTGTTCCACGGCCGCATTACGTACCTTGATAGCAGTCGGGTGCTTGATGCCGAGCTTCGCCAACTCCTCCTTTTGTTCCATGATGAGGGCCTGCAGCATCTTCATCGAGGAACTACTATTCTCATGCAGCTTCTTCCAGCCAGCGTTCTTCTCCTTCAATAGGTCGATCTCGTGGCAGAGCTTCGCCTTGTCCTCCTGAAGTCGCAGGATTTCACCGGTCGCCTTCTTCTCCGAGGCAATGCTCTTCTTCAGCAGCATCACCAAGCCGGCGGTCAACTCCCCCTGCTGATTGAGCTCAGCGGGCATGTCGTCGAGGCTCTCCTTCAGCAACTCCATCAAGCCTTGGATGAACTCCTTCTGCTTATTGAGGTGCTTATTGAGCTGATCGGGCATGCTGTCGAGGGATAATGACTCCAGCTCCGCCGGCTCGGCATGTTCGCCTCTGCGGCTAGGGCGCTCCTGGGAGCCATCGCCTGCCCGTGAGAGATCATTCGAGGTCTCTGCGTGGCGGTGAGCCCTCTCTTTTTTTCCGCAACCTTGGTTGTCGCTCCCTTGTTACGAGTAGTTCTCGACCTAGAGCTCGCCACCGCCATGGCAACGATTTTACTAAGAAGAAGCACTTATGAGGAGGAAAGGTAGAGTAATTTTCGGTTAGGTAGTTCCCTTTTATAACCTAAGTACTAGCACTAGTACCAATACCTGCATAGTGGGAACACGTTCAGGTTTGGTACGTACTAGTAGGTGTGAGCAGGCTTTCGAATGTGATGGGAACAAGGTAAAGATTAATTGATGGTTTTGGTTTCGAGGCCCGAAACGGCTCCCGATGAGTTTAGCGGACCATAAATTTCAAGTGCTACACTGCTCAAATGCGTAAATATTATGTTACTATCAAAAAATGGCACAAAATACGAAGGAGACCAATGGAAGTACGTACTACTAGCAACCCACGATTTAACTACTCACATGCGCGCAGTGGAGTAATAATGTCTTTCTTCCGCCCTCACGTCCACTCAATTTGCATGCGCTGTATTAATTGACCATCAATAAAGTGAACGCCTTTACACGCGTCAAATTATCACATGGGGTGGATCTTGGTACAAAATTGCGTCCGCCCGTGTACCCGCATGTGCGTGCGAGGGAATTAGTGCGTGTGTGGCGTGCGTGCACATCTTTGCTTTGTGCATGTACTGCCAGTATGGCTCAGGGAGGACGAGTACATTCTTTTGGAACCAGCAGCACGTCACTGTGATCAATCCATGCAAGGAGGTCGCGGCAACGCCTCCACATGCGCCATGTGGCTTCATGAACTGTAAGAGAGACACTGTGTAGCGTGCCATTGGTATTCTAATTTACGTGTTTTGCACATACTCGAAGTACTAGTAAGGTACACGTATATTGCACGCATCAGATTTTGCAACCAAATTATAAATGAATACCACACTATAGCATGTAAGCTCTGAGTCATATATGCCTGATGTAGCCCTTCGTTTAATTCTTATAGTTCATCTCTTCAAAATCAATTAGAGGGTGCTTGGATACGTTTTAGTCCCATGACTAAAAGTAGTGAGACTAAAACATGCTAGCCTCATCCATGCTTGGATCCAAATACTAAGGAGACTAAAGTCAAGTTAATGAGCACTTATTATCCTCCAAACCCTCCAATCCAGAACCCGCCCGTGTTAAAGGAGAGGAGTTAAATGAGGAGAGAGAGGACTAATCCACATTTTAGTAGGGGTACCCCTGACTAAAAAAATTTAGTCTTAAGACTAGTTTTAGCCCCTCTTTAGTCAGGGGTGCTTGGAACTTTAGTCTCTTAAAGAGACTATTTTTAATCAGACTAAAATAAGTCCCTTGGATCCAAGCACCCTCTTAGTTTTTATAAAAAAGCTAAGAAAGCGGGAATAGGAAAAACATGGGATTATAGTGGAATGTCATCTTGAATCCTACAGGATTGTACGAGTGTTTGATTGTGCATGAAAAAACGCAGAATTCTTTCAAAGAGGTTTGAGTGGATGGGGTGTTTCCTATGAAATCTAGTGCAAATGAATCATATGGAAAAATTCCTATGGTTTACAATCCTATGAATCAAACAACCAAGATAGGAAAAATTCCTAATGATTAGAATCCTCCAAAATTCCTTTGAGAATCCTTTGAATCAAAGAAGCCCTTAATCTATTTTATGATTCATGGAATTGTGTGTTGTAAAGCATAAAGTAAAAACAAATAATGGCAATTCAACTAGAAAAAAAGTTTGGGCAGTTATGATACGGAAGATTCTAGAACAAAAGAGAACCACTATTGTTTTGTCGTTTGTGCATTATGCTTAAGTTCAACCATGGAGTCTGCTAGATTGTACGTGTGGCAAAATCCGGTGGGGGGCTAGAAGATGGTGCGAGGGGCCGAGTGGAGGGATACTATGAAGGAATGCACAAGTGTGAGATCAATATTTAGAGAGAGGGGGCGAACACGTGCGTTGTTGCACGCAGTGGTGGAGCCATGAAAAGTAAATGAGCTAGGGGGCCAAGCATTGCTAATCCTTTACGAGGAGGGTTAATTCAAGAAATTAAACCTTTTTTAGCAGCAATTGTCTAATGATCACATTCATATTAGCCTCGATATATAGTGATGTTAGGGGGGGCAAGGCCCTTACTGCCCCCTGTCTTCGCCATTGTGCACGTGTCTGAGAGATGAAGTAGAAGGCATGGATGATGAGAGGGGGACGTTGGATATATAATTAATGTGGGTGTATTAGTTATATATGTTAATCCTATATAGAGAGGTATAGATTGATCGATGTGGACGTGGGAAAGAGGATGAGACCTCACTGGATATATCGATTGATCGGTTCGTGTGGAAAACTATGAAAGACCTAGCTATATACACACATACATAGAGGAACATCGATCGTTGCGCATGCACGCGTGAGAGATAAAGAATGCCCGATATGATGGAGAGGGGGATGTCTGTGGGTGTGTGCCTTCATGGGAGACCGACCTGAAGAAAAAGATTGCATGCGTGCGATGGATAAGGCCGACTGGTAGTGTGTGTGCATGCATGCATGAGAGAAAGTTAGTGGTACAATTATAAAGAGAAGACTACTGTGTGGGTGTAAAATAATAGGTGAGGTCATAATCAATGTAAAGTTGAATTCAAATATTTGAATAAGAGATCCTGATGTTTGAAACCCATGCATGCATGAATATAACGGAGATCTGTGCGGTGTGGTTTGGAAACGAGCATGTTGTAATGTAGTATACACATTGAACAAGGTCAGTCTGATTTGAATTTGAGATACCGATGGCAGACATCATTTGGCCATGTCGCATCCGTGCATGGACACACTATTCTAATTGGAGATGATGGGCGGCTTTCACATGACACATCTATATCTATACCCCTATATATATTATATTATATATATTTTTATATTGTGTGCGGGTAACTTTAACTTTGAAAGATGGTCGTTGGATGAGGCGAATCCGATGGTCCAAAGATGGCAAATTTGAGCACTATTGGCCATTGGATATCATCTAGATTCCACCAGATTTCGCCACATGTATAATCTAGAAGACTCCATGGTTGAACTTAAGCATAATGCACAAACATCAAAACACAAGCACTTCTTATTTGTTCTAGAATCTTCCGTATCAGAATTGCCCAAATGTTTTTCTACATGATTTGCCATTATTTGTTTTTACTTTATGTCTTACAATGCACAATTCCATGAATCTTAAAATAGATTAGCTTTCTTATAAAAACTAGATGATTCTGAATGAAATGAACTATAAGAATTAAACGAACATCTACATCATGCATATATGGCTCAAAGCTTGCATGCTATAATGTGGTATTTATTCATAATTTGGTTGCCAAATCTCATGCGTGCAATGCACGTGTACCTTACTCTAGTCTAAATGGTGTTTGTGTGTGTGTGTGTGTTGTGCGTGTTGAGGTGCAAATTGTCTTTTTTTGGTACACGTTAAGCTTGTTCTTTCGAAATTTCAAGTCGCGCCTTGTTATGCCAAAAATTGAAGCTAGCGTCCTGTCTATCATGCTGCAAAACTCCCGCCTCTTCAACCCACGCCTTGTTAGCCCGAAATATTTAAGATATATCTTTGTCTTGTTGTGCTCCGACAACTCCCTCCATCTCAACCCACGCCTTGCTATTCCAAAATTACAACGCGGGCGAAAACACCCACCTCCTGTGAAATCCCGACACGCGAAATGCCCGTGGTACCCCTGAACCGAAAGAACCGCCTCAAATCGGTGGGATGTACTTTTGTAACTTACCCCACATTTTGGACAAGCGCGTCTCTAAGCCATGGTTCCCCACTGCCATCCCATCCGCCCACCCATTCGTACACCGAGGCCGCGAAAACCCGCAACGAAACCCCACACCCTGCTCCGTCCGCCACCCAGCCAGGGCGTCTTCCCCGACAACGTCGTCCACAGCAACACCTCGACGTCCCTCATCCACCGTACCGGATGAGGATCCATCGTCGATCTCATCGTCCCGCCGGTTCAGCCACCCCGTCCTCCACCTCCAAGGAGCTACCCCGATGTTCCCCTCGTCTTTTGCGCCACCTCCATTCCCACACTACCGTCTTCACCTGCACCACCGGAAGAGCATCATCATCACCGTTTCCTCGGATGAAGCTGCGGCCTAATCGGCGCCACCAAAGAGGTTGTACACTAATCGCCGCATTTTCTTATTGATTCGATCTCACGATGCTACCGGCGCTCGGTCCCGAGCCGACAGGGCGTGGCTCCATCCACGGCAGCATCGCCGACCACTTCCTCCACTGCATTGCTCCCTCAGCGGCAACGTCCACATCAGTAGGAGCTGCTGCTGCTCTGCTCTTGCTCTCGGTCCCCTGCCTGGTCTACTCTTGCTATTGCTCTTGCTCGCGCTGCTGCTCTCGCTCTTGCTCTTGCTTGCGATGCTACTCCAATTTACCTACACTTCAGTCGACTGAATCGACTTTTGGGTCAGTCGATTTTCAAGGGGTGGGCTCGCCGGGGTGAAGGAAGAACCAGCCGCAGCGAGGAGGGGGGCTCACTGGAGAGGTACCCCACTATCTATCTTAGGGTTGGGATGGGGCGGTGGTCGCCGCGGTGGCGGGCATTGGCGGGCGGTGGCGTGGGGATCACGGAGAAAAATCTCGACACGGGGGCCTAGAGGGATGGTCGGGCAGCGGCGGACCGGCGGTAGGGAGTGTCTTGGGCGGGCGGGCGGGCGACCGCCGCCATGGGCGGCGGGGCTGCTGTTTGGGCGGTGGTGGTGGCGGCTCAAGGGGTGGAGGTTGAAGATGAACCGCAGCCCTTGATTTCGTGATCCAACGGCCGCAAAATCGACCGACCAGAGATGAAAAAGTCAGTCGACCGACGTGTAGCCTCACCTTGCTAGTGCGTTCAGTTTCGACGGCAAAATTCAGTTTTGACAGTTAAGTTCAGTTTCGACACTGATGTTCAGTTTCGACAGTTAAGTTCAGCTTCGACAGTTAAGTTCAGAGATGAGCGGCTGATGTATTTTACATCTAGCACTTTGTGGTTATATATTTTACGTCATGTATTGGAGATGCTATTAGAATTCCACTCAGGTTAACGTTGTTCGTTGTCTCTCTTGTCCTGCTTCAGCCTCGGCGTCGTACAACTCAGTGGAGCTGCTCCAACAACGAAACCCTCCTCACAGCGGAGCAGTACCTCAGGCTCAATCTCTAGACGCCTAAGATCTTCTTCACCTCCTCCGACAGCAAAGTCAGCCGGAGCATCCTCACCGGCCAACCCAATCACGCTGAGATCGACATGGCTTCGCCAAAGAGGTTGTACACTTGTTGCATCTCTTTTTTACTCTACATGTTATATATATTGTCCACTGAGCACTCGTAGTAACGGGAAATACGATTATTTTATCCTACTATATGACAAGCAGTGAGGTACCAGGCAACTTAGCTATCCGTGATGGACTCTCTTGAACGCCATCATTATTTATCTCTGCGCGTTTGAGCTATGCATCTGTCGATGGGCCGGGGAGTTGATCTAGTATGCCAATGGCCTGGGTCCAAAGTAATAGAAGTAGCACAAAAACATTTTTTTAGTGTAGGATTTTCCTTGCTCAAGCCTGCCTACTAGAATCGCCAGTGCTTGAAAGGAAAAGTGAATGAAAAACATAGGAATTGGAAAGTTTCCTATGGTACTACTTTTCATGAATTTGGTGCAAAGGAATGGAGCAAAGGAAAACTGTAGGATTTGTTCCTTTAGTGTCTCCTTGAAAGAAAAACCGTAGGAATTCTAATTTCCACTTCTCCTCCTTTTCATATTCCTATTCATCAAGCACAAGACTAAGAGATAGTAGCATAATAGCATTATAACCGTACATTTTCTTGTGGTTTGACTTAATCTCACCATGCTTTCTTGCATCCTGTGATCTTCCAATTGTTGTGAATCCAACACCCAGTTAAGCGTAAAATCTGTGTTTTTAAATTCTCTATTTTGCACGTGCATTCCTATCCTATTCCTGTCTATTTCCTATCTCTGCATTTTTAGAATCCTCAAATTCAAACAAGCCCTTACTCAATTACTTCTGTTACAGATATGTGTCAAAGAAAACCTTGTGTGGTTTGTCCACGTCCCTGTTGTTGTGGTTCCACCTCAGCTCACTGCTCCAACGACGGAAGGGTTCACCACAGCAGGGATCCGCTCTCCAGACTGTCTTTTGCCGCCTCATATCTTCTTCCCCGCCGTCAGCAGCCACGACAACTGCATTACCATCATCAACTGAGTAGATGACCTTGAGGACTACACGGGTCCGCAAGAAAGGTCGCACTCTTTCGTGTCTGCGTACTTTATGCATCACTTCAAATGATGACTGCTACGTCTTGAGCTTGCGTTGGTTTTCCTCGAAGAGGAGAGGGTGATGCAGCAAAGTGTAGCGTAAGTATTTCCCTCAGTTTTGAGAACCAAGGTATCAATCCAGTAGGAGGCTTCTCAAAAGTCTCACGCACCTACACAAACAAACTGAGAACTCGCAACCAACGCAATAAAGGGGTTGTCAATCCCTTCACGGCCACTTGCGAAAATGAGATCTAATAAAGATAGTATGATAAGATAAATATATTTTTGGTATTTTATAAGATAGATGCAAAAAGTAAAGATGCAAATAAAGTAGATTGAAAGCAAATATGATAAGAGATAGACCCGGGGGCCATAGGTTTCACTAGTGGCTTCTCTCAAGATAGCATAAGTATTACGGTGGGTGAACAAATTACTGTCGAGCAATTGATAGAAAAGCGCATAGTTATGAGATTATCTAGGCATGATCATGTATATAGGCATCACGTCCATAACAAGTAGACCGACTCCTGCCTGCATCTACTACTATTACTCCACACATCGACTGACTCCTGCCTGCATCTAGAGTATTAGGTTCATAAGAACAGAGTAACGCATTAAGCAAGATGACATGATGTAGAGGGATAAACACATGCAATATGATATAAACCCCATCTTGTTATCCTCGATGGCAACAATACAATACGTGTCTTGCAACCCTTTCTATCACTGGGTAAGAACACCACAAGATTGAACCCAAAGCGAAGCACTTCTCCCATGGCAAGAAAGACCAATTTAGTAGGCCAAACCAAACTGATAATTCGAAGAGACCTGCAAAGATAACTCAATCATACATAAAAGAATTCAGAGAAGATTCAGATATTATTCATAGATAAACTTGATCATAAACCCACAATTCATCGGATCTCGACAAACACACCGCAAAAAGAGTTTACATTGAATAGATCTCCACAAGAGAAGGGGAGAACATTGTATTGAGATCCAAAAATAGAGAAGAAACCATCTAGCTAATAACTATGGACCCGTAGATCTGTGGTAAACTACTCACAACTCATCGGAGGGGCAAGGATGTTGATGTAGAGGCCCTCCGTGGTTGATTCCCCCTCCGGCAGAGTGCCGGCGAAGGCTCCAAGATGGGATCTCGCGGATACAGAAGGTTACGGCGGTGGAAATTGTGTTTGGTGGTGCTCCTGGATGTTTTCGGGGTACGTAGGTATATATAGGAGGAAGAAGTACGTTGGTGGCCGCCCGAGGGGCCCACGAGACTGGGACGCGCCCTACAGGGGGCGCGGCCCCCTATCTCGTGGGGCCCTCGGGAGCTTCTTGACTTGCACTCCAAGCTCTCCGGATCAGATTTGTTCCAAAATAACGCTCCCGAAGGCTTCATTCCGTTTGGACTCCGTTTGATATTCCTTTTCTTCGAAATACTGAAATAGGCAAAAAAAACAGCAATATGGGTTGGGCCTCCAGTTAGTAGGTTAGTCCCAAAAATGATATAAATGTGTAAAATAAAGCCCATAAACATCCAAAAGGGTAATATAATAGCATGGAACAATCAAAATTATAGATACGTTGGAGACGTATCAAGCATCTAAGCTTAATTCCTGCTCGTCCTCGAGTAGGTAAATGATAAAAGAGAATTTTGATGTGGAAAGCTACCTAGCATAATTCATAATGTAATTTTCTTTATTGTGGCATGAATGTTCAGATCCAAATGAATACAAAATAAAAGTTCATATTGACATAAGAAATAGTAATACTTCAAGCATACTAATCAAAGTAATCATGTCTTCTCAAAATAACATGGCTAAAGAAAGTTATCCCTATAAAATCATATAGTCTGGCTGTTGCTCTATCTTCATCACACAAAGTATTTAATCATGCACAACCCCGATGACAAGCCAAGCAATTGTTTCATGCATTAATAATCTCAAACTTTTTCAACTTTCACGCAATACATGAGCGTGAGCCATGGACATAGCACTATATATGGAATAGAATGGTGGTTGTGGAGAAGACAAAAAGGAGAAGATAGTCTCACATCAACTAGGCGTATCAACGGGCTATGGAGATGCCCATCAATAGATATCAATTTGAGTGAGTAGGGATTGCCATGCAACGGATGCACTAGAGCTATAAATATATGAAAGCTCAACAAAAGAAACTAAGTGGGGTGCATCCAACTTGCTTGCTCACGAAGACCTAGGGCACTTTGAGGAAGCCCATCATTGGAATATACAAGCCAAGTTCTATAATGAAAAATTCCCACTAGTATATGAAAGTGACAACATATGAGACTCTCTAACATGAAGATCATGGTGCTATTTTGAAGCACAAGTGTGGAAAAAGAGATAGTAGCATAGTCCCTTCTCTCTTTTTCTCTCATTTTTTTTCTTTTTTTTCTTTTTTTTCTTTTTTTTCCTTTTTGGCCTTCTTCCTTTTTTTCTTTTTGGCCTTTCTCTTTTTTTTCTTTTTGTAAAGTCTGAAGTCTCATCCTGACTTGTGGGGGAATCATAGTCTTCATCATCCTTTCCTCACTAGGACAATGCTCTAATAATGAAGATCATCACACTTTTATGGATTTACAACTCAAAGACAGAACAAGATATGACTCTATATGAATGCCTCCGGCGGTGTACCGGGATATGCAATGAATCAAGAGTGACATGTATGAAAAGTATGAAGGCGGCCTTGCCACAAATACAATGTCAACTACATGATCATGCAAAGAGCAATATGACAAAAGTAATGGGTATCATATGAACGGAACGGTGGAAAGTTGCATGGCAATATATCTCGGAATGGCTATGGAAATGCCATAATAGGTAGGTATGGTGGTTGTTTTGAGGAAGGAGTATAGTAGGTGTATGGTACCGGCGAAAGTTGCGCGGTACAAGAGAGGCTAGCAATGGTGGAAGGGTGAAAGAGTGCGTATAATCCATGGACTCAACATTAATCAAAAGAACTCATATACTTGTTGCAAAAATTTAGAAGTCATCAAAAAGCAAAGTACTACGCGCATGCTCCTAGGGGGATAGATTGGTAGGAAAAGACCATCGCTCGTCCCCGACCGCCACTCATAAGGAAGACAATCAATAAATAAAATTGTGCTCCAACTTCATCACAAAGCGGTTCACCATACGTGCATGCTACGGGAATCACAAGCTTCAACACAAGCATTCTTTAAATTCATAATCATCCAACTAGCATGACTTTAATATCACTACCTCCATATCTCAAAACAATTATCAAGCATCAAATTGATCATAGCATCCAATTCACTTTCTATGATAGTTTTTATTATACCCAACTTGGATGCTCATCATTCTAGGACCAACTTTATGATCATAGCAAATACCATGCTGTTCTAAAAGACTCTCAAAATAGTATAAGTGAAGCATGATAGACTAGCAATTTCTTCAAAATTAAGACACCACCGTGCTCTAAAAGATATAAGTGAAGCACTAGAGCCAAAACTATCAAGCTCAAAAGATATAAGTGAAGCACATAGAGTATTCTAGCTAATTCTAATCAAATAGGCTTCTCCCAAAAGGTGTGTACAGCAAGGATGATTGTGATAAACTAAAAATCAAAGAATAATATAATACACGACGCTCCAAGCAAAACACATATCATGTGGCGAATAAAAATATAGCTCCAAGTAAAGTTACCAATGAACGAAGATGAAAGAGGGGATGCCTTCCCGGGGCATCCCCAAGCTTAGGCTTTTGGATATCCTTGAATATCTTGGGGTACCATGGGCATCCCCAAGCTTAGGCTCTTGCCACTCCTTATTCCATAGTCCATAAAAGCTTTACCCAAAACTTGAAAACTTCACAACACAAAACTCAACAGGAAATCTTATAAGCTCCGTTAGTGAAAGAAAACAAAACCACCACATAAGGTACTGTCATGAACTCATTCTTTATTTATTTTGGTGTTAAACCTACTGTATACCAACTTCTTTATGGTTTGTAAACTAATTTACTAGCCATAGATGCATTGAAATAAGCAAACAACACACGAAAAACAGAATCTGTCAAAAACAGAACAGTCTGTAGCAATCTGTAACTAACGCAAACTTCTGGAACTCTAAACATCCTACCAAAATAGGAAGTCCTGTACAATTTGATTATTGAACATAAGCAACAAGAATCAACGCAAAATCACGTTCCTGTGATTTAACAAAATAACAATTGTGTGTGCAAAGTTTCTGTTTTTCAGCAGAATCAAATCAACTATCATCGTAGGTTATCCTATAGGGTCTACTTGGCACAAACACTAATTAAAAGATAAAAACACATCTAACCAGAATGTAGATGCAAGATTTATTACTAAACAGGAGCAAAGACAAAAAACATAAAGAAAAATTGGGTTTCCTCCCAACTAGCGCTATCGTTTAACGCCCCTAGCTAGGCATAAAAACAAAGATAGATCCAACGAGTGCCATCTTTGGCACTAAATTCATAAGTAGCACGCATGATAGATTCATAAGGTAATTTAACTTTCTTTATTGGAAAGTGCTCCATGCCTTTTCTTAATGGAAATTGGAATCTAATATTCCCTTCCTTCATATCAATAATCGCACCAATCGTTCTAAGGAAAGGTCTACCAAGAATAATAGGGCAAGAAAGATTGCAATCTATATCAAGAATGATAAAATCTACGGGCACCAAATTTCTATTTGCAACAATAGTAACATCATGATCTTTCCCATAGGCTTTTTAATGGTGGAATCCGCAAGGTGCAAATTTAAAGAGCAATCATCAAGATCATGGAAACCTAGAATATCACAAAAAGTTTTCGAAATCGTGGAAACACTAGCACCCAAATCACACAAAGCAAAACACTCATAATCTTTAATTTTAATATTTATAGTAGGTTCCCACTCATCATTAAGTTTTCTAGGTATAGAAACTTCCAAATTAAGTTTTTCATCATAAGATTGCATCAAGGCATCAACAATATGTTTGGTAAAAGCTTTGTTTTGACTATAAGCATGGGGAGAATTAACAACGGATTGCAAAAGGGAAATACACCCTTTTAAAGAACAATTATCATAATCAAATTCCTTGAAATCCGAGATAGTGGGTTCAACATTATTAGAAGTTGAGGATTCTCCAATCTCACTTTTACCAAATTTAACATCAAGATCTAAAGACTCCGAATTTTTGGGCCGCCTTCTAGGCAAAGTTGATTCATCATCACTCCCATAATCATCAAAATTCATATTGCAAAACATAGATCTAATCGGAGACGCATCAATAACTTTAAGATCCTCATTATTATTTTCATGAAGACTAGAAGAACAAGCTTTTATAAAGCTTTCTTTTTTAGCACGCAATCTAGCGGTTCTTTCCTTGCACTCGTCAATGGAAATTCTCATTACTTTGAGAGACTCATTGATATCATGCTTAGGAGAAGAAGATCCAAGTTTAAGAGAATTAACATCGTTTAAAGTCTATCAACGCTCCTAGCCAAATCATGAACCTTGAGCAATTTTTCTTCAAGCAAAGCATTAAAATTCTTTTGAGAAATCATAAATTCTTTCACACTATTCTCAAAATCAGAGGGCATCTTATTAAAATTACCATAAGAATTATTGTAGGAATTTCCATAATTGTTAGAGGAATTACTAGGGAATGGTCTAGCATTAAAAGTTCCTCTATAAGCGTTATTTCCAAAACTATTCCTACCAACAAAATTCACATCCATAGCTTCATTATTATTCTCAATCAAGGAAGACAAAGGCATATCATTGGGATCAAGAGGAGTATTTTTAGTAGCAAACATCTTCATAAGTTCATCCATCTTTCCACTCAAAACATTAATTTCTTCTATAGCATGCACTTTTTTACTAGAAGATCTTTCGGTGTGCCATTGAGAAAAATTAGCCATAATATTATCAAGCAATTTTGTAGCATCTCCTAACGTAATTTCCATAAACGTGCCTCCCATGCCAAATCTAAGAGATTCCTAGAAGCAAAGTTCAAACCGCATAAAATTTTGTATGATCATCCATAAATTCAAACCATGAGTAGGGCAATTCATGAAGCATCAATTTCATTCTTTCCCAAGATTGGGCAACATGCTCATGATCAAGTTGTTTAAAATTCATAATATCGTTCCTAAGAGTGATGATCTTAGCGGGAGGAAAATACTTAGAGATAAAAGCATCTTTGCACTTGTTCCAAGAATCAATACTATTTTTAAGCAAAGATGAAAACCAAACTTTAGCAAGATCTCTAAGTGAAAATGGAAATAACTTCAATTTGACAATATTGTTATCCGTATCTTTCTTCTTTTGCATATCACACAAATCAACAAAGTTGTTTAGATGAGTAGCGGCATCTTCGCTAGGAAGGCCGGCAAATTGATCTTTCATAACAAGATTCAGCAAAGCGGTATTTATTTCACAAGAATCAACATCATTAAGAGGAGCAATGGAGTACTAAGGAAATCATTATTATTGGTATTCGAGAAGTAACACAATTTGGTATTATCTTGCGCCATGGCAACAAGTAATCCAACACACAAGCAAACAGAAAAACGGCAAGCGGAAAAGAGTGGAGGAGATTGGGAAAGAGAGGGCGAATAAAACGGCATGGGTGACGTGGGGGAGAGGAAAACGAGAGGCAAATGGCAAATAATGTAAATGCGAGGGAGATGGGTTTGTGATGGGTACTTGGTATGTCTTGACTTGAGCGAAGACCTCCCCGGCAACGGCGCCAGAAATCCTTCTTGCTACGCCTTGAGCTTATGTTGGTTTTCCTCAAGAGGAGAGGGTGATGCAGCAAAGTGTAGCGTAAGTATTTCCCTCAGTTTTGAGAACCAAGGTATCAATCCAGTAGGAGGCTTCTCAAAAGTCCCACGCACCTACACAAACAAACTGAGAACTCGCAACCAACACAATGAAGGGGTTGTCAATCCCTTCACGGCCACTTGCGAAAGTGATATCTAATAAAGATAGTATGATAAGATAAATATATTTTTGGTATTTTATAAGATAGATGCAAAAGGTAAAGATGCAAATGAAGTAGATTGATAGCAAATATGATAAGAGATAGACCCGGGGGCCATAGGTTTCACTAGTGGCTTCTCTCAAGATAGCATAAGTATTACGGTGGGTGAACAAATTACTGTCGAGCAATTGATAGAAAAGCGCATAGTTATGAGATTATCTAGGCATGATCATGTCTATAGGCATCACGTCCATAACAAGTAGACTGACTCCTGCCTGCATCTACTACTATTACTCCACACATCGACCGACTCCTGCCTGCATCTAGAGTATTAAGTTCATAAGAACAGAGTAACACATTAAGCAAGATGACATGATGTAGAGGGATAAACACATGCAATATGATATAAACCCCATCTTATTATCCTCGATGGCAACAATACAATACGTGTCTTGCAACCCTTTCTGTCACTGGGTAAGAACATCGCAAGATTGAACCCAAAGATAAGCACTTCTCGCGTGGCAAGAAAGACCAATTTAGTAGGCCAAACCAAACTGATAATTCAAAGAGACTTACAAAGATAACTCAATCATACATAAAAGAATTCAGAGAAGATTCAAATATTATTCATAGATAAACTTGATCATAAACCCAAAATTCATCGGATCTCGACAAACACACTGCAAAAAGAGTTTACATCGAATGATCTCCACAAGAGAGGGGGAGAACATTGTATTGAGATCCAAAAAGAGAGAAGAAGCCACCTAGCTAATAACTATGGGCCCGTAGGTCTGTGGTAAACTACTCACAACTCATCGGAGGGGCAAGGATTTTGATGTAGAGGCCCTCCGTGGTTGATTCCCCCTCCAGCAGTGTGCCGGCGAAGGCTCCAAGATGGGATCTCGCGGATACAGAAGGTTATGGCGGTGGAAATTGTGTTTCGTGGTGCTCCTAGATGTTTTTGGGGTACGTAGGTATATATAGGAGGAAGAAGTACGTCGGTGGCCACCCGAGGGGCCCACGAGATAGGGGCACGCCCTACGGGGGGCGTGGCCCCCTATGTCGTGGGGCCCTCGGGAGCTTCTTGCACTCCAAGCTCTCCGGATCAGATTTGTTCCAAAAATAAAGCTCCCGAAGGTTTCATTTCGTTTGGACTCCTTTTGATATTCCTTTTCTTCGAAATACTGAAATAGGCAAAAAAAACAACAATATGGGTTGGGCCTCCGGTTAGTAGGTTAGTCCCAAAAATGATATAAATGTGTAAAATAAAGCCCATAAACATCCAAAAGGGGTAATATAATAGCATGGAACAATCAAAAATTATAGATACGGTTGAGACATATCAATGACATGCTACATTATCGTCGTGTTCACCTATTAGACTCCGAGTCAGGTCCAAACTAATGCTGAAACTTGAGTTTTTAAATGGTTGTGGGGTACATATTGGGGCAGCAATCAAGACTATCATCTACTATCTGGTTAATCTTCGGTGTCTACTATGAGTTTCATGTTGGGTGCAAACAAACATTAAAGGAGCCATTATCTGTATATTTTTAACTAAAGCTATTATCTGCCTGCTATCATTGGTTTTGGGTCTATCCACAGTTTGCTACCATCACTCTGGATTTGTGCATGCACTCCTTACATAATCTCACTATGTTTTATTCCTATGCATGCCAGTTATTGTACACAATGGAAGTGATCATGTAGAGCAAAAGAGACGAGCCTTGCGTGGCAATAAAATTTTATGCAAACGTCGTTCCATGGTGGGTGCAAAGGCCCTCCACCCATTTCGGATCGTAATCAAGAGGAAGATAACTGTTCTGAGGGGGATTCAGAAGGAGAAGACCAATCCTATTTACCCCATGAGGTCTTCGCTCTAACTTGGCATGCTGATGTTGGTAATATCATGCATATGGTGCCTTGCATTGCTTACTGTATACATTAAAGATGTCATCTGCTTAGTTTAGACATGTTATGTGAATTATATCGCTCTAACTTGGCATGCTGATGTTGGTAATATCATGCATATGGTGCCTTGCATTGCTTACTGTATACATTAAAGATGTCATCTGCTTAGTTGAGACATGCTTTGTGTCAATGCCATCTGTTTAGTTTCTTTATCGTATATGTGAATCATGCAATGCCATCTTGTCTAGCCAGGCACCCTGGTTAGCCAGTCATCTTATATGTGAATTATATCATGCCATCATTTTTTTATTACGTGTTAAATTTTTCAACAATTTTAGTACATTCAATTACTCTTCCTGTGCATCAGCCATTCGGCACGGTCATGGGAAAATCTGGAGTGGAAACAAGGTCTTCAGAGCAGACAATGTTATCTGATGAACGCATGTCTTGCTAGTTATCGATAGCTCCTCAGAGGAGGATTCAGAGACAGATGACCAGTCATATCCCCCCCCCCGAGGTGCATGCCCTAACTTGGCAGGGTTATGTTGCTCATATCGTGTGTATGGTATCTTGCATTATTATGTCATTTGCTTAGTTTAGATATGCTTTATGTGAATGCCACCTGTTTAGTGTCTAATTACCATATATGTGAATTATGCAATGCTATCTTGTTACAAGACATTATATATGTGAATTATGCAATGTTATCTTGTTGCAAGGCATTATGTATGTGAATTATGCAATGCCATGTTGTTTAGGCAAGCGTCATATATGTGAATTATATCATGCCGTCCTTTTTTTGTATTTCTCATTGCTTTTGTCAACAATGTTTGTATATTCAACTGCTCTTCCTGTGCATCAGCCATTTGAATCGGTGATGGAGAAATCTGGAGTGAAAACAAGGTCTTCAGAGCAGACAATGCTACTCGCCAAGCAGATATCTTCTTTGGTTACTGAGATAGCTCTTGAGGGAGGATTCAGAGGTAGATGACCAGTCCTATTATCCCCCTGAGGTGTATGCTCAAACTTGGCAGGGTTATATTACTCATATAATGCATATGTTGTATTGCAATGCTTAGTTTTTACATCATATACACAATATTGAATGCCCTCTCCTTAGTTGACACATCATATATGTGATTGCCCTCTGCTCACTTCCTTAGTATATAAATCATATATTTGAATTATGTCATGCCATGATGTTTACATAGATAGCATGTATCTGAATTATGGCATGCCAACCCATTTTCTAAAGACATAATATAGTTATATCATCTCATCCTGTTTACATAGTCATCATATTTTAAATTATGTCATTCTTCCCGTGAATTATATCATGCCATCATGTTTCCATCGACGGCATGTTTGTGATTTATGGCATGCCAACCACTTTAATAGACACATTGTATAGTTATATCATGTCATCCTGTTTACATAGTCATCATATTTTGAAGTATGTCATTCTATCCTGTTTAGTTAGCCATCATACATGTGAAATTGTGTCATGCTATCATGTTTAATTAGCCATCATATATGTGAAATTATGTCCTGCTATTCTGTTTGCTTAGACAACATAAATGTGAATTATTTCATGCCATGTTTTCTCCCCTGCTATCTATTGCACCTGTCTATCTTACAATGTCTGTACATTCAATTACTTTTCTTGTTTATCAGCCATTTCAATTGGAGGGAGTGATGGCAGTATCTGTGGGAGTAAAAACACGGTCTTCAGAAAAGATCATGCTACCTGTCGATGCAGATAGAACCACGGTTGTACTTGCCCAAGAACCAGCCCCACCACACTCATGTAGATTGTACCCCTACCCAGTTGGACAGAGAACTAGCTACACCCCTTCTAACCCCAACCCCAGCAGATAGACACCCAGTTCCTGTTGACACAGCACCATCTCCACCACAGAGCACCCAGACACGAGAAGTTAGTAAGGCAACTGCAGTGCCCAAATCACGAGGACCACCACTCCGAACCCAAGTCAACGCTTAAAGTAGAAGAAGAATTGTTCTCGTGTCGTTCCGTAGCTATGGTTCATACTACTTTGCTCTTGCATCATCAGATTTATCGATACCAACCAATTTCAAATTTGAAGGATGCAATTGAAACTCCAATGGCGCAACAGGTATGTTTTAAACCTGTTTCTTCAACGTGTTTGGCTGTTTGCTGTTGTAACTTGCTCTATGTTGATTTCAGTTTCAATTGAATAAACCGTTATGTTCTCATGCCATGCACATTACAAGTGTTGTTATTGCTATGTAGTTTCCCACACTTATATTCTGTCTATGCTGCTTTGTCTTAAATAGATACGATTCGAACTGTATCTATCTTGATTTGGCAACATAAACTAGAATGATATAGACCATACAGTGACCATACTACATAGATATATGTTTGTTTCATGTTGTTATCCTGTCCACCTTACTACTGAACTGGTTTACCAAAATGAGTTTCATATACTACATTGTAAACCTGAGATGTGTTTGTTTGTTTCTCTTTTAGAACATGAATAAAATATTGGAGAAGAGTACCCTGTTATGCAATGGTAAAGGAAGTAATGCAGATAAGGTTCAAGATAGTGAGACATCCCTGTTGGTCTCCAAGAAAGCTGATAAAAACTATATTGAAGACACTGAGACAACCCCAAAGTCCTGTCTTGATGTAGTGTTCGAGTTACTGGCTACCATCTTGGCACCACTCTTGAACTTGTTGCTCAATTAGTTCGGCTTCTTGAGTCTCAACTTCAAGTTGAAAGACATCGATCGATGTTATGCGACAGAAGTCAAGGACCGAGGAAGTCCCGCAGAATTCAGATGCATACTTTCGTGCAACAACAAGCGTTGGAGGACTTAAGCGCCAAACAAGAGAAAGTTAATAAGCTTGCTAAGCATCTTGCCAAAGATTATGGGTACCTGTGATATTGTTTCTTGAGCTCTTCAAGTGGTTTCATTTCGACTTGTTTTGTCTGCGGCGCTTATATGTCATTGTGTTCCCAATATTTGCACCGGTGGCAAACTTTGATGCCTAGAGGATGTAAATATGTAATAGCCGTGATAGCCTAGTGTAAGTTGCTTGCTTATTTATTTCCTTGTTGTCTTGTTTATTTGTTTGCTTGTAGTCGATGCAGTTTTTTTTCGCGGTTTGCTAGTGGCTGCAATAACCTATTTTTAAAACTAGGCCACAATAACCATGGGCTAATATTTACTGTAGTGACACTGGACCTACGTGTCGTAGAAACAGTGGGCCTTCTACGGGCCGTATAAACAGTGGGCCTTCTACGTGCTATAGAAACAATGGGCCTTCTATGGGCCGTAGAAACAATGGGCCTTCTATGGGCCGTATCATCAATGGGCCTTATATGGGCCATATGATCGATTGGCCAAACATGGGCCAAACAGACCACTCATTCATGGGCCGACCATAACGGGCCATCGTTAATAGGCCGTATTTAATGATGCTATGAAAAAAACGCCCAACGACATGGACCACAAACGGGCCGATCAGAATCATGGGCTGAATTTGGCCCACAAGTAGAAAATGAGTGATGGGCCGTAAGTAAACGAATGCTGGAAATGAGCCCAAGAATAAATGGGCTATGAGAAGGCCAAAAGATAACATGGGCTGGAAACGGCCCAACGGAATAACGGGCCTTTAATGGGTATAAAGTGATACACTGTTCTATACGGGCCAGTTTCACCACGGGCCGTTAATGGGTGTAAAGTGATACACTGTTCATTACGGGCCAGTTTCACCACGGGTCGTTAATAGGCCAAGAGTTACATAGGGCCTCATATGGGCTGAAAGATGTCATGGGCCATACATGGGCCGAAAGTGAAAACGGACTGGAATCATATTGGATGGCCCAGATGACACTACTGGGCCTAATTCGAATAGGGCGTAACGGGCCTTGGGTTAGTGGGTTGTAAATGGGCTATATGCGAACAGGCCGTTAACAGGCTTTCCATGGGCCGGCCTGCCACCTTTTGACCAAGTCAAACGGGCCGGCCTTTTCACAGCAATGGGCCTCTGTTGGCCCGTGCCACGTGTCGACGTATCATAGGCGCTGTCGGTGTCAAAACCGGCGGATCTCGGGTAGGGGGTCCCGAACTGTGCGTCTAGGCGGATGGTAACAGGAGACGAGGGACACAATGTTTTACCCAAGTTCGGGCCCTCTCGATGGAGGTAAAACCCTACGTCCTGCTTGATTAATATTGATGATATGGGTAGTACAAGAGTGGATCTACCACGAGATCAAGGAGGCTAAACCCTAGAAGCTAGCCTATGGTATGATTGTTGTAATGTATGTTGTCCTACGGACTAAAGCCCTCCGGTTTATATAGACATCGGAGGAGGCTAGGGTTACACAGAGTCGGTTACAATGGTAGGAGATCTACATATCCGTATTGCCAAGCTTGCCTTCCACGCCAAGGAAAGTCCCATCCGGACACGGGACGGAGTCTTCAATCTTGTATCTTCATAGTCTTGGAGTCCGGCGGATAATGATAGTCCGGCTGTCCGGACACCCCTAGTCCAGACTCCTCAAGAGCCCTCGAACCAGCTTCAATGACGATAAGTCCGGCGCGCATAATGTTCGGCATTGCAAGGCGGGTTCCTCCCTTGAATAATCCAGAAGATCATGAACACCGGGATAGTGTCCGCTCGCAAAATAAATTCCACATTCCACCGTAGAGAGAATAAAATGTACACTTAGTTCAATCCATCGACGTACACGCGGCGTGACATCACACCGCTACCAAGCCTTTGTTTGAATTGTTTTTACCATACCACCTCAAAGACGCTTAGCGAAGCGGTTTCTTGGCACGCCTTGTCGAAGCGAGATCGTGTTCCCCTTATTCCGGATTCTCATCAATACGTGTGTGGGTAACCCAACCGCTCCTCGCCGCCACGCCTCCTCTATCGGCGAATCCCAAACGGTCACGGAGACGGCCCTTGGTATTTCATCCCTTTATAAGAGGACCAAGGCTCGTCCTTGTTCTTCAATCTCGCATCGAATCTCTTCCCGCTCCCGGCCCAACACCCGAGCCTCAGATTCGAGCGCCGGATCCTCAACCATGTCCGCCCGACCTCCAGGGCGGTGGATGCCTTCCTCCGCCACGGAGGAGGACATATTGAAGTTACGTGAAGCCAAGCACTGCCCACGAGGTTTCAAGACAGGTTGCCTGCCCAAGGGCAGGCCGTGCCCGCCCCCGAGCCTGGTGAATACGTCGTCTTCGTATCCCACCTCCGTCGGGGTTTAGGCTTCCCGACGGACCCCTTCGTGAGAGGGCTCCTGTTCTACTATGGGCTGGACTTTCACGACTTGGCTCCGGAGTCCATCCTCCACATCTCCGCATTCATTATCGTCTGCGAAGCCTTCCTCTGCGTCACTCCCCACTTCGTCCTATGGTTGAAGACCTTCAAGGTGGAGCCGAAGATGATCGGGGGGCGTCAAGCGGAATGCGGCGGGGCGGCCATAAGCAAAAGGCCGATGCCCGGGTTCAAGGTTCCTTCCAAGAGGAACTCGGATCGTGGCAGCAGGAGTGGTTCTATATCACCGCTCGAAGGCAGCAAGCAAAAGCCGCCGCCTTCATTCCGCTTGGGACCTCCACGCCACTAATGTCGTGGGTCAACCAAGGGCTCAATTGGGGCCGCTCAAGACGTGCCTCAATGCAGGCCGGATTCGAGATCTCAAGCGAGGGGATCGACTGATCAAGGTGATGCGAGTTACGCTAATCGTGCATCTTCGCCTCGCAAACGCCGCCCTCTCCGTCTATGGGAGTTCAACCGGAGGTACCTCGGATTCTCCAACACTTTATGGGTGCGACACCCATGGAGATGTACAAGTTGTTCTTCGACCGCAGTGGCGTGTCCGGATTTAGCCGAGGACGCGGGCCTAAGCCGCGATCGCCGGATACTCGTGTAAATAGCTCGAGTCCCAACATTCTGCTTATGTGCCTTTCTAGAGTTCGCCTCGACCCCTTGTTCTTTACAGGAATGGGTGGCGCGATCAAGGCTGATAAGGTGTCCGCCCCCCCCGAGACCGTGACTGGAGCCCGTGGCTGGTCGGGAATGTTGGAGGTCGCACCCACGTAACGGGGCGAAGGGGAAAACAGAGGAGCTAATATTTCGCCCAAAGGGGCACCTGAAGAGGGGGGAATCAAGAACCCCTCCCTCCAAGGGGAGAAGAGGACCGCCTCCGAAGATCCGGAGGCCAAAGCCCCTAAACGCGGGAAGAGATCTTCACGGGGTCAGCGCCGAGAGAATCCGGACGCACAATCATCGCCAAAGGATCAGCCCTCCAGCGAGCCGTGAGTATGAAAAAGGGAATTAATTAGTAAGGAAATGCCTTCATTTGTGCTTCTGTGACCGAAATATTTATATTGCAGTTCGGATCTGCAGCCTTCTCAGATGAGTTCGTCTTCGGGAGACCTTCTTCCGGAGATGATGGAGAGTGATACGCCTCCGTCTGCAGCGCTATCGATAAGGCGGGCGAGCTCAAGTATAAATCACGGAGGGTATCCCCGAGTCCGGAGGGGCCGAGAGTTCGCACCCACTAGTATCCGCCGAGAATCAAGAATCTGCTTGAGAGGGCGTCCATTTCAGAAGATCACCGTGCGTTGATGCGTATGGTGGTTGGAAGGATTTCGTCCGCCGAGAGCGGATTGCGTAATGCCGCCATGAGTTTGCTAGCGGGATTTGAGGTATGCAAGAATGACGAATCCTTTTGTCTTTTAACAGTTTTGCACATAAAAATGCGCCCTGTATAGATAGTAGCCCCTTAGACTCGGTAGGTTGTCGGAAACGACAGCGTGCCGAGGATCGAAATCTCAAGTAATGAATACCGCCGTCCCTATGCAGGTGGCGGATAGTCCGAGGGCCAGCCAGACTAACGAGTTTGCCGAATTAAGTCGGCAACTTGACATGGCAGATGCGGATATCGCACTTGTCAACCGGCGACTTGACGAGTCGCAAGGTAAATAAATTCTCCGCAGTCGCTTTATTTAAGGGGGTCGAAGCCCTCCTCTGATAAAATTTTAGGCTGTTGTACAGACGGTGCTGCTGCTGTGGAGAACCTTCGGGCCGAACTTGCTCGAGCTAAGGAGCAAGCCCGAAGGAGTGATGCGGCTGCCTCGAGGGCGGCTGAGGAATTGAAAGCCGAAAGGGCTTCGCACTGCCGAAGCAGGGCAGAGGTGGCCGAGTTGGCCATGAAATTAAAGGATGCTACCGACCGCAACGAGGCTCTTGAAAAGGAGCGCTTATCGGAGCGGGAAGACTTGAAGAAGGCCACCGTCGAAGCCAAGGATGCCCGCTCTGCAATGCGGGCTATGAAGGAGGAACTGCGCCAGGCCGGAGAGATCGTGGCTGGCAAGCCTTTTCTGCTGCGTCGCCGGTTTATGGATGGAAATTATTCTCAATTTGAGCGGCTCTGGAGTCTGGAGGATCCGTATATTGACTTGGCTGCAAGTGCGGCTGATGCCGTTAAGCACTTCCGGAGCCAGGAGGATCACGAGACGGAAGAGCTATATTGGTCTCAATTCCACAGTCCAGATCGCTCACTTCCGTTGACAGACCGATTGGCTGAATGGGCCGAGCTAAATAGATTGTCCGGACTTGCCATGACTGACATCGTGGCCCATGTCTAGCCAGAGAGGTCCAAGGCGACGAGCTACTTCGGCTTATTGCAGCAATTCCTTGGAGCGGTGCCGCATATAGAGGAGATGAAGCGGTCGGCCTGCATCGAGGGCGCGCGGATGGCTCTTGCCCGTGTGAAGGCGCATTGTCCGGAGATGGATACCACCGCGTTGCCGCCAGGTTCGGATGAAAGCCGACTTCGCCGAGCACTACTGGGTAGTTATGCGTGGCGCCGTAATAGAGTCACAATGCTCGAAAATATCACGCTCAAATGAACGTGTTAGCTTGTAAATCGATGATTATGTTACAACCGCCTTTTATACTTGTGCGCCCCAAGTAGTAAAACTTCTCTGGCGGCCGCCACGATACTTTTGTATAACTTGAAAGATGGCGTCTTCGCTTCAGCCCCCACGCACAAGGTGCGGGGTGTTCGCAAAAATAGCGTTTTCACACTTTAATCCGACGCCTCGGTCCTGTTATAAGGAGGTGGTAGCGAGCTAACGAGGCAATCCGGACTATAATGCTTTATCACTTTCACTTAGCTGGAGCTCGAGGGTGGGGCTACGATATAGCCCCGGTGGCATCGCCCTTCTCCGAATTCGAGCGCGTGTGTGCTGACCGAAACGGTCCTTCGTCAAAGTGGGGAATTCTAAACATTACGATAGTCGATCGAGTGGTTGACCGGTCTCGATGTATCATGACGATTAGTTTTCGCTTTCATCGAGGTGCTCGCCAAATTAACTGGGCACAATCGCAGAGTTCTCCGGTGCGCGTTAGCCGATGATACGGAACGAAGGCAGCAAAACACGGAGCGGGCAAACCCAACATTTGACCAAAGACATGATTCGAGCTGATGCATATAATGCCTAACTCGAGACGCGAACACTCCCTAAGGTGTTCGGTCTTTATAATAATGGGCGAACGATGCCCTAAGCCCTTCGTGTCTGTGCACGGGCATGGTCTTCGACGCGCCGATGCCAAAGCGCCAGTTCGCTTTGGCTATAGGAAGAAACCAAGGAGAATAACAACAAGAGACAGTAAAAAAGGTTTACGCAGGTCTTAATCTGAAAAGAATCCTCTCAACGGGTCCCTCGCACGTCTGCGCTTTGTGTCTCCGCTGCGCCGTTATCTGGACGGGTATGCACGTTGTTCATCAGAGAAAGAGAGGAACGTTTAGTTTTAGAAACAATTCGTGCAAAAAATATGTGAAAAATAAGAAATATAAATAATTAAAGCGGGTTTGTATGAACCCGCGGTTGTTTAGCGCCGCAGCCCCTCGTGGAAGGGTATGCGGCTAGGGAGCCCTAGCCCATCAAGCCGGATTCGTCTATCCAAGTCCGGGGTCTTTAAGTGACCTCGACTAAAATGACGCCACGCGGACCGGCATCTTGAGTGTAAGAGACGCAGAATGCGGTATGGCGTTGAAGCGGACAAAAGCCTTTCGTCCCAAGAGTGCTTGATATTCACTTTTAAATGGGACGATATGAAAAATTAATTTTTCTCGTCGAAAATTGTTCGGCGATCCGAACACGACTTCTATTAATATGGAGCCTGTGCACTTGGCGTAAGGGCCTGGCGTCACTCCTTTGAAGGAAGTGCGGCTGTGTCGGATTTTAGCAGGGTTTATCCCCATCCTACGGATTGTTCTTGAATATAGCAGGTTTAAGTCGCTGCCTCCGTCCATTAGGACATGAGTAAATTGTAATCCGTCTATTATGGGATTCAATATCAGGGGAGTCCGTCCCGCATTTCGGACGCTTCTGGAATAGTCCAGGTGGTCGAAAGTGATTGGTTTTGATATCCAATCTCTACGGTCTGCTGGGTTGGACCGCTCGAAGCTCTTTTTAGAAAGTCCCGCACTATTTTTCCGTATTATCACGTGAAGTGAGTTTACTGCTTTGACCCCGTGTGGGAAAGTCTTTTGTTTTCCGGTGCTCTGCTGGTGGGGTTTATCTTCTTCGCTTGATGCGTCGAGCCCCTTGTGTTCGGAATTTAGTCGGCCGGACTATTTAAGAACCCAACAATCCCTGTGGGTGTGACTTGCAGGCCTTCCGGGGGTACTGTGGATTTGACATATCCGACCCAAAATCTTGTTTAAGTTGGACAATTCGTCACTGTCATCCTTAAGAGGCTGTGTTTTATTATTGGGCTGCGAGCTTTTGAATCCGGCGTTGACTGTCGCGCTCTTTGGGCTTTTCTCTTTATTCCGGCGCTGCTCTTTTATGCGCCGTGATTTTCCGTTTCCATCTCTTATCTCGGATGTACTTGGGTCGCTGGTGCTGCATCTTGCTAACCAGCTATCCTCGCCCGCACAGAAGCGGGTCATGAGGCTTGTTAGTGCGGACATTGTCCTCGGTTTCTCTTGACCGAGGTGCCTGGCGAGCCATTCGTCTCGGACATTGTGCTTGAAAGCTGCTAAGGCTTTGGCATTCGGACAGTCGACTATTTGGTTCTTTTTCATAAGGAACCTGTTCCAAAATTTGCGCGCTGACTCTCCGGGCTGTTGAGTTATATGACTTAGATCATCTGCATCCGGAGGATGGACATAAGTCCCTTGAAAATTTGCTCTAAACGCGTCCTCGAGCTCTTCCCAACTTCCAACAAGTTTTTTCGGGAGGCTTTTAAGCCAATGACGGGCTGGCCCTTTGAGCTTGAGGGGTAGGTATTTTATGGCGTGGAGATCGTCTCCTCTCCGCCATATGTATATGTAGTATATAATCTTCTATCCGCACTCTGTGGTCTGTTGTTCCATCGTAGGCCTCTATGTTGATGGGTTTAAATCCTGCTGGGAATTCATGGTCCAGACCTCATCGATGAAACATAGTGGGTGTGCGGCGCCCCTGTATTTGTGTGTGCCGCTATCATCGGACACTTGACGTGTTGCCTTGCTTCTTGGGGCCTTCTCCTTTGGCCCGTAAATGGACCTGGCTGGGCCATCTATCCTTCCGAGTTCGTTGGTGGATTTATGTGTGGCGCCGCTGTCATAATTTGGCTCTGTCATCCGCCGTCTATCCAACCAGCGGCCCTTTATTTTTGGACGGTGGAGGCTCTATGGCCTCCTCGTCGAATTCCGGTAGTAGCTTGCGCTTGGGTAGCTCTTTGATTGGTGGCTATTGCAGATTTATCTGCGGTTTTGAGCACTTTGCTCCATCTCATTCTCGAGTGTGTCTTCCGCTGTTTTGAGCCTCCGTTTTCCTTCTTCAGCTTCTTGCAGATCGTGAGTCTTTTCCGAAGGTTCTTGTTCTCCGTGGCGTGTCCGCATGAGGTCATCCGGACTGTTATTTTCACCGGCCTGGACTGATTATCTGACTTGTCATGTTCGGACGGTTGCTTATTTGCATGTTCGTCGTCCACTTGTGAGCCCTGCCAGATGCGGGCTCCTTGGGAGCGTTGTTGTCGTCGGCGGGATTTAGGGCGACGTCTGCTGCTGCCGTTTTGGTCGCTTATCGGCGGGTCATCTTTCGCCGCGCCCGCTGGTCCTCGTTATCGCTCTCCTTTGGGGTGTCCACCATATATATGTCATGTGACGAGGTGGTCCTCCGTGCTTCATATGCTCTGTTTTTTGTTCGTCTCCGGCATTGTCGTCCATTCCGTCAATGTCTTGAAGTCATAGTCTAGCATGTCGGTTAGGTCGTCGACAAGTGGCTACAAAGTGGGTGGTGGGTGGGCTCAATTTCTTCGTCGTCTGCATTTCAACCATCCCGCCATAGTCCGCCAGACTCTCCGATAACAAGAGATGCTTTAGTGAATTCAAGATATCGCCAAAAGGCGAGTATTAGAAGATGTCCGCGCGGTGAATTCCATAACCGCGCCTAACTGGATCGGTTGGTAGGCGCGGAGGTTGAGTCCGCGAGGAGTCCGCGCCGGAATCACGAGGTTCGCAGGGACAAGATCGGTGTTCGGCCCATCGCCGTGGATGTTGAAGCCCGGGCGCGCCCATCCACCGTCCCTTGATCTGGGCGATCGGCTTCGCTAATGACCGAAGCGGATCCGTCTGGCCACCAAGGCACTGCTCGTGGCAGAGCTAAATCATGCCCGCTGCCACAAAGGCGGCGCGCTTGCGGGCTCGAGTCCGTCAAGATCAAGTCTCCGCGACATCGCCCGTGAAGTTTAAGCTTCGAATCGACTCGACGGCCGGGGCATAGCTTCGATCCGCTCGGATGGCTAAGAGAATTGGCCCGCAGTGCGAAGCCGCCGGATACGAAGATCTGTCCGGGGAGAGAAGTCTCACCCTGGACAGCGTTGTTGGTTGAAGATGCCATCAAGCCTATCGGTGACGACACAGGGGAACTCTCAATGAAAGCACCAATGTCGGTGTCAAAACCAGCGGATCTCGGGTAGGGGGTCCCGAACTGTGCGTCTAGGCGGATGGTAACAGGAGACGAGGGACACAATGTTTTACCCAGGTTCGGGCCCTCTCGATGGAGGTAAAACCCTACGTCCTGCTTGATTAATATTGATGATATGGGTAGTACAAGAGTGGATCTACCATGAGATCAAGGAGGCTAAACCCTAGAAGCTAGCCTATGGTATGATTGTTGTAATGTATGTTGTCCTACGGACTAAAGCCCTCCGGTTTATATAGACACCGGAGGAGGCTAGGGTTACACAGAGTCGGTTACAATGGTAGGAGATCTACATATCCGAATTGCCAAGCTTGCCTTCCACGCCAAGGAAAGTCCCATCCGGACACGGGACGGAGTCTTCAATCTTGTATCTTCGTAGTCTTGGAGTCCGGCGGATAATGATAGTCCGGCTGTCCGGACACCCCCTAGTCCAGGACTCCCTCAGGCGCCATCTGTCCAATGAGTGGATGACATCTGTCACAGCGATGAGCCGACACGTGTTTCCTCCAGCCAATGATGATTTTACACGTAGAAAATCCCCATTGGTCGGGGCTGTTAACGGGTTATCGGATCCAAAACCCGACCCGATAGCTTAACGGCGTTCCGTTACGGTGGATGCCACGTGTTGGTCACCCTTGACGAAAGCACTTCTGTGACGCGCGATTTATCGTCATGGAAGTGGACACTTTCGTGATTATAATTTTGGTAATGTCATGGAACACTTCTACGATAGCACAGGTATCACTATCTTGATTCTGTCTAAATTTGTCATGGATGTACATGCATGACAAAAAACGCGACCTACTGTGACAAACACGTATCATCACGGAAGTGTATTTTTTTGTAGTGTCCCTCTCCCCCTCTTTCCTTCTCTCCTACTCCGGAAAGGAAAGGGGAATCCTGCTAGGACATGGGAGTCCTAGTTGGACTCCCCACCCTTGGCGCGCCCTCCTCCTAGGCCGGCCGCCTCCCCCCTTTCTCCTTTATATACGGGGGCAGGGGGCACCTCTAGTCACAACAATTGATCTCTTGATCTCTTAGCCGTGTGCGGTGCCCCCCTCCACCATATTCCACCTCGGTAATATCGTAGTGGTGCTTAGGCGAAGCCTTGCGTCGGTAGCATCATCGACACCATCATTACGCCGTCATGCTGATGGAACTCTCCCGCAAAGCTCTGCTGGATCGGAGTTCATGGGACGTCATCGAGCTAAACGTGTGCTGAACTCGGAGGTGCCGTACGTTCGGTACTTGGATCGGTCCGATCGTGAAGACGTATGACTACATCAACCGTGTTGTGCTAATGCTTCTGCTTCCAGTCTACGAGGGTACGTGGACAACACTCTCCCCTCTTGTTGCTATGCATCACCATGATCTTGCGTGTGCATAGGAATTTTTTTGAAATTACTACGTTCCCCAACATTATGCACTTTCTATGGTAGTTTTTATTATACTCAACTTGGATGCTCATCATTCTAGGACCAAATTTATAACCATAGAAAATACCATGCTGTTCTAAAATACTCTCAAAATAATATAAGTGAAGCATGAGAGATCAGCAATTTCTTCAAAATTAAGCCACTGCCGTGCTCTAAAAGATATAAGTGAAGGACTAGAGCAAATACTATCTAGCTCAAAAGATATAAGTGAAGCACATAGAGTATTCTAATAAATTCTAATCAAGTGGGCTTCTCCCAAAAGGTGTGTACAGCAAGGATGATTGTGGTAAACTAAAAATAAAATACTAATATCATACAATACGCTCCAAGCAAAACACATATCATGTGGCGAATAAAAATATAGCTCCAAGTAAAGTTACCGATAAACAAAGACGGAAGAGGGGATGCCTTCCGGGGGCATCCCCAAGCTTAGGCTTTTGGCTATTCTTGAATATCGTGGGGTGCCATGGGCATCCCCAATCTTAGGATCTTGCCACTCCTTATTCCTTAGTCCATCAAATCTTTACCCAAAACTTGAAAACTTCACAACACAAAACTCAACAGGAAATCTCATAAGCTCCGTTAGTGAAAGAAAGAAAAACCACCACATAAGGTACTTTAATGAACTCATTATTTATTTATATTGGTGTTAAACCTACTGTATTTCAAGTTCTCTATGGTTCATACCACTTAATACTAGCCACAGATGCATCAAAATAAGCAATCAACACACGAAAGGCAGAATCTGTCAAAAACAAAACAGTCTGTAGCAATCTATAACTCTTGAATACTTATGGAACTTTAAAATCCTACCAAAATAGGAAGTCCTTGTAAATTTGTCTATTGATCTACAGCAAAAAGAATCAATGCAAAATTATGTTTCTGTGAATTACTAAAATTATTTTCGTGCGCGCAAAGTTTCTGTTTTTCAGTAGACTCAAATTAACTATCACCATAGGTTAACCTATAAGTTCTACTTGGCACAAACACTAATTAAACCATAAAAACACATCTAAACAGAAGTTAGATGCAAAATTTATTACTAAACAGGAACAAAAACAAAAAACACAAATAAAATTGGGTTGCCTCCCAACTAGCGCTATCATTTAACGCCCCTAGCTAGGCATAAAAGCGAGGATAGATCTAAGTAGTGCCATCTTTGGCACTCAATTCATAAGTAGCTCGAATGATAGATTTATAAGGTAATTTAACTTTCTTTCTTGGAAAGTGCCCCATGCCTTTTCTTAATGGAAATTGAAATCTAATATTCCCTTCCTTCATATCAATAATCACACCAATCGTTCTAAGGAAAGGTCTACCAAGAATAATAGGGCAAGAAAGGTTGCAATCTATATCAAGAACGATAAAATCTACGAGCACCAAATTCCTTTTGCAACAATGAGAACATCATTGATCCTTCCTATTGGCTTTCTAATGGTGGAATCCGCAAGGTGCAAATTTAAAGAGCAATCATCAAGATCATGGAAACCTAGAATATCACATAAAGTTTTCGGAATCGTGGAAACACTAGCACCCAAATCACATAAAGCATAACACTCATGATCTTAAATTTTAATCTTTATAGTAGGTTCCCACTCATCATAAAGTTTTCTAGGTATAGAAACTTCCAAATTAAGTTTTTCATCATAAGATTGCATCAAGGCATCAACAATATGTTTGGTAAAAGCTTTATTTTGACTATAAGCATGGGGAGAATTCACAACGGATTGCAACAAGGAAATACAATATTCTAAAGAACAATTATCATAATTAAATTCCTTGAAATCCAAGATAGTGGGTTCAATGTTATTTAAAGTCTTGACCTCTCCAATCCCACTTTTACCAAATTTAGCATCAAGATCTAAAAACTCCAAATTATTGGGACGCCTTTTAACTAAAGTTGACTCATCTCCAGTCCCCTCATTATTAAGATTCATATTGCAAAACAAAGATCTAATAGGGGACACATCAATAACTTTAAGATCTTCATCATTATTTTCATGGAAACTAGAAGAACACGCCTTTACAAAGCAATCTTTCTTAGCACGCAATCTAGCGGTTCTCTCTTTGCACTCATCAATGGAAATTCTCATAGCTTTGAGAGACTCATTGATATCATGCTTAGGAGGAGTAGATCTAAGTTTCAAAGAATCAACATCAAGCGAGAGTCTATCAACGTTCCTAGCCAAATCATCAACTTTGAGCAATTTTTCTTCAAGCAAGGCATTAAAATTCTTTTGAGAGATCATAAATTCTTTCACACTATTCTCAAAATTAGAGGGAATCTTATTAAAATTACCATAAGAATTATTGTAGGAATTTCCATAATTATTAGAGGAATTACTAGGGAACGGTCTAGGATCAAAGTTTCCTCTATAAACATTGTTCCGAAAACTATTCCTACCAACAAAATTCACATCCATAGATTCATTATTATTCTCAATGAAGGTAGACAAAGGCATTTCATTGGGATCAATAGTATCACTCTTAGTAGCATACAATTTCATAAGTTCATCCATCTTTCCACTCAAAACATTAATTTCTTCGATAGCATGTACTTTTTTACTAGTAGATCTTTCGGTGTGCCACTGAGAATAATTAGCCATAATATTATCAAGGAGTTTTGTAGCTTCTCCTAAGGTGATTTCCATAAACGTGCCTCCCGCGGCCGAATCTAAAAGATTTCTAGAGGCAAAATTCAATCCAGCATAAAAAATTTGTATGATCATCCATAAATTCAAACCATGAATAGGGCAATTGCGAATCATCAATTTCATTCTTTCCGAAGATTGGGAAATATGCTCATGATCAAGTTGTTTAAAATTCATAAGATCGTTCCTAAGAGTGATGATCTTAGCGGGAGAAAATACTTAGAGATAAAAGCATCTTTGCACTTGTTCCATGAATCAATACTATTCTTAGGCAAAGACGAAAACAAACTTTAGCACGATCTCTAAGTGAAAACGGAAATAACTTCAATTTAACAATATCATTATCCGTATATTTGTTCTTTTGCATCTCACTCAAATCAACAAAGTTGTTTAGAATGGTAGCGGCATCTTCACTAGGAAGGCCGGCGAATTGATCTTTCATAACAAGATTCAGCAAAGCAGTATTGATTTCACAAGACTCAGCATCATTAAGAGGAGCAATCAGAGTACTAAGGAAATCATTATTGTTGGTATTGGAGAAATCACACAATTTGGTATTATCTTGCGCCATTGCGACAAGTAATCCAACACACAAACAAACAAAAAGGCAAGCGAAAGAGAAAGGAGATTGGGAAAGAGAGGGCGAATAAAACGACAAGGGTGAAGTGGGGGAGAGGAAAACGAGAGGCAAAGGGCAAATAATGTAAATGCAAGGGAGATGAGTTTGTGATGGGTACTTGGTATGTCTTGACTTGAGAGAAGACCTCCCCAGCAACGGCGCCAGAAATCCTTCTTGCTACGTCTTGAGCTTGCGTTGGTTTCCTTGAAGAGGAAAGGGTGATGCAGCAATAGTAGCGTAAGTATTTCCCTCAGTTATTGAGAACCAAGGTATCAATCCAGTAGGAGGCTCCTCAAAAGTCCCACGCACCTACACAAACAAACAAAGAACTCACAACCAACGCAATAAAGGGGTTGTCAATCCCTTCACGGCCACTTGCGAAAGTGAGATCTGATAGAGATAATATGATAAGATAAATATATTTTTGGTATTTTATAATATATATTGGAAAAGTAAAGATGCAAATAAAAGTAAATTGAAAGTTTATATGATAAAAGATAGACCCGGGGGCCATAGGTTTCACTAGTGGCTTCTCTCAAGATAGCATAAGTATTACGGTGGGTGAACAAATTACTGTCGAGAAATTGATAGAAAAGCGAATAATTATGAGATTATCTAGGCATGATCATGTATATAGGCATCATGTCCGTGACAAGTAGACCGACTCCTGCCTGCATCTACTATTACTCCAGACATCGATCGCTATCCAGGATGCATCTAGAGTATTAAGTTCATAAAGAACAGAGTAACACATTAAGAAAGATGACATGATGTAGAGGGATAAACTCATGCAATATGATATAAACCCCATCTTTTTATCCTCGATGGCAACAATACAATACGTGCCTTGCTGCCCCTGCTGTCACTAGGAAAGGACACCGCAAGATTGAACCCAAAGCTAAGCACTTCTCCCATTGCAAGAAAGATCAATCTAGTAGGCCAAACCAAACTGATAATTCAAAGAGACTTGCAAAGATAACTTAATCACACATAAAAGAATTCAGAGGAGATTCAAATATTTCTCATAGATAAACTTGATCATAAACCCACAATTCATCGGATCTCGACAAACACACCGCAAAAAGAGTTACATCGAATAGTTCTCCAAGAAGATCAAGGAGAACATGGTATTGAGATCCAAAAAGAAAGAACAAGCCATCTAGCTAATAACTATGGACCCGAAGGTCTATGGTAAACTACTCACAACTCATCGGAGAGGCTATGGTGTTGATGTAGAAGCCCTCCATGGTTGATTCCCCCTCTGGCGGAGCACTGGCGAAGGCTCCAAGATGGGATCTCGTGGATACAGAAGGTTACGGTGGTGGAAATAGTTTTTCGTGGTCGCCTCTGATGTTCTCAGGGTACGTGGGTATATATAGGAGGAAGAAGTAGGTCGGTGGATGCCCGAGGGGCCCACGATAGGGGGCGCGCCCAGTAGGGGGCGTCCTCCACCCTCGTGGCCTCCTCGATTGCTTCTTGACTTGCACTCCAAGTCCTCTGGATCACGTTTGTTCCAAAAAGATCGCCCCCGAAGGTTTCATTCCGTTTGGACTCCGTTTGGTATTCCTTTTCTTCGAAACACTGAAATAGGCAAAAAAACAGCAATACAGGCTGGGCCTCCGGTTAGTAGGTTAGTCCCAAAATTGATATAAAAGTGTAAAGTAAAGCCCATAAACATCCAAAACAGGTAATATAATAGCATGGAACAATCAAAAATTATAGATACGTTGGAGACATATCAGTACCCGAGCAAAGAGTGATGTTCATTTCCAAGCCTGTTGTTTTCTGCTTCAATTCATTCATCACGGCAGGGATGATAATGTGGCCCATGAATTTTGCCTCGGCTATTCCTGGACGATAATGAAATTTCTGCATGTATTCTATCCTTATCCTATAAAGAAAATCCACCATATAATGACCCTTTAGTTTCCGGATCGTTGAGTTGAAAGACTCTGCTAGATTATTGTGCACATAGTCAACTTTGCTCAGTTCACTGAATTGTCTTCTGGCCCATAACTTGGAGTGGTGTGTTTCCAAGTATTTTTTCACTTTGGGATTCATGTATAACTGCCTCAAGTGGTAGTTGTGCCTTCTTCACACTGCAAGTCAAATATGTTGGCCATAAATTGTCGGTATACACCTTTCCTTTGAATTTCTTCATAGAATTTGCAGCAAGGTGACGCATGCATTCCCTATGCTCTACTCCAGGGAACACATTGTCCACGGCCACTTCTAAACCTTTGAAGGCATCTATATGAATTACCAACCCATTGGGATGTGCAATAGCCCGACGCAGATTATGCAAAACCAAGTCCAGCTCTCCTTAGACTCTGTCTCCAACACACCGTACGCAGCTGGAAATACAAAACTGTGTGCATCAACTGCACAAGCTGCTACTAACTATCCTTTAAACCTCCCTTGAGAAAAGTAGCATCAATAGCCAAATAAGGCCTGCAGCTTGCCAAAAAAACCCGACGATAAGCCTCAAACAGACAAAAACCCTCCTAAAGCATTCCTTGGTCTTTATCACTCCCCTGAATGTGTACTCCACGGTGTGGTGGTCAATATATACAATACTACCTGGGCTGGTCCTCTCCACTTCACCTCTGAATGCATACAACAATTGAAAACTTTCCCGGCAGTTACCATAAATAGAATCCATAGCATGTTGTTTAGCATTGAACAACCTCATGTATGGTAAATCTATCTTGAACTTGTCTTTGATGTTCTTATGCAATTCCTTTGGACCCACTTGCTGGTTTTCTTTCACCCACTTCTTTACTTCTACTGCCACCCATCTCGACTTGGCTTTACTGATTGTATCCTTCCTAAGGGTTGATTCCTGGCATGTGTGCTTGAAAGGGTTCACTTTGACCTGAACATTCGTGTTATTTCGCATTTTAGATGCAAGCATCCTCCATGGACAACCCTCAGCGGACAATGCACTCTGTAACGTACTTGATCGCTCTTGTCAACTTTGAAAGTACATTCTACCTTGATGCAGTATGTCACAAGTGCATTTCTACACTCAGTCATGGATGCAAAGCAGTACCTTTTTCCATATGAGGGTTCAAAGGGTCCCATTCAACAACTGCAAGGCCTTCGTCCTCACCCACTGTGTCATCATCCACACGAACTGCATTCCGAGCCTCATCTTGTTTTTCAGCCCGAGGTGCCCGTCGTAAATTCTGAGTAACATCAAAATATACCTTCTCTTCATCAACCCCAGAATTGTAGGAATCAGGCTCCACTTCAAGGGGGACTGATACGTCTCCAACGTATCTATAATTTTTGATTGTTCCATGCTATTATATTAACCCCTTTTGGATGTTTATGGGCTTTATTTTACACATTTATATCTTTTTCGGGACTAACCTACCAACCGGAGGCCCAGCTTGTATTGCTGTTTTTTGCCTATTTCAGTATTTTGAAGAAAAGGAATATCAAACGGAGTCCAAACGGAATGAAACCTTCGGGAGCGTGATTTTTGGAATGAACGTGATCCAGAGGACTTAGAGTGCAAGTCAAGAAGCGATCGAGGCGGCCAGGAGATAGGAGGGTGCGACCACCCCCCTGGGCGCGCCCCTGTCTTGTTGGCCCCTCAGGCGGCCACCGACCTACTTCTTCCTCCTATATATACCCACGTACCCCGAAACCATTCAGGGAGCCAACAAAAAACAATTTCCACCGCCGTAACCTTCTGTACTCACGAGATCCCATCTTGGTGAAGGAATTATGCCCTAGAGGCAATAATAAAGTTATTATTTATTTCCTTAATTCATGATAAATGTTTATCATTCATGCTAGAATTGTATTAACCGGAAACATGATACATGTGTGAATGCATAGACAAACAATATGTCACTAGTATGCCTCTACTAGACTAGCTTGTTAATCAAAGATGGTTATGTTTCCTGACCATAAACAAAGAGTTGTTATTTGATTAACAAGGTCACATCATTAGTAGAATGATCGATTGACATGACCCATTCCATTAGCTTAGCACACGATCGCTTAGTATGTTGCTACTTGCTTTTATCCATGACTTATACATGTTCCTATAACTATGAGATTATGCAACTCCTGTTTACGGAGGAACACTTTGGTGCTACCAAACGTCACAACGAATCGGGTGATTATAAAGGAGTACTACAGTGTCTCCAAAGGCGATGTTGGGTTGGCGATTTCGAGATTAGGTTTTGTCACTCCGATTGTCGGAGAGGTATCTCTGGCCCTCTCGGTAATACACATCATGAAGCCTTGCAAGCATTACAACTAATAAGTTAGCTGTGAGATGATGTATTACGGAACAAGTAAAGAGACTTGCCGGTAATGAGATTGAACTAGGTATTGGATACCGACGATCGAATCTCGGGCAAGTAACATACCGATGACAAAGGAACAACGATGTTGTTATGCGGTCTGACCGATAAAGATCTTAAGTAGAATATGTAGGAACCAATATGGGCATCCAGGTCCCGCTATTGGTTATTGACCGGAGACGTGTCTCGGTCATGTCTACATTGTTCTCGAACCGTAGGGTCCGCACGCTTAAGGTTTGATGATGGTTATTATGAGTTTGTGTATTTTGATGTACCGGAGAAGTTCGAGTCCGGATGTGATCAAGGACATGACGAGGAGTCTCGAAATGGTCGAGACATAAAGATTGATATATTGGAAGCCTATATTTGGAGTTCGAATGGTTAGGGTGAAAACGGAATTTATCGAGTACCGGAGGTTACGGAACCCCGGGAACTAAATGGGCCTTAGTGGGCCTCGAGGGAGAAGAGGAGGGGCCGGCCGGGGCAGGCAGCCGCCTCCCCTAGTCCGAATAGGACAAGGAAGGGGCGGCCCCCTCCCTCTCCCCCTCCCCAATCCTACTCCAACTAGGGGGGGAGTCCTACTCCGGTGGGAGTAGGACTCCTCGGCGCGCCTCCTTGGGCCGGCCGCACCTCCCCCCCTCCTTTGTATCTGGGGCAGGGGGCACCCTAGAACACACAAGTTTGATCTACGGATCGTTCCTTAGCCGTGCGGTGCCCCCTCCACCATATTCCACCTCGGTCATATCGTCGAAGCTTAGGCGAAGCCTGCGCCGTAGAACATCAAGATCGTCACCACGCCGTCGTCAGGCCGTGGAACTCTCCTCGACACTCGGCTGGATCGAGTACGAGGGACGCCATCGAGCTGTACGTGTGTCAAGAACTCGGGGCGCCGAGTAACGGCGCCGGATCGGTCGGATCGCGAGGAGAACGTCGACTACTTCCTCTACGTTGTGATCGCTTCGCCGGGTCTACGAGGGTGCGAGACAACACTCTCCCTCTCGTTGCTATGCATCACCATGATCTTGCGTGTGCGAGGAAATTTTTGAAATTACTACGTTCCCCAACAAGTGGTATCGAGCCAGGTTTTTATGGTTTGATGTTTTGCACGAGTAGAACACAAGTGAGTTGTGGGCGATACAAGTCATACTACCTACCAAAGCATGTCATACTTTGGTTCACGGTATTGTGAGATGAAGCGCCTGACCGACATTACGCAGACGCTTACGCGAGACTGGTTTCACCGCCACGAGCACTCGTTGCTTAAAGGTGACTGGTGGGTGTCTGTCTCTCTCACTTTAGTTGAACTGAGTGTGGCTACGCCCGGTCCTTGAGAAGGTTAAACGGAGTCTATTTGACGAAGTATCGCTGTGGTTTTGATGCGAGGTGAGACTAGTTCTTGCTTAAGCCCGTAGCAGCCACGTAAAATTTGCAACAACAAAGTAGAGGACGTCTAACTTGTTTTTGCGGGGCATGTTGTGATGTGATATGGTCAAGACGTGATGCTATATTTTATTGTATGAGATGATCATGTTTTGTAACCGGTTATCGGCAATCGGCTGGAGCCATATGGTTGTCGCTTATTGTATGCAATGCAATCGCTCTGTAATGCTTTACTTTATCACTAAGCGGTAGCGATAGTCGAGAAGCATAAGATTGGCGAGACGACAACGATGCTACGATGGAGATCAAGGTGTCGCGCGGTGACGATGGTGATCATGGTGGTGCTGCGGAGATGAAGATCACGAAGCACAAGATGATGATGACCATATCATATCACTTATATTGATTTGCATGTGATGTTTATCCTTTATGCATCTTATCTTGCTTTGATTGACGGTAGCATTATAAGATGATCTCTCACTAAATTATCAAGAAGTGTTCTCCCGAGTATGCACCGTTGCCAAAGTTCGTCGTGCCCGGACACCACGTGATGATCGGGTGTGATAAGCTCTCGTCCATCTACAACGGGTGCAAGCCAGTTTTGCACACGCAGAATACTCGGGTTATACTTGACGAGCCTAGCATATGCAGATATGGCCTCGGAACACGGAGACCGAAAGGTCGGCGTGAATCATATAGTAGATATGATCAACATAAGATGTTCACCATTGAAAACTACTCCATTTCACGTGATGATCGGTTATGGTTTAGTTGATTTGGATCACGTGATCACTTAGATGACTAGAGATGTCTTTCTAAGTGGGAGTTCTTAAGTAATATGATTAATTGAACTTAAATTTATCATGAACTTAGTACTGATAGTATCTTGCTTGTTTATGTTTGATTGTAGATAGATGGCTCGTCTTTGTTGTTCCGTTGAATTTTAATGCGTTCCTTGAGAAAGCAAAGTTGAAAGATGATGGTAGCAATTACACGGATCGGGTCCGTAACTCGAGGATTATCCTCATTGTTGCATGTAAGAGTTACGTCTGGATGCACCGCTGGGTGCGAACTCTTCTTGGAGCAACACCGGATGTTGTGAACGTCTCGCGAGCAAAGCTGATGACTACTCTATAGTTCGATGTGCCATGCTTTACGGCTTAGAACCGAGACTTCAACGACGTTTTGAGCGTCATGGAGCATATGAGATGTTCCAGAGTTGAAGTTAATATTCAAATGAATGCCCGGATTGAGAGATATGAAGTCTCCAATAAGTTCTATAGCTGCAAGATGGAGGAGAATAGTTACATTAGTGAGCACATACTCGAGAATGTCCGGGTACTACAATCACTTGACACAATTGGGAGTTAATCTTCCGGATGATTGTGTCATTGATGAATTCTTCAATCACCGCCACCAAGCTACAAAGGCTTCGTGATGAACTATAATATGCAAGGGTTAGTGAAGACTATACCGAGCTCTTCGCAATGCTAAAGGCTGCGGAGGTAGAAATCAAGAAGGAGCATCAAGTGTTGATGGTCAATAAGACCACTAGTTTCAAGAAGAAAGGCAAAGGAAGAAGAAGGAACTTCAAGAAGAACAGCAAGCAAGTTGCTGCTCAGAGAAGAAACCCAAGTCGGACCTAAGCCTGAAATCGAGTGCTTCTACCGCAAGCGATCGTCCTTCGGAAGCGGAACTGCCCCAAGTATTTGGCGGATAAGAAGGATGGCAAGGTGAACAAAGGTATATGTGATATACATGTTATTGATGTGTACCTTACTAGAGCTCATGATAGCACTGGTATTTGATATCGGTTCATTGCTAATATTTGCAACTCAAACAGGACTACGGATTGCGAACAACGGCAAAGGGCGAGGTGACGATGCGCGTGGGAAATGGTTCCAAAGTCGATGTGATCGCGGTCGGCACGCTACCTCTACATCTACCTTCGGGATTAGTTTTAGACCTAAATAATTGTTATTTGGTGCCTGCGTTGAGCATGAACATTATATCTGGATCTTGTTTGATGCGAGACGGTTATTCATTTAAATCAGAGAATAATAGTTGTTCTATTTATATGAGTAATATCTTTTATGGTCATGCACCATTGAGGAGTGGTCTATTTTTGTTGAATCTTGATAGTAGTGATACACATATTCATAATGTTGAAACCAAAAGATGCAGAGTTGATAATGATAGTGTAACTTATTTGTGGCACTGCCGTTTAGGTCATATCGGTGTAAAGCACATGAAGAAACTCCATATTGATGGACTTTTGGAGTCACTTGATTATGAATCACTTGGCACTTGCGAACCGTGCCTCATGGGCAAGATGACTAAAACCCCGTTCTCCGGTACTATGGAGAGAGCAACAGATTTGTTGGAAATCATACATCTGAGATGTATGTGGTCCGATGAATGTTGAGGCTCGTGGCGGATATCGTTATTTTCTCACCTTCACAGATGACTTAAGCGAGATATGGGTATATCTACTTAATGAAACATAAGTCTGAAACATTTGAAAAGTTCAAAGAATTTCAGAGTGAAGTTGAAAATCATCGTAATAAGAAAATTAAATTTCTACGATCGATCGTGGAGGTGAATATTTGAGTTCTGAGTTTGGTCTACATTTGAAACAATGCGGAATAGTTTAGCAACTCCGCCACCGGAACACCACAACAGTAATGGTGTGTCCGAGCGTCAGAATCGTACTTTACTAGATATGGTATGATCTATGATGTCTCTTACAGATTTACCGCTATCGTTTTGGGGTTATGCTCTAGAGGCGGCCGCATTCACCTTGAATAGAACACCGTCCAAATCCGTTGAGGCGACACCTTATGAACTGTGGTTTGGCAAGAAACCAAAGTTGTCGTTTCTTAAAGTTTGGGGATGCGATGCTTATGTGAAAAAGCTTCAACCGATAAGCTCGAACCCAAATCGGAGAATGTGTCTTCATAGGATACCCAAAGGAGACTGTTGGGTACACCTTCTATCACAGATCCGAAGGCAAGACATTCGTTGCTAAGAATGGATCCTTTCTAGAGAAGGAGTTTCTCTCGAAAGAAGTGAGTGGGAGGAAAGTAGAACTTGATGAGGTAATTGTACCTTCTCCCTTACTTGAAAGTAGTTTGTCGCAGAAACCGGTTCCTGAGACATCTACACCAAGTAGTGAGGAAGTTGATGATGTTGATCATGAAACTTGAGATCAAGTTACTCTGAACCTCGTAGATCAACGAGTAAGATCCGCACGAGTGGTACGGTAATCCTGTTCGGAAATCATGCTACTAGATCATGATGAACCTACGAACTATGAAGAAGCGATGGTGAGCCCAGATTCCATAAAATGGCTTGAGGCCATGAAATCGAGATGGGATCCATGTATGAAAACAAAGTATGGACTTTGGTTGACTTGCCCGAGGGTAGGCAAGCAATAGAAAACAAGTGGATCTTCAAGAAGAAGACCGACGGCGACGGTAATGTTTCGTCTACAAAGCTCGACTTGTCGCAAAGGGTTTTCGACAAGTTCAAGGGATTGACTACGATGAGACCTTCTCACCCGTAGCGATGCTTAAGTCTGTCCGAATCATGTTAGCAATTGCCGCATTTTATGATTATGAAATTTGGCAAATGGATGTAAAGACGCATTCTGAATGGATTTACGGAAGAAGAGTTGTATATGATGCAACCGAAGGTTTTATCGATCCAAAGGAGCTAACAAAGTATGCAAGCTCCAGCGATCCATCTATGGACTGGTGCAAGCATCTCGGAGTTGGAATAAGCGCTTTGATAGTGTGATCAAAGCATTTGGGTTTATCTGAGACTTTTGGAGAAGCTTGTATTTACAAGAAAGTGAGTGGGAGCTCTGTAGCATTTCGATATTATATGTAGATGACATATTGCTGATCGGAAATGATATAGAATTCTGGATAGCATAAAGGGATACTTGAATAAGAGTTTTTCAATGAAAGACCTCGGTGAAGCTGCTTACATATTGGGCATTAAGATCTATAGAGATAGATCAAGGCGCTTAATTGGACTTTCACAAAGCACATACCTTGACAAAATTTTGAAGAAGTTCAAAATGGATCAAGCAAAGAAAGGGTTCTTGCACGTGTTACAAGGTGTGAAGTTGAGTAAGACTCAATGCCCGACCACTGCAGAAGATAGAGAGAAAATGAAAGATGTTCCTATGCTTCACCATAGGCTCTATCATGTATGCAATCTTGTGTACGGACACTGATGTGTGCCTTGCTATAAGTTTAGCAGGAGGTACCAAAGTAATCCAGAGTGGATCATGGACAGCGGTCAAGAACATCTGAAATACGAAAAGGACTAAGGATATGTTTTCGTATATGGAGGTGACAAAGAGCTCATAAATGGCAGTTACGTTGATGCAAGCTTTGACAACGATCCGACGATTCTAAATCGCAGACCGGATATGTATTTACACTAAGCGGAGGAGCTGTCGGTTGGTGCAGTTCTAAACAAAGCGTCATAGCGGGATCTACATGTGAAGCGAGTACATAGCAGCTTCGAAGCAGCTAATGAAGGAGTGCGGATGAAGGAGTTCATATCCGATCTAGGTGTCATACCTAGTGCATCGGGTCCAATGAAAATCTTCGTGACAATCTTGGAGCAATTGCCTTAGCGAAGGAATCCAGATTTCACAAGAGGACCAAGCACATCAAGAGACGCTTCAATTCCATCCGGGACTTAGTCCGGTGGGAGACATAGAGATTTGCAAGATACATACGGATCTGAATGTAGTAGACCGTTGACTAAGCCTCTTCCACGAGCAAAACATGATCAACACCAAGACTCCATGGGTGTTAGAATCATTACTATGTAATCTAGATTATTGACTCTAGTGCAAGTGGGAGGATGAAGGAAATATGCCCTAGAGGCAATAATAAAGTTATTATTTATTTCCTTAATTCATGATAAATGTTTATCATTCATGCTAGAATTGTATTAACCGGAAACATGATACATGTGTGAATGCATAGACAAACAATATGTCACTAGTATACCTCTACTAGACTAGCTTGTTAATCAAAGATGGTTATGTTTCCGACCATAAACAAAGAGTTGTTATTTGATTAACAAGGTCACATCATTAGTAGAATGATCGATTGACATGACCCATTCCATTAGCTTAGCACACGATCGTTTAGTATGTTGCTACTGCTTTTATCCATGACTTATACATGTTCCTATAACTATGAGATTATGCAACTCCGTTTACGGAGGAACACTTTGGTGCTACCAAAGCGTCACAGCGAAGCGGGTGATTATAAAGGAGTACTACGAGGTGTCTCCAAAGGCGGATGTTGGGTTGGCGTATTTGAGATTAGGTTTTGTCACTCCGATTGTCGGAGAGGTATCTCTGGGCCCTCTCGGTAATACACATCACTGAAGCCTTGCAAGCATTACAACTAATAAGTTAGCTGTGAGATGATGTATTACGGAACGAGTAAAGAGACTTGCCGGTAACGAGATTGAACTAGGTATTGGATATCGATGATCGAATCTTGGGCAAGTAACATACCGATGACAAAGGGAACAACGTATGTTGTTATGCGGTCTGACCGATAAAGATCTTCGTAGAATATGTAGGAACCAATATGGGCATCCAGGTCCCGCTATTGGTTATTGACCGAGGCGATGTCTCGGTCATGTCTACATTGTTCTCGAACCGTAGGGTCCATGCACGCTTAAGGTTTCGATGGCGGTTATTATGAGTTTGTGTATTTTGATGTACCGAAAAGTTGAAGTCCGGATGTGATCACGGACATGACGGGAGTCTCGAAATGGTCGAGACATAAAGATTGATATATTGGAAGCCTATATTTGGAGTTGGAATGGTTCGGGTGAAAACGGAATTCTGAGAGTACCGGAGGTTACCGGAACCCCCGGGAACTAAATGGGCCTTAGTGGGCCTCGAGGAGAAGAGGAGGGGCCGGCCGGGGCAGGCCGCGCCCCTCCCCTAGTCCGAATAGGACAAGGAAGGCGGCGCCCCTTTCCTCTTCCCCTCCCCAATCCTACTCCAACTAGGGAGGGGAGTCCTACTCCCGGTGGGAGTAGGACTCCTCGCCGCGCCTCCCTTGGGCCGGCCGCACCTCCCCCTCCCTCCTTTATATCTACGGGGCAGGGGGCACCCTAGAACACACAAGTTTGATCTACGGATCGTTCCTTAGCCGTGTCGGTGCCCCCTCCACCATATTCCACCTCGGTCATATCGTCATGAAGCTTAAGCGAAGCCTGCGCCGATAGAACATCAAGATCGCCACCACGCCGTCGTCTTGTGGAACTCTCCCTCGACACTTGGCTGGATCGAGTCGAGGGGCGTCATCGAGCTGTACGTGTGTCAAGAACTCGGGGCGCTGGAGTAACGGCGCGGGATCGGTCGGATCGCGAGGAGAACGTCGACTACTTCCTCTACGTTGTGATCGCTTCGCGATCGGGTCTACGAGTGCGTAGACAACACTCTCCCTCTCGTTGCTATGCATCACCATGATCTTGCGTGTGCGTAGGAAAATTTTTGAAATTACTCGTTCCCCAACACTTGGAGCCTTCACGGCACTCATGGGGGGGAATCGACCATGGAGGGCTTCTACATCAACACCATAGCCCCTCCGATGAGTTGTGAGTAGTTTACCCACAGACCTTGGGTCCATAGTTATTAGCTAGATGGCTTCTTCTCTCTTTTTGGATCTCAATACCATGTTCTCCCCCTCTCTTGTGGAGATCTATTTGATGTAACTCTTTTTGCGGTGTGTTTGTCGAGATCCGATGAATTGTGGGTTTATGATCAAGTTTATCTATGATAAATATTTGAATCTCCTCTGAATTCTTTTATGTATGATTGAGTTATCTTTGCAAGTCTCTTCGAATTATCTGTTTGGTTTGTCCTACTAGATTGATCTTTCTTGCCATGGGAGAAGTGCTTAGCTTTGGGTTCAATATTGCGGTGTCCTTACCTAGTGACAGTAGGGGTTGCAAGGCACGTATTGTATTGTTGCCATCGAGGATAAAAAGATGGGGTTTATGTCATATTGCTTGAGTTTATCCCTCTACATCATGTCATCTTTGTTAATGCGTTACTCTGTTCTTATGAACTTAATACTCTAGATGCATGCTGGATAGCGGTCGATGTGTGGAGTAATAGTAGTAGATGCAGGCAGGAGTCGGTCTACTTGTCACGGACGTGATGCCTATATACATGATCATGCCTATATAATCTCATAATTATTCGCTTTTCTATCAATTGCTCGACAGTAATTTGTTCACCCACTATAATACTTATGCTATCTTGTGAGAAGCCACTAGTGAAACCTATGGCCCCTGGGTTTATCTTTTATCATAAAAGCTTTCAATCTAATTTTATTTGCATCTTTACTTTTCCTATCTATATTATAAAATACCAAAAATATATTTATCTTATCATACTTCTTGTTGGTGTACTAAAGTAGGGGTACCTTCGTACCCCGAACTTGTGCACGGGCAGTCGCAGCACCCTGCGGCAAAGCTTGCCGGGCGTCCGCCAAGACCCTCGGCCGTTTCCTATTACTGCCATTCAAGAACAAAGTATTAACTAAGAAAACAAGGCCCCGGCAAGAGGAGCTTGCCGGGAAGGACAAGACCCCGGCAAGAGGAGCTTGCCGGGAAGGACAAAGACCCCGGCAAGAGGAGCTTGCCGGGAAGGCCAACCAAAGGCGCTTGGGGAACTTGCGCGACGCCCAGCGTCCGGCAAGGCACGGCGGCGACAAGCTTGCTGGTGCGACAAGACGATGGCCGCGGCAAGACGCTTGCCGCGGCAAGGCTGCCACCATGCACCCAAGCTCCAGCGCATCCAACGACGTGTCACCCGGGACTTCCCGGGAGCGCGTGGCGGTATTTGTGCAGCCATGCTTGATGCAGGTGCAAGCGAAGCTGACAAGGAGGCCATCGTGGCGAGCGGTGGCGCTCCTAACGGTCGTTTCCTTGCACTGTTGGGGCGACCGGACGGGCATTAAATGCCCTTGTCCCCTACCGTCAGAGTTAGGTAGGGGACACTGTTGGACATTGTTGTACCAACCTGCGTTTTTACCTTTCTGCCCCTCTTTCTACGCTGCCACCTGTCGGTGACCCCCTTAGACTATAAAAGGGAGGCCCATGCGCACTTAGAAGGGGTTCGGTTCGGTTCGGTTCATTCGACTCATCCAACACCACTACGCGCTCACGCTCTCGAGCAAGAACAAATACAAACACAAAGCAGCAGTAGGAGTTTTATCTCTCCGGAGAGCTCCGAAGCTGGGTAAGAATCCCCCGTGTGCCGCCGCCTCGAACTGCTCTGCGTGCGCCCTCCGCTCCCTTGCTGACAAGAAGGGGCCCCCTGCCCCATAGGTGCTCGTGCTCCCACAGGATCCCCACGACATCTTTGGCGCGCCAGGTAGGGGGGCGTCGAGGTCGTGCGAATCTGATCCGGCGTCTGCGCGCACTACATCAGCATCTTCATCAACATGCCACCGAAGAAGAAGGCTTCGGAGGTGGCCGCTCCATCTGCGACCGTCCCACCGCCACCGGAGCAAACGGGCGGTGGGGTGGACGCCGGCGGAGGAGCGGGCGCCAGCGGGGGGACTCACATCGTCACCCGGTCCAAAGACAAGGCCCCGCAAGGTTCCGCATCTGCACATCCACCGCACCCCTCCCAAGAGGTGCAAGATCGACAACGCCACGGTGCTCCTAGCACCGTGCTCGCGTTGGAACAAGGCCAAGCTGGTGGGTCGCGGGACGTTCAAGGCTAGCATGCGCGCCAACACGCTGGCACGAGCGCAGTGCGGTCGCTTGGTCGAGATGCTGCTCCTTCTAACACTGTTAGAAGTTTGAGCATGTCTCGCGCCTCGCGTCGCTCGCCACCGCCACCCAAGACTCCAGAGGAAGTGCTGGCCCGAGCCTAGCTGCTCCTAGATTACCCTCTAGCGCCCGACAAGATCGACGACTGGAGGGCAGCCATTTACAGCCTTATCGGCTTCGCCAACGGCGACAAGCCCCAGCAACCAAGCACGTCGAAGCCCCGGCAAGACGTGCAGGCGCAAGCCAACGCAGACAAGACCGCTGGGGGTGCAACCACCATGCACTCCCAGCCCCGAAGGCCAAGATCGCCGACTCGCCGGGCCAACCTCGACGCTGACTCCACCGCGTCATCGGACCCGCGAGCTCGCCGTGATCAACGCCAAGTTCTACAAGAACGACGGCACGAAGACGCTCGTACTCGCATCAAGCGCAGGAGAAAGCGGCGTCGATCGACCAGCGCAGTTGGGCCCTCTGTCGATATGCAAGCGCCCGGGAACCGGGTGACTTGCCGTCGCGGCAGGTTGCCTGCGTTCACCCGTGAGCTGCGGCAAGTCGATGGCCTGAACCAAGAACTTCAAGCGGGCGTGCGAGAAATGCGGCGGCGGGATACATCCGTCGGAGTTCTCGGCGTCTACACCATTGCGGTGCGGATGCGGAGGATGCAACGAGAAGATCCTCGCCAACTACTTCCGCTGGTGCTCAAGCCAACGTCGAGATCTTGGCTCATGCACTTGCCGGACGGCTCCATCTCTTCATGGGCGGACTGTGTCATCGGTTTGTCGGCGCCTTCACAGTGACCACAAACCCCATGGCAGAGAGAGCGATATGCATCTGCTCGCCCGAAGGAGGAGAGCCCTGCGTAAGTACATCTGAGAGAGTCGGCCAGTGCGGCGCAACATCGAGCGTCCACCCTGCCGCGGTTATCAGCGCGTTCCATCAGAACGTGCGTAACCGCAGGATGAGGGAGGAGATGGCGATGTGCAAGATCAAGGATGTTAGCGAGCTATATGCTCTGGCCAACAAGTGTGCACGGGCTGAGGAGGGGAGGAAAATCCCCGGAGAGACTGTAGGAGCAGAAGGATCTGACAGTGAGGATGCCGCCCCGGCAAAGAAGAACCAGAGGCGGAACAACAGAAAAAGAAAGGCTAAGGATGTGCTAGTTGTCGAGCAGTCCGGCAGCGGAGGCGGCTCCGACAAGGCCAAAGGTAGTGACTCTGGCAAGGCTGTGGTAGCCGCCGACAAGCAGGATGGCTCCGGCAAGCAGTATTGCAAGATCCACCGCACTAAGGGCCACGACCTCCAAGCCTACAAGAAAGTTGAGCAGATGGCGGAGCTACAGAAAGCTGAGTACGAACGCCGCGACAAGGAGAGGACCCAGGGAGGTGGCGGAGGATCCGGCAAGAAGCTTCCCGCCCGGGGAGGGTGCCGCAGCAAGGCCAAGCCGCGGCAAGGAGACAGGCCTCCCCGTGGCCTTGACAAGGACGAAGATAAAGATGAGGATGATGAGATGGAGGAAGATGAGACTGATGACCAAGAGTTTCAGAAGGCAACGGAGGTGTTGTGCATCGATGGCGGTGCCTCTCTGCACACCTCGCACCGCCAACTCAAGCTGTGGGTGCAAGAAGTGAGCGCAGCGGAACCGTCCGTCGAGTCGCGCAAGCCTCTGAAGTGGTCCAGCACGCCCATCATCTTCGATGTTGAGGATCACCCTGATCGCATCACTGCGGTCGGGTGCTTGCCGATGTTGGTCTCGCCAACAATCCGCAACCTCAAGGTCACGAAGATGTTGGTTGACGGCGGGGCCGGCCTGAATCTGATCTCCTCCGCGGTGCTCAAGAAGCTCCAGATCCCGACAATGAGCTCAAAGAGTGGTACCTTTCAAGGAATAAACCGGGAAGGAGCAAGCGAAGGGAAGATCACGCTGCCGATGGCGTTTGGCGCGAGCTGAATTCGGGACGAGAGGGTCACATTTGGCGTCGCGACTTCCCATTGCCCTACAATGGGATACTCGGCCGACCAGCGCTTGCCAAGTTCATGGCAGCCTCTCATTACGCCTACAATGTGCTCAAGATGCCCGGTCCGATAAGTGTCATTTCTGTCCAAGGCGACAAGAAGGCGACTTATTTATACCGACAAGATTTGGGAAGCGGCAGCCGCAGCAGAGCATAAACCACTTGCACTGAAGCTCCCGGGGAAGAAGAAGACCAAGTCCGGCAAGAGTAGCTCTGATGCCCACTCCGGCAAGTGCACCTCTTCGGAGTGCTGCGCTACCGTCGAGGACGCACCATCGAGCTCCACCGGCAAGAGTAGCTCTGCTGCCCACTCCGGCAAGCGCACCTCTTCGGAGTGCTGCGCTACCGTCGAGGACGCACCATCGAGCTCCAGCGGCAAGTGTAAGAAGGCAAAGACAGCTTCACAAGAGACCAAGTCCGGCAAGCATAGCTCTGATGCTCACTCCGGCAAGCGCGCCTCTTCAGAGTGCTGCGCTGCCGTCGAGGACGCACCATCGAGCTAGAAGCGCAGTCGTTCTTATAGTTCTAGAGTATGTTCCTTGAACGGCCGTGCCTTGTAAGGGAAACCTGTGCGCGGAGGAACCGGCTCGTGGCTGAGTTGCGCCCTTACTTTGTTCCGAGTCCGCTCAACAAATGGAAGTGCGTTGCAACTAGCCCCGACAAGGTTTCTTGCCAGAGGCAGCACCGCCAGCGGGCTGCTGATGTTCCGCACTCAGCAAGCGTGCTCGCGCTGGCAAGTTCCCTCAAAGCGTAGGGTAAAGACATACAAGGCACAGAATCAAGTAAAGGGCATGACGTAGCAAGCTTTGCTTAGAATAAAGTTATATATTACAGTAAATAACTTGCCGCGCTCTAAGAGATTGTTCCTATGACACATCTAGCAACGGCAAGAACAAGGAAACAGAAGAAAGGTGCGCCGGCAGCTGGATCCCGGCAAGCCAGAGTTGCTAGGGACTGCGAATGCCAAGATTCACCCCCGGCAAGCCGGAGTCGCCGGGGGCTGCGATATCAGATAAGCTTTTCGTCCCTCATCATGCATCCTCTTATGGACTGGGAAACGCGAAGCCGCGTCATTGAACGGCCGTGCCTTGTATGAAAAACCTGTGCGCGGAGGGATCGACTCGTGGCTAAGTTGCGCCCTTTTGTTTTCGAGTCCGCTCAACAATACAAGTGAGCTGCGACTAGCCCCAACAAGGTTTCTTGCCGGAAGGCAGCACCGCCACGAACTCTCGATGTTCACTTTTCAAGCAAGTGTGCTTGCGCCGGCAAGTTCCCTCAAAGCGTAGGGTAAAGGCATACAAGGCATAGAGTCAAGTAAAGGATATGGCATAGCAAGCTTCCCTTTTTTTTCATTAAAAAACATCCCATTTGGGTACAGTCCATAGAGGATGAAAAACATGAAAGAGAGGATTACAAGTTCTAGATGCAGCTAAGGCCCGAAGGCTTACAAATTAAAAAGATAAGGTGCCCGTAACCCCTTTCATGTCCCCCCCTTTTTCAGGAGGTAGGTCAAGGAGGCGAAAAGGGCAAAAGAGGCGCCTAGGTGAGCTACGGGTGCTAGAGGACACCAAGAGAACATCCCGGGGGCCAGCCAGGGGCTTGGCGGAGACCGAGGCGCCGGAAGCAGAGCTCAAAGACGGGGCGGCAGGACGTCAGCACGCTGTCGAGGGCGCCACGCCCTCGTACTCCGACTTGACGGCCTTGCCGCCAACCCTCTTCCTCTTCCGCAGCCTCCCTACGCCAGCCGCCCAAGGAGACGACCCCGGGGAGTTCAGGAGGCCGGCGACCCGGATGATGGGGTCGCCCGTGGCGCACGAGGCGACGCCCGACGCCTAGTCAGGCCCGCCACTCTCGTCGTTGCTGTCGCTCTCCTCCTCGTCACTCTCGCTCAAGGGGGAGTCTTCGCTATCGGAGGAGCTGTCCACGCAGCATCTCGCCCGGGTGCCGGAGTCCCCGAAGACCTTGACGGAGAGGAGGTCGCCCTCCATTAACTTGAAATGGAGGGTAAACCCCGCCGTCAAGCTGTGGATGCGGGCGAACGTCTTCCACCCTTGATCGAGATACATCACGCCAGGGGCTGGGGACACAACGCTGACTCGCTTGCCACTGATCCCGTAGCCCCTCATGCGCAATCCCAGCGTCTCGGCGGGTCCGCTCCATCGCGCATAAGCGGAGCGGAAGCGGAGGCGACGACGAGGTGCCCGGCGCAGCTTGACGAAGAACTCCCAAGGGTCATCCCCCGTGTGGACCGCCGGGAGGAGAGGAACCGCCGGCGGAGGCGAAGCCGATGCGCCGCCCCGGCCGCCTCTTCCCCGCACGCCTCGACCTCGCCCTCGACCTTGCCCACGACCTCGCCCCCTCCCTCTCCCCCTTGGGGCTGGTTCTGCCACCACGAGCGCGGGATAGGGAGGGATGCGCTGCCTGGCAGCGACCCTCGCCGCCACCGATGAAGGGCCAGGGTTCCCTTCCTCCATGGCGGATGAGAGGAAGGGGCAGAAGTTGAAGAAAGGAGAAGATGAGGAAGTACGGGATTTTTGCGCTCCCCTTCCGCCCTTTTTAAGGAGCGAGGTGGGGGGCTCGGCCGCCCCGCTCAGCCAATCAGAGCACGTGGAGAGCAGGGAGTCGGGGCCGGCCCGCTGCCTCCGCCCGTGACGGCTCGGTTTCCCACTGCCACCGCCCACAACCCCACGCGCATGGGGGCCGCGTGGCGGGGATGCAAAGCCGAGGCGACGAATGAGGTGACCTCGCCCCACCCCGTGATCGCGGGGAGGGCGCTTGAATCGCGCAAGACGCCACCCACGCCTCCCACGACGCCGCGATTGCGCGTGCGTTCTGACGGGGACGCGATGAATCTGAGTTGGTTGATTTGGACCCAGGCGCGCGTGCCGTGCCTTTGTTTTGGGCCTGGCCCAACAGCGCTCGGCACCGTGTATGGCCCAGGCCCGGGGGCTCCTGTCGGTGTACTAAAGTAGGGGTACCTTAGTACCCCGAACTTGTGCACGGGCAGTCGCAGCACCCCGCGGCAAAGCTTGCCGGGTGTCCGCCAAGACCCTTCGCCGTTTCCTTTTACTACCATTCAAGAACAAAGTATTAACTAAGAAAACAAGGCCTCGGCAAGAGGAGCTTCCCGGGAAGGACAAGACCCCGGCAAGAGGAGCTTGCCGGGAAGGACAAAGACCCCGGCAAGAGGAGCTTGCCGGGAAGGCCAACCAAGGCGCTTCAGGGAACTTGCCGCGACGCCCCGCGCGTCCCGGCAAGGCACGGCGAGCGACAAGCTTGCTGGTGCGACAAGACGACGGCCGCGGCAAGACGCTTGCCGCGGCAAGGCTGCCACCATGCACCCAAGCTCCAGCGCATCCAACGACGTGTCACCCCAGGACTTCCCCAGGAGCACGTGGCGGTATTTGGCAGCCATGCTTGATGCAGTGTGGCGAAGGCGACAAGGAGGCCATCGTGGCGGCGGTGGCGCCCTAACGGTCGTTCCTTGCATTGTTGGGGCGACGGACGGGCATTAATGCCCTTGTCCCCTACCGTCGAGTTAGGTAGGGGACTTTGTTGGACATTGTTGTACCAACCTGCGTTTTACCTTCGCCCCTCTTTCTCGCTGCCACTGTCGGTGACCCCTTAGACTATAAAAGGGAGGCCCATGCGCACGTAGAAGGGGTTCGGTTCGGTTCATTCGACTCATCCAACACCACTACGCGCTCACGCTCTCGAGCAAGAACAAATACAAACACAAAGCAGCAGTAGGAGTTTTATCTCTCCGGAGAGCTCCGAAGCTGGGTAAAAATCCCCCGCGTGCCGCCGCCTCGATCTGCTCTGCATGCGCCCTCCGCTCCCTTGCCGGACAAGAAGGGGCCCCCTGCCCCATAGGTGCTCGTGCTCCCACAGGATCCCCACGACACTTCTCTATCAGATATCACTTTCGCAAGTGGCCGTGAAGGGATTGACAACCCCTTTATTGCGTTGGTTGCGAGTTCTTTATTTGTTTGTGTAGGTGTGTGGGACTTTTGAGGAGCCTCCTACTGGATTGATACCTTGGTTCTCAAAAACTGAGGGAAATACTTATGCTACTATTGCTGCATCACCCTTTCCTCTTCAAGGAAAACCAACGCAAGCTCAAGAGGTAGCAAGAAGGATTTCTGGCTCCGTTGCCGGGGAGGTCTTCGCTCAAGTCAAGACATACCAAGTACCCATCACAAACTCATCTCCCTCGCATTTACATTATTTGCCATTTGCCTCTCATTTTCCTCTCCCCCACTTCACCCTTTCCGTTTTATTCGCCCTCTCTTTCCCAATCTTCTCCTCTCTTTTTCGCTTGCCTTTTTCTGTTTGCTTGTGTGTTGGACTACTTGTTGCCATGGCGCAAGATAATACCAAATTGTGTGATTTCTCCAATACCAATAATAATGATTTCCTTAGTACTCCGATTGCTCCTCTTAATGATGTTGAGTCTTGTGAAATCAATACTGCTTTGCTGAATCGTGTTATGAAAGATCAATTCACTGGCCTTCCTAGTGAAGATGCCGCTACTCATCTAAACAACTTTGTTGATTTGTGTGATATGCAAAAGAAGAAAGATACGGATAATGATATTGTTAAATTGAAGTTATTTCCGTTTTCATTTAGAGATCGTGCTAAAGTTTGGTTTTCGTCTTTGCCTAAAAATAGTATTGATTCTTGGAACAAGTGCAAAGATGCTTTTATCTCTAAGTATTTTCCTCCCGCTAAGATTATCACTCTTAGGAATGATATTATGAATTTTAAACAACTTGATCATGAGCATCTTTCCCAATCTTGGGAAAGAATAAAATTGATGATTCGCAATTGCCCTACTCATGGTTTGAATTTATGGATGATCATACAAAAGTTTTATGCCGGTTTGAACTTTGCTTCTAGAAATCTTTTAGATTCGGCCGCGGGAGGCACGTTTATGGAAATCACGTTAGGAGATGCTACAAAACTTCTTGATAATACTATGGCTAATTATTCTCAATGGCACACCGAAAGATCTACTAGTAAAAAAGTGCATGCTATAGAAGAAATTAATGTTTTGAGTGGAAAGATTGATGAATTTATTAAGTTTTTTGCCACTAAAAATACTCTTCTTGATCCCAATGATATGCCTTTGTCTACTTTGATTGAGAATAATAATGAATCTATGGATGTGAATTTTGTTGGTAGGAATAGTTTCGGTAGCAATGCTTATAGAGGAAACTTTGATCCTAGACCGTTCCCTAGTAATTCCTCTAATAATTATGGAAATTCCTACAATAATTCTTATGGTAATTTTAATAAGATGCCCTATGATTTTGAGAATAGTGTGAAAGAATTTATGATCTCTCAAAAGAATTTTAATGCCTTGCTTGAAGAAAAATTGCTCAAAGTTGATGATTTGGCTAGGAATGTTGATAGACTATCGCTCGATGATGATTCTCTTAAAATTAGATCTACTCCTCCTAAGCATAATATCAATGAGTCTCTCAAAGCCATGAGAATTTCCATTGATTAGTGCAAGGAAAGAACCGCTAGATTGCGTGCTAAGAAAGATTGCTTTGTAAAGGCGTGTTCTTCTAGTTTCCATGAAAATAATGATGAAGATCTTAAAGTTATTGATGTGTCACCTATTAGATCTTTGTTTTGCAATATGAATATTTATAATAATGGGACTGGAGATGAGTCAACTTTAGTTAGAAGGCGTCCCAATAATTCGGAGTTTTTAGATCTTGATGCTAAATTTGGTAAAAGTGGGATTGGAGAGGTCATGACTTTAAATAGCATTGGACCCACTATCTCGGATTTCAAGGAATTTGATTATGATAATTGTTCTTTAGAAGGTTGTATTTCCTTGTTGCAATCCGTTGTTAATTCTCCTCATGCTTATAGTCAAAATAAAGCTTTTACCAAACATATCGTTGATGCCTTGATGCAATCTTACTATGAAAAACTTAATTTGGAAGTTTCTATACCTAGAAAACTTAATGATGAGTGGGAACCTACTATAAAGATTAAAATTAAAGATCATGAGTGTTATGTTTTGTGTGATTTGGGTGCTAGTGTTTGCACGATTCCGAAAACTTTATGTGATATTCTAGGTTTACATGATCTTGATGATTGCTCTTTAAATTTGCACCTTGCGGATTCCACCATTAAAAAGCCAATAGGAAGGATCAATGATGTTCTCATTGTCGCAAATAGAAATTTTGTGCCCGTAGATTTTATCGTTCTTGATATAGATTGCAATCTTTCTTGCCCTATTATTCTTGGTAGACATTTCCTTAGAACGATTGGCGCGATTATTGATATGAAGGAAGGGAATATTAGATTCCAATTTTCATTAAGGAAAGGCATGGAGCACTTTCCAAGAAAGAAAGTTAAATTACCTTATGAATCTATCATGCGGGCTACTTATGAATTGAGTGCCAAAGATGGCGCTACTTACATCTATCTTCGCTTTTATGCCTAGCTAGGGGCGTTAAACGATAGCGCTAGTTGGGAGGCAACCAAATTTTATTTGTGTTTTTTGTTTTGTTCCTGTTTAGTAATAAATTTTGCATCTACCTTCTGTTTAGATGTGTTTTTATGTTTTAATTAGTGTTTGTGCCAAGTAGAACCTATAGGATAACCTATGGTGATAGTTAATTTAATTCTGCTGAAAAATAGAAACTTTGCGCGCATGGAATTAGTTTTGTTAAATCGCAGAAACATGATTTTGCGTTGATTCTTTTTGTTGCTGATCAATAGACAAATTTCCCAGGACTTCCTATTTTGGTAGGATTTTTAGAGTTCCATAAGTTTGCGTTAGTTAAAGATTGCTACAGACTGTTCTGTTTTTGACAGATTCTGTTTTTCGCGTGTTGTTTGCTTATTTTGATGCATCTATGGCTAGTATTAAGTGGTATGAACCATAGAGAACTTGGAATACAGTAGGTTTAACACCAAAATAAATAAATAATGAGTTCATTATAGTACCTTATGTGGTGGTTTTGTTTCCTTTCACTAACGGAGCTTATGAGATTTCCTGTTGAGTTTTGTGTTGTGAAGTTTTCAAGTTTTTGGTAAAGATTTGATGTACTATGGAATAAGGAGTGGCAAGAGCCTAAGCTTGGGGATGCCCAAGGCACCCCAATATATTCAAGAATATCCAAAAGCCTAAGCTTGGGGATGCCCCGGGAAGGCATCCCCTCTTTCGTCTTCGTTCATTGGTAACTTTACTTGGAGCTATATTTTTATTTGCCACATGATATGTGTTTTGCTTGGAGCGTCATGTATTATATTAGTCTTTGATTTTTAGTTTTCCACAATCATCCTTGCTGTACACACCTTCTGGGGGAAGCCTACTTGATTGAAATTTATTAGAATACTCTATGTGCTTCACTTATATGTTTTGAGCTAGATAGTTTTTGCTCTAATGCTTCACTTATATCTTTTAGAGCACGGTGGTGGCTTAATTTTGTAGAAATTGCTAGTCCCTCATGCTTCACTTATACTATTTGAGAGTCTTTTAGAACAGCATGGTATTTGCTATGGTTATAAAATTGGTCTTAGAATGGTAGGGATCCAAATTGGGTATAATAAAAACTATCATAGGAAGTGAATTGGATGCTATGATCAATTTGATACTTGATAATTGTTTTGAGATAGGGAGGTAGTGATATTAAAGTCATGCTAGCTGGGTGACTATGAATTTAAAGAATGCTTGTGTTGAAGTTAGCAAGTCCCGTAGCATGCATGTATGGTTAAAGTTGTGTAACAAATTTGAAACATGAAGTGTACTTGGATTGTGCATCCTTATGAGTGGCGGTCGGGGACGAGCGATGGTCTTTTCCTACCAATCTATCCCCCTAGGAGCATGCGTGTAGTGCTTGGTTTTTGATGACTTCTAAATTTTTGCAGTAAGTATATATGAGTTCTTTTGACTAATGTTGAGTCCATGGATTATACGCACTTTTACCTTTCCACCATTGCTAGCCTCTTCGGTACCGTGCATTGCCCTTTCTCGCCTTGAAAGTTGGTGCAAACTTTGTCGGTGCATCCAAACCCCGTGATACGATACGCTCTATCACACATAAACCTCCTTATATCTTCCTCAAAACAGCCACCATACCTACCTATTATGGCATTTCCATAGCCATTCCGAGATATATTGCCATGCAACTTTCCACCATTCCGTTTATCATCATGACACGCATTACTTTTGTCATATTGCCATTGCATGAACATGTAGTTGACATCGTATTTGTGGCAAAGCCACCAAGCATAATTTTTCATACATGTCACTCTTGATTCATTGCACCATCCCGGTACACCGCCGGAGGTATTCATATAGATTCATATCTTGTTCTAGTTTTGAGTTGTAATTCATGTGTTGTAATCAATAAAAGTGTGATGATCATCATTATTAGCGCATTGTCCCAAAGAAAAAAAAGAAAAAAGGAAGGCCAAAAAGAAAAAAAAAGAAAGGCCACATAAAAAAAAGAAAAGAAAAGAAAGAAAAAAAAGAGAGAAAATAAATAAAAAGGGGCAATGTTACTATCTCTTTTTCCACACTTGTGCTTCAAAATAGCACCATGTCCTTCATATAGTGAGTCTCATATATTGTGCTTCAAAGTAGCACCATGTTTTTCATATAGCGAGTCTCATATGTTATCACTTTCATATACTAGTGGGAATTTTTCATTATAGAAGTTGGCTTGTATATTCCTACGATGGGATTCCTCAAATGCCCTAGGTCTTCGTGAGCAAGCAAGTTGGATGCACACCCACTAGTTTTCTTTTGTTGAGCTTTCATTCATTTATAGCTCTAGTGCATCCGTAGCATGGCAATCCCTACTCCTCATGTTGACATCAATTGATGGGTATCTCCATAGCCCATTGATTATCCTCGTCAATGTGAGACTTTCTCCTTTTTTGTCTTCTCCACACAATCCCCATCATCATATTCTATTCCACCCATAGTGCTATATCCATGGCTCACGCTCATGTATTGCGTGAAAGTTGAAAAAGTTTGAGATTATTTAAGTACGAGACAATTGCTTGGCTTGTCATCGGGGGTGTAGAATTCGGGAACATTTTTGTGTGACAAAAATGAAGCATAGCCTAACTATATGATTTTGTAGGGATGAACTTTCTTTAGCCATGTTATTTTGAGAAGACATGATTGCGTTGATTAGTATGCTTGAAGTATTACTATTTCTTTTGTCAATATGAACTTTTATTTTGAATTATTTGGATCTGAACATTCATGCCACAATAAAGAAAATTACATTGAGAATTATGCTAGGTAGCATTCCACATCAAAAATTCTCTTTTATCATTTACCTACTTGAGGACGAGCAGGAATTAAGCTTGGGGATGCTTGATACGTCTCCAACGTATCTATAATTTTTTATTGTTCCATGCTATTATATTAACCCCTTTTGGATGTTTATGGGCTTTATTTTACACATTTATATCATTTCTGGGACTAACCTACTAACCGGAGGCCCAACCTGTATTGCTGTTTTTTTGCCTATTTCAGTATTTCGAAGAAAAGGAATATCAAACGGAGTCCAAACGGAATGAAACCTTCGGGAGCGTGATTTTTGGAATGAACGTGATTGAGAGGACTTGAAGTGCAAGTCAAGAAGCAATCGAGGCGGCTAGGAGATAGGAGGGCGCGCCCCCTGTCTCATGGGCCCCTCGGGCGGCCACCGACCTACTTCTTCCTCCTATATATAGCCATGTACCCCGAAAACATTCAGGGAGCCAAGAAAAAACAATTTCCACCGCCATAACCTTCTGTATCCGTGAGATCCCATCTTTGAGCCTTCGTCGGTGCTCCGCCGGAGGGGGAATCGACCATGGAGGGCTTCTACATCAACACCATAGCCCTTACGATGAGTTGTGAGTAGTTTACCATAGACCTCCGGGTCCATCGTTTTTAGCTAGATGGCTTCTTCTATCTTTTTGGATCTCAATACCATGTTCCCCCCCCCCTCTCTTGTGGATATCTATTCGATGTAACTCTTTTTGCGGTGTGTTTGTCGAGATCCGATGAATTGTGGGTTTATGATCAAGTTTATCTATGAGAAATATTTGAATCTCCTCTGAATTCTTTTATGTATGATTGAGTTATCTTTGCAAGTCTCTTCGAATTATCAGTTTGGTTTGGCCTACTAGATTGATCTTTCTTGCCATGGGAGAAGTGCTTAGCTTTGGGTTCAATCTTGCGGTGTCCTTACCAAAGGATGAGGGGTTGCAAGGCACATATTGTATTGTTGCCATCGAGGATAAAAAGATGGGGTTTATATCATATTGCTTGAGTTTATCCCTCTACATCATGTCATCTTTGTTAATGCGTTACTCTGTTCTTATGAACTTAATACTCTAGATGCATGCTGGATAGCGGTCGATGTGTGGAGTAATAGTAGTAGATGCACAGGAGTCGGTCTACTTGTCACGGACGTGATGCCTATATACATGATCGTGCCTAGATAATCTCATAATTATTCGCTTTTCTATCAATTGTTCGACAGTAATTTGTTCACCCACTGTAATACTTATGCTATCTTGAGAGAAGCCACTAGTGAAACCTATGGCCCCGGGTCTATCTTTTATCATAAAAGCTTTCAATCTATTTTTATTTGCATCTTTACTTTTCCTATCTATATTATAAAATACCAAAAATATATTTATCTTACCATAGTATCTCTATCAGGTCTCACTTTCGCAAGTGGCCGTGAAGGGATTGACAACCCTTTTATTGCGTTGGTTGCGAGTTCTTTATTTGTTTGTGTAGGTGCGTGGGACTTTTGAGGAGCCTCCTACTGGATTGATACCTTGGTTCTCAAAAACTGAGGGAAATACTTACGCTACTATTGCTGCATCACCCTTTCCTCTTCAAGGAAAACCAACGCAAGCTCAAGACGTAGCAGGGACCCTACTGCCGGTGCCCACGCTTGTCGAGCCACCACGCTGTCATGCACCAACTGAACTGTTCTGGCTAGGGCTGCCATTACGACGACTTGGTTCTCCCCGAGATGTTGCACCAGCCATCCTAGGTCCAAATGCCTGCTCAATCACATCAATTTGCAGCCTCACATGAAAATTCTCTTTCTCCTTATGCCTAGCAAACATGATAGCCAGCTCTTCATCATTACTAACTGTCACCCATTTCTTTTCCCCATCATAGTATTTGTATTCCACTTCATCAAGCAAACCCCAAGGATATTGGCTACAAATTACCTCCCCAAATTGTCTGAAACTCCAATTACAAGCCATTGGCAACTGATAATCGAAACCTCCTTGGAATTTCTTCTTATTCTTTGCATTCAACATGTACCTGTGCCTTTTAATGTGCACCAAGAAAGCAAACCGCAACTCCATCCTAACCGACGAAAAACAGAGACGCAATCAGCACACTAATCGGGCAAACCAACTCAAATCGACTGCTCAAATGCACAACTAAGCTCAATCTAAACAGGAGGCGTGACTTACCCCTCGGGAACCAGTCGTGGACGTGGCGGATCTCCGGCTCGATCATGCCTGCCTCGCCAAATACTCCGGGGTCGCCGATGCTCGCCATTTCGCCCTAGGGTTCACCCTCGTGCTTCAAACAGCTCCACCAGCCCCCCACCTATCAGCGCTCCGGTCGGGCGCATGGAAGGAGGCCGCGCCGCGGGTCGAGCAGGTGGCGGGCGCCCCACCCGTGGCGTCGCAGGAAGGTGGCGGGCGGAGTAGGTAGCGGTAGAGCAGGAAGGCCGCGACAGTGCAGCTGGTGGCGGCGCAGGACAGTCGGCCGGCGGACGGGACAGAGTGGGCGCGTCGAGTTGGCAGGTTATTAGAACCCTAGGATTGATTTGGGGATTTTTCGCACGGTCCCACATGTCAGCTCCGAACCCACGTCCACGCAGTCCCACTGTAAGCTCCGGACCCACTACCACTAACGTCGGCGGACGGAATGGACTAAAATGTAGCCGTTTGGCCTCGTCATAGTAGCTGCGCATGGACTAGGGCAAAAATGCGCACAATTCGCAACTGAGGGCAAAACTGAGCACATGGACACCACTGAGGGCAAAAGGATAATTAACCCTTAACATAATTAAACCACATGATAATCCCTCAAGTACAACAAAGAATCACTTCAAAATTTCTACTTATGTCGGAGAAAGCAGGATGAAATGGTGTAGGTACCAAACCACCTGAAAGTTGTGTTTCAAATCAATCTATTGAACCACCCCTAAGGTGTCACGGATAGTCCTAGAGATCATACTACGACAACACCATATGATACGCATCGTTCAACCTTTATGCTAAGATTACCCCAATGTCACCACAGGTATCCGCAAGTTAATTACTAGACATGCATCAAATGATATCAAATCTAAAGTATTCAACTCAACATAAATAAACTTCAAAGAGTAAGACTTAATTCACCACAAAAAGGATAGAGGGAGATGGACATCATAAGATCCAAATTTATTAATCAAGCTCATGATACAATCAAGATCGGATCCATAAAGAACATGTAGAGAGAGAGATTGAAAACATAGCTACTAGTACATACCATCAGCCCCGAGGATTAACTACCCACACATCACCATGCAGGTAGCAAGGTTGATGAAGAGGACGTGAATGCGTTTCCCCTCCGGCAGAGTGCCGAAAAGGCCTCTAGATAGAATCGTTGCAAAACAGGGACTTGCAGGGGCGAAAAAATTGTTTTGAGGGTATGGCAGAGGGTTTCGGTATTTATGGCATTGGAATCATGCCAAAAGGCTGCTCAGCGGGGCCACATGAACAGGTCCTCCTTGGTCCGGAAGCTTCTAGGGTCCTCCTTGGTCCAAAAAAATCGTCAAAAATTTGCATCGTATTTGGACCCTTCTAGATATTGATTTACTGTGAAACCAAAAAACAAGCAAAAAAACAGGAACTAGCACTGGACACTAGATTTATAAGTTAGTCCATCAAAATAATATGAAAGTGCAACAAAACCATATATAATGAATGTAAATATAGCGTGAATACTTCATAAATATAGATACGTTGGAGACGTATTAGCGGCGTGGTGGCTAATGTGCGACGGTTGGTGGCGATGGTGCGGCACGCATTCATGGCCTATTGTACCACGTCTCGGAGAAGAGGATGGATTACCGACGTGAAAACCTTCTCTAGCTCTGCCAGGTCAACGTCGGCGGCGCACATGGGCATCGTTTCTTTCTTGAAGGCGTTGTCGCGGTTACCCTTTGTCCTGCATATTGTCTCGAGTCCCTGGATCAGGTGGTGGTGACGCTTCGGTGTTGTGCCCTTCTTAAAGGCGCCTTGGAGTACCCGATTTGTCGTACACGACATCATGTCTTCGCAGTGACATGTTCACGGTTGAGAGCTCAGAAGACTCCAAGCTGCTTCCTTCTGTAGTTTGCTTGGAGTGGTATGGGGTAGTGTAGTTGTTCTTACCCTTGTATCTTACCTTGAGTGTGTTGTGTGTGGTGTCGAGTTTTTTTTTTTAAACTGAGGTGTCGAGTTGTATGGATTATTATCTTTTTGGCGAGAAAACTTCTATCTATTCATATTCAATCATGGAGGTCAATGAACATCAGGAAAAAAAACATTCAGATCTAGATCCGTAGACCACCTAGCGACGACTACAAACACTGAAGCGAGCCGAAAGCGCGCCGCCATCATCGCTCCTCCCTCGCCGAAGCCGGGCAAAATTTGATGTAGTAGACAGTCGGAAAGTTGTCGTGCTAAGACCTCGTAGGACCAGCATATCAGAACAGCAACCGCCGTCGATGAAGAGTAGTGTATATCGGAAGGATTCAACCTGAAGACACAGGAATGTAAACAAACTAAGACCATATCCAAAGAAATCCACCAAAGACACATATCCTAACAAAACTCGAAGGAACAAATGATGGATTTATCGTTGCTTTATCTATAAAACAGTTGATAAAGCCTAAACGTCGTCGTGGAGTCATATATAGCTCCCTCACCTTGCCCTTGTACATACACCTCTCGTCCTCTCTGCCGCAGGACGGCCTCCACTTTGCAGGTGAGCGACTGTAGCTCATGAAGGCCTATCGCGGGAGGCTAAACCTGATGTGCTACCCATAAATCTCGCATTTATGTATGCTACGTACGCATGATAATTGATAAGGTATGAGAAGTGCCGTGGTACGTGGATGGTGCAGAGCAGGTGCTCTTGATGTTTGCTCCGTATGTGCTGTCCTTGGTGTATAGTGGTAGTATACGTGCGGAAAATACACAGGAGTTTCTGAATGCTTCACAACCCTATATGAATATTAAACGTAAAAATACTAAAAATATTCAAAAAATACTGAAATCTCAGGACATCAAACCTAGGTTCTCAATCTACTCCCGTGTGAAGTTTTGTGAAAAATTACCAGGAAACGTATCGGTAGCGAAGGAAATGTTGTCTGAACAAAAATTCGTCCGAACAGTCTTTTTCTATATATATATATATATATATATATATATATATATATATATATATATATATATATATATATATATAGGAAAATGCATCCTACTACCGGGTGTAACTACACCCATTTCTCATATACTAATATGTGGTAGTACATATACTACTTTATCATTTTTAGTATGTTCATATACTATATCTAAGATACTCCAAAGCGAGTTATGTGAAAAAATTGCATGTGAGCCCATGTTTTTATCATATTTGTGAAAATACGTACATATTTGTACGTAAAAAGAAGTATGCTAAAAATATACTATATACTACCTAAAATTTAGTATATATACTACCTAAATATTCTTACATACTACATACTACGCATACATACACTCCGGTATGGTAGATACTACCTAAAACGTATAAAATAAAAATGGGTGTAACTACACCCGGTAGTAGGAAAAATTTGTCCTATATATATATATATATATATATATATATATATATATATATAGGAATTTTTGTCTTTTTGCCAATACGTTTCCTAGGTTTTTTCCTAAAATTTCACACAAAAGTAGATCAGACACCCAAGTTTGATATCCTAAAATCCTAGGATATATTTTTTTAAAATTTCTTGATATTTCTTTGAACTTAATCCGGCTGCTACAAATCCGCTTCCTAGTACGTGCATTCTAGCTTAACCGTCATCCTGGCCAGTACACCTTGCTGATCACGTGATGCAGGAATTTGCTCGATCTCTATCACAGTGCGGGTTAATGTACAGTAAGCACTCCTTTCTTTTTTATTTATTCTGCTTATTAGTTTTGTCTTAAGTAAAATTTATTAAAAAAAATTCAACATAATTTGTCAATTTGAGATTGCTTTTACCACGCTTGCCGCCTGGTTAAATTTATAAATTTTTGATCTGGTTTATATATTAATTTATACAATGCTAAATCAATATCATTAGATTCACCATTGAGTTTTTTTTATCATAAACACTTGTTAGTGCACTTTTTTTATAAACTCGGTCAAACTTTATAAAGTTTTACTTAAGGCAAAACTAATATACAGTGTAAATAAAAACATAGGAACAAAGCTAACTAATATGCAAGACATGCTAGCCTAACCATCGTTGAATTAACCGATCTAGTTGTAACTTCAGGTACAAGAAAAAATGGTACGAGCTCAATACATGCTAGCTTTGCTCCAATGTAGTGTGGGACAGACATCGTACGAAGAAAACAGAGGAACGTATAGCACTGTTCCTGGTCTATCTAATAATAAATTAATGAGTGGTACATAAATCAGCAGAAGAAGGAAAACAAGACTAGTCGTCTTCCGTTGGAGCACTCTCTGATAAAAACAATTCTGAGATCATGGTTGGAACATGCTATGTCTGTGCTGTCTAGCTGGAAGCCAATTCAGGACACTATTTGGTTCCTATTTATATTTAGGCGCCACGATCAATAGCTAGGCAAAAACCTTTGGCAAGATATAACCAACATATGCGGTGCTGAGTTGAATCTTGCAGCGCGGGTAGGTGAGAGGGGTAGGCAAAGACGAGCGTGATAGAGGCAGACAAGAGCGACAGATCAACCAAGTGGCCTGGGGGAGGATACATACACGACGAGTGATTCCCCAACACTGCCCGGCGCCGCCATTAATGGCGCCTCCCTGCCCTACTCCGATCCACGGCAAAAAGCGAGCGGTGCGCGCCCTGCCAAAAGCCCACGCGGCGGCGGCCTCGTCATGGAGGCATATATAGCTCCCTCTCCATACACCTCTCGTCGTCTCTGCCGCTCGGGCATGCAATGCGCGGCCTCCACTTTGCAGGCGGAGGGACACTGTAGACGATCAAGGCCTAGAGCGGGAGGCTGCCACATCCACTACCTCGCCTGTTTACTTCCTGCATGCCTCTGCGACGCATACTGTTGAGCAAGTCGTCTCGAGCAGAACGCGCGCGCGGAGACCACCTCTTCATTACCCTCCACTGCTCGATGGTAGCCATGATCAGACATTCAACTCTCGCCGCGCCGGAGCCCAGCTTTTGGCGCATGCATGCACCATGCACGCATGGCCGGCCGCCGTGCCATGCGCTGCTCCGTCGCCGATCCAGGATGCTCCTCTCCCGGTTGACATTTCTCCGGACGTACGTAGGTAGGAGAGGCATGCGACGATGCAGTTTTCGTCTTCGACTTATGGATGCTCCTCCGGACGAGCGAGCAGGCACGCGGCTGCATGATCTGCTAATCTGTACCCCCAACGCACTGTTGGCACGACTGTCCGACTCCAGCGAGCTTCAGATTTCCTACTGTGCGTCATGGGCAGCAGTCAACAGCGGCATATGCTCTGCTCCCTTACTTCGGTCATTTACTTCGTATCCTAGACAGAGGATGGACACGGACGCCGTGCGATAGGTCAAATGGATCGAAGGATCCGCGCTGATAACAAAACTATACATCAGAGATATATGCAACCAACCAACCCCGCAAAATATAAGAGATGTACGCAACCAGGGGAGGGGATACTAGACGCGTCACGATCACCTCCTTTCCACGATCGAAAAACAAGGGAATGCATCTTTCAGAAAAAAATCAAACAAAAATGGAGATGACTCAGGACCTCGATTCCTCCTTCCGGATCGAGCAAGCGTGCGTGCGTGCACAGTGTGCTTATCACTCGGAAAAAGAAAAGCCCGACGATAAAAAAGGTTCTTGTCTGGTTTTCTTCAACGGTGATGCGAGGCAACATGTGGAGCAGATTCGGATGCACAGCACGGCGTCTCTCCCACGGGTGATATTCTATCTGCCTATAAACGAGCGAGAAGATCTGAGATGCCGCGTGCCTGTGCGTGCAGGTACGGGGGATGGGAGGAAGCCACCAGAGCTGTTTCCGTCCGATCCAAGAGCATGTAGACGCCAGCGCCAACCGAACCCGCCATGACCCACGAGAGATCTTAGCTAGCTCGCTACATATTGTTTCTTCCGCGTACCATATTCGCTTTAGTGGTTAAATTATGTAAATTATTGGGACGCAGATCGTATATGTAAAGGGCAAAGGATGATAAAGCGGAGGGGCTTGAGTGGGTTTCGGCCGCCCAGCAGAGAGAAAAGAAGAAGAAAGTCGGTCTCAAACCAGAGAGGAAAGGGAGAAAGAGACAAGCGGTGCGGGAAATTAACCTTTCGCCCTCGGTCGGCTCTCTTTTACGATCTCTTCTCCTGCTGCGTGGAAAAAACTTGGGGGGTCTACGTCTACCCACCCACCAGCTGCTTTCACGAGCATCCGATTCGCCCGCCACTGTATATATATGTATATATATCTGTCTCGCTCCCCTTATTTTCTTCATAGATGGAAACTCTGGTGAACGCGACGGGGTCATGTCATGGAGCCTGGCCAGCTAGAGGCTACTATTATTGGCATCAAGGCAGCGTTCAGCCGTCCTCTCGGTGTCTCTTAACACGCATGCGAACGTACGCGCCGGAGTGCACATGCAGAGCGAGATGCACCGGATCGGAGCCGTGGACGGGGGAAATGCAGCGGGAGGGGGGGACGAGTCCGGCACGCGACTCATGGGTCTCTGCAGATCGCTCCGTGCGTTGATGATAGATATAGGCGCGTACCGATCTGGTGCGACGTAGGCGCATAATTAGGGACGTACGAAAAGAAGGAGCAAAGTCTTTTGGGACACATGGAATTGTCAGGGGAGCAACGTGTGTGTGTGCTCGATGCCAGCACGTCGTCGCGGGACAGATGAGGCGGGTCGCCCAAGCAATGTTGGGATCACTGCGTTCTGTGGGGGTAGGGCGCGGCGGCTCGGCTCGGTCGGTCGGTGGCCCGGCGCGGGCGCACGAGCGTGGCGATCCGAGGCGCGGAGCACGTGAGTCTCTGCTGCTAGATCGCCGTGCGGCAATGGCGAAGACCCAGCTGGCTACCGTGGCCGAATTGACCTACGTACGTGCGCCCCGATCCTGCTCGTGCCGTGCACCTCGCCGATTCAAAGATGCTATGCTCCTGTTTCTTTTGCGATCGAGGAGCCGATTTCGTCGACGTATGCAAAGCCAGGGTGCTCAACTGGAGGGTATAGAGCACCGAAACTGATATGCATACGATACTAAAATTGTACGACTATGCATGGGCAGCGTCGTACAAGAATCGGACACTGTGTTTCATATGCAACTCGTGAGATGAAACAACCCAGCTCGTGAAGAGCAGGCTACAACTTGTGTGAGCTGGATTCACGACTGGACGTCGGAGAGGAGGAGTGGGGATCGGGTTATGGCATTAAGGCCTGGGTGCTGGAATTCGTTGTGGGATTAGCTATTCCAGTCCCACACCCGGCCGAGCTTGAAAATCCATAGGCCAGGGATCACATTCCCACCCCGGGATTCATTCCCGGGATGCAAATCCTATTCCCAGCGGCTGATTCCACCCCGGGATGCAAATCCCATTCCCAGCGGCTGATTCCACCCCGGGATCCAAATCCCATTCCCAGCGGCTGATTCCACCCCGGGATACAAATCCCATTCCCGGCGGCTGATTCCATCCCGGGATGCAAATCCCATTCTGTGGCTCCGGACGTAACTCAATCCCATGGCCATTGATTCCAGTCGTAATTAATTCCCATCGGCAGCCAAAAGCAGGCAAACACCAACAACCCAGGAATTCCATACCAGTTCTGTGTATCCATGCCAAATCCAATACCACGAACGCCGAACATGATACGGTCTCTTGTTTGCTCGGTTCTCACGAAGAGCAGAGCCTACCCTTGGAAAACCCATGAGCGTTGGGTGTCTCAGTGCAACCTCTATGTTCAGCATTCAAAAACTTATGGTGAAATTTGAAACAGTTTGACAATATTTGTACCACGTGTAGTATCTAAGAAACTAGTCGGGAGGCATAGGATGTGATTGCACCGGAAACAACATTAAATTATGTTTACATTTTAGGCGGCCATAAACATACGATGATCTAACAGGCTGGTGCTACGAGGATCTGATGTCTGGGATATATTTAGACAACATTTTGTGAACAATGATGATTGTGATATGATAATTATAAATATTTAATGGACGTGATATATTTAGATACAATTTTGAAAAAACCATCAGTGACAATAAGTACAATTATAAAGGTCTAATGACGTAAATACATTTAGGTATGAAGAGTGACAGGGGCAGATAATATTTTTATGTACTCCCTTCGTTCCCAAATATAAGTCTTTTTAGAGATTTCAACAAGTGACTACATACGGAGCAAAATGAGTGAATCTACACACTAAAACATGTCTGTATACATTCATATGTCATAGTCCATTTGAAATGTCTAAAAAGACTTATATTTAAGAACGAAGGGAGTATGTCTCATGTTGATAGCTAAGCACACAACAACAAAAGATTGAAGCTTTCGCCGATGGCAACACGTGTATAGGGTGACTGCAGAAAGGTTGAAGGCACGGCGGAGACCAAACCTTGCGAAATTGCTGCATCTATCCCTGGGTATGAATATCTAATTGTAATCCATTAATTAGCACGTACAAAATTATCTAATAACTGAGTAGACATATGTTTTTTTCTTTTCATGATAATTTGTATCAAACTCTTTTTTTTTGTCATGTTGTGAATTCGGTAAATAACATGTCTAGAATAAACAAATTTCATAGTTTCTATATAATCCGTGCTCCCACCGTACCAATATTTGGATTGCAAAAACGCCTTACATTCACAGTAAAAAAAAACGTCTTACATTCTGATACAGAGGTACTAGTAGTTCAAAAAATATGTGTTTGAAATTCCGGGCGTAGATACGGGAAACGAGGAAGTATACATATGGGTATCTACAATTTTTGCTAACTTTTGACAGTGAAGTATACATGTACACACCGAAGCCTCGTATATTAAGCTAGTGTAAGAAAAAAAGTAGGCATGTACTCCACGTCGTCCCGTGGATCGCACCGTACTCACGGACTCACGGTGTACCAGGGACGCGCCCGCGATCTAGCGTCTAGCCAGCCGCGGCCAACAAAAAAAATGGCCCGAGCCCGGATCGGATGCGCCCGAACGCAGCAGCGCGCGACCCCTCGGCCTCGGTGCGAAGTATTACTCCGCGGGACAGGTTTGACCGCCAGAAAGCAACCGTGCTGCGCTGCTGGACTACCGGAGGCCGTGCCCGTGCCCGCGCCTATGCCTGTGTTCGGTACGCTTTGCAGGCATGCGGCAGCAGGAGCACAGGCAGGCAGCAGCGGAGCCGGGAGCGAAAAGACGGAACTGCCCCTCCCCACTCGGACCCCACCTCCCGGTGCCCCCACATGGTCACCCTCACATGGCGCGCGCAATGGCCGAACCGCCCGCTTCCGTGCCACCGCCCCCCGGCCCGGCCCGGCCCCATCCGTCGTCCCACATGGCCTGCGCAATGCCCGAACTGCCCCTCCCCACGCCTTGGCCACATCTCCGTTGGCGCCAGCGCCGCTCACAGAAAATGGCCGGGGTGGTGGCCGCCTGCCACATGGCATATGGGCGGGTCGTGCCACCGAGGCGCTTTCCTACGTGTAATCCTCTCCGCCCCTTTTGCGTCCAGGGGCTCGGAGTTCTCCGGGTCGCGTATTAGTCCAGAGCAACGTTCGCGGCATTACGAGATTGCAAAACGTTCGCAGCGTTGCAAGTTTGCGAACCACGGGTGGCCATGACGCTACAGGCACCAACAGAATGCTACCCCGTGCGCCACAAATTAGAAATACTTCATACTCCTACTAGGAGTAACAACACTGCAAACAATATAAACACTTTCTACAAGTATGTCTTCTGGCAAAAACAGCTGTACCAAGGGGTGAACGTATGCACAAGATGTAGTGGGAGCCGGTTGATGCCCCAGGGAAATTGGAATCTGGCCAAGAGCAGGGTGTGAGCATTGCTCGATGACAGCATTCACACTGGCTTGTACACAAATATATGTCAAAATTCCTTCGACTTGTTTAGTAACAAGATCAGGCACAGCTTCCTCGATGCGGATACACATAAACAGTTTTGCATGCCATTAGCTATGGTTAATTCACCGTTTAACAGTTTTACCAATGACGATAACAAAACACTATAACCAAGGTTGTTACTCTAACAAGTTTACAAGGCATGTACCCCCTCCGTATAAAAATATAAGTATGTTTAGGTCATTTGTAAGAGCTTGTACGCTCTTATATTTCTTTACAAATGGGGGTAGGTTTTTCTTTGTCGGGAACAAAGTTGGCCGATGCGACTCGGTATAAGATCCGCCGATTTACATTGAGGAGGTAAGCATGACGATGGACCCTGCCAATTACGAAAGTGTAAGTGAACATTATTTCTTAGCATAGTTAAATTCAATAATCGTCTCGTGAGTGTCATAAATTGTGGGTTTATGATCAAGATGTATGAAGTGATGAAGCAACAACTTAATGTTTCGTCATGTAGATTTTTCCAACTTTGTATGAACGCTTGTTATATGGCAAGAACTGAAATATTATGTGGTTAACAAACAACCCTTAATTGTCAAACACATAAACACGATTGTTTCTTGTCTAGGTTCTATTTATTGACTAGAGCATGTTTTCTAAAATCATACCATAAATTACACGTCTTCTCCGAGAAAATAGGTTGAATGCTTGAAGGTCCAATTCATGGCCTACTGCTTGTCATGAAGCCTTGAGCGGGACGACATCGTGGACTCACCTTCTATTGACAACTCAGCTAAATAACTCACATTTAGGCAAGAAGGGCCCTAAAGAAAAACACAAAATTGCAATGTAGCCCTTCTTCCACAATGGGCTTCCGCTTCGAGACAGATCCATTGCCTCTAGGGAAGAACCACTTGGGACGAGCAGATCGTTGCGCCCCTACCTCCAGCACGAAGTATTGGAGGAGGTAGAGGATGCAGATATTAGAACCGAAGTCGAATTGCCACCCTATTGGCATCATAGATGGGAAGAATATCATGAGCCAACGAAGATGAATGTCAGAACTCTGAGCAGCAAGTGGCCGTCCTTCGGCTGGAATAGGCAACAATGGAGCGGCTAAGACCAACAACCAATCGCCAGGAAACGATCTTCTCAAATAGAAAGACTAGATCGGCGAGCGTCGTAGCTCGTGCTCGAACACACTGGTAATAAACTCGGGACGAAGCAGTTGTACCTTCTGCTCCAAGACCATCACCGGAGATAGACCCGACAATACCCAATACCATAAAAGATAGCCAAGCAAGCATGGCCCACCACTCGTCGCCATGACGATATAGGGAAAAAGTAGCAACATCTTCTCGAGCTCGGATCTAGTGAAGTGCAAGGCTTATTGGGGAGGCCTCGTCAAATCCACTCCACACCCAAGGCCATGGAAGATGAGGAGAGAAACGCTTTGAAGGTCACCGCTCGGTATATGCACATGCCAGTGGGGAGCTCAAGACCGCCATAGTGTCAAGCTCCATAGTGGCAAAACACACCCTAGACGTACTATTTTTAGGGAGAAGCCGTTCTCCCAACTTCAATCAGCACAACAGAACCACCGGAGGTAGGGAGGGAGAGGAGCCGAGATTACCGAGGCCGCCAACCGACTCTCAATGAAAACAAGGGGAGAGAGAAGAAAGCGATGAGATAAAGAGTATCTCCCCAAAACAATATGTGTCTGTATTGTGATCTTTCTGGTGGTACTCATGTGCACAACGGTCTGGATGACGGAGCTCATCGAACTAGTGGAGGTGTCGGTTCCGCCCTCTCCGACGTTCGTTGGAAACGTGCAAAATGCCTCCAAGAAAGCGTGCGTCACTCCCGCTGCTCATAGTCGTCGCACCGTCCTAGGCGACCGGACAAAGAATTCCAAAAGACGAGCGTAGCTCCTACCATCCCGTGTCCACGAACGCGCCTCCTCATTTGTCGTGGCGTGCGCAATGTTGGTTTCGAAGTGTCGTTCCTTACGAGCAGATTTGCCACGGATGAAATTTTGTAGCGACTGAATCACGAAAATCACAAACTAATTTTCTTTTAATAAAACAAAAAAAAATCACAGACTAATTTTGGCACCCAAATCCTGTGAAATTTTGGTCTTACCCTCGTATCCATTTATTACAAGGAGCAAGAAAGAAAACCTAAAAACAACACCATGATATTCTCCATATATACACATACAAGGGAAGATCTCCGAGATAACAAAACGGTGTTTCCTCCCATGTTTGTTTCGCAAGCAAATAAGCCAAGAAACACATAATTCACATTACTAACCTACACCGGAGGCCAGTCTAGAAACAGAGCAAAATAATAAGAAAGGAAACAAATGCACCGAGCGACACGGCGCACGCGAAATCCGAGCGAGTGTCGTGGCCGCAAAGGATCCGCGCTCCCAGGAAAATGCCAAAAACAAAACAACTCCGCCAGGAAGTCGCATGCGGTTTTGCGCCCGCCCCCCCGCGTCGCCCCCGAAATAGCGGCCGCCTCCCCCCACCTCCGGCCGCGCCCTACAAAGCCAAAACCCTCGCCCTTCTCCCCCACTCTCGCTCCCCGCTTCTACAGTGGGTAGGCAGACCCTCCTCTCCTCCCTCCTCCCCCTCCGCTCCTCATCTCCACTTGAGCAGAAGAAGAACGCAGCAGGCAGAAAAAGGAAAAAAGAAATAGATAGTTTATCCTTTTCGTTTATCTCTTTGACGGATCAAGAACAGGGGAGGGAGATTGGAGGGGGAGGGAGGAGGAGGAGCAATCGGGAGTAAATTCGCAGGAAGAGACGAGGGATTCGGCGTGGATAGATAGATAGATAAATCAGTTCGCATCGGTTTATTGATTGCTCATTAACCCAGCATTCCCGCCGCTGCCATTCTTCGGAGGAGTCAGCATGGTTCCGTCCGGGTACGACTGCGCCGCCTCCGTCCTGCTCTGCGCCGAGGACAACGCCGCCATCCTCGGCCTCGACGACGACGAGGACGACTGCTCCTGGGCGGCGGCGGCGGGGGCCGCCACCCCGCCGCGCATCGCCGCCGATGCCGCCGCCGCGGCGGAGGGGTTCCTGGTGGACCACCCCGTGCAGTCCGACGAGTGCGTGGCGGCGCTCGTCGAGACGGAGAAGGAGCACATGCCCGCCGACGGGTACCCCCAGATGCTGCTGCGCCGGCCCGCGGCCCTGGATTTGGCCGCCGTCAGGAGGGACGCCATAGATTGGATTTGGAAGGTGAGCCCCCCCGCATCTTGATTTGATTCCAATCGTCGTTTACTCGTGTCGATGGCGCGGTGCCGAGATGTGATGGGCCGGATTCGTGTAAAGATGCCTTTTTTACCCGTTTTAGTGGCGATTTCTCGTTGGATTGATGCTCGATGGTGCCGCCCCGATGCGATAGCTGATTAAATCTGCAAATTCTCTGCTCATAGGTCATTGAGCATTTCAATTTCGCGCCGTTGACTGCGGTCCTGTCTGTCAACTACCTTGATAGGTTCCTCTCCGTCTATCCCCTTCCTGTAAGTCTTATCATCATCATCATCATCATCATCTCAGTAGCAACTGAAGCAAACCCTGCTAAAATCCCTTAATCACGGAGGAATTGGTTTCTCATGGCAGGAAGGCAAAGCTTGGGTGACACAGCTCTTGGCAGTGGCTTGCTTGTCCCTCGCTTCAAAGATGGAGGAGACCTATGTGCCGCTCCCCGTCGACCTGCAGGTCAGTGACTGATGCATCTCATCTCATGGCACACCTCCTCATATACATACAGTACATCGCTAAGGTTCTTTCTTTCAGTTTCATCTCAATTAATCGACGGTTTTCGATTGACAGGTGGTTGAGGCAAATTCTGCGTTTGAGGGGAAGACCATAAAAAGGATGGAGCTTTTGGTGCTCAGCACCTTAAAATGGAGGATGCAAGCTGTTACTGCTTGCTCATTTATTGACTACTTCCTGCGCAAATTCAATGATCATGACGCACCCTCCATGCTCGCATTCTCCCGCTCGACCGACCTCATCCTGAGCACAGCTAAAGGTATGAGAGTTAAATCAGACCTCTTTTTTAGCATTCATCGATCAATGTAGTAAATTAATTCTCTTTTTTTTTAGTATTCATCGATCAATGTGTTAAATCAGATCTCCTTTTTAGTATTCATCGATCAATGTGTTAAACCAGATCACATTTTTGGTATGCATCGATCAATGTGTATAATTTGGTGGCGATCAATTCTTAAAGTTTGAGAATTTGGATTGCAGGAGCTGATTTTTTGGTGTTCAGACCTTCAGAGATTGCTGCAAGTGTCGCACTTGCCGCATTTGGGGAGCGCAATACTTCAGTAGTCGAACGGGCTACAACTACTTGCAAGTTCATAAACAAGGTAGTGATCAGCTCAGTGTTATCACTTACTAAACCATTTGCCCCCCACGCCCCACACGCACATACAAAATGGTAACCTGTAAATGCAATGATGCGCTTGAATTGCTACTTCATTTGCCTAAATACCTCTTATGTCTTCTAGGAGCGAGTGTTAAGATGCTACGAATTGATTCAAGACAAGATAGCAATGGGAACCATTGTCCTAAAGTCAGCTGGATCATCAATGTTCTCTGTGCCGCAAAGCCCGATAGGCGTGTTGGATGCTGCTGCATGTCTCAGCCAACAGAGTGATGATACTGCTGTTGGATCTCCAGCAACATGCTACCAAGCCTCTTCGGCAAGCAAAAGGAGGAGAATTGGCAGATGACCGATCTCATATCGTGCTGTGCTTCAGGTGTGTTGCTCACCGTTTTGGCCGTTTTGTTGTTTCAAACATCTCAATTCAGTTTGGTCACTCGAGAACTATAGTGTGGTCAAGTAGTTGCTGGAAGGAACAAAAACACCATAGTCAATACTTGACCCATAAAAACAAACAGTTCGCCGCGAGCCTGTTCATGCAATCGACATATGTAAGGGGCATGCTAAGCTGTTAGTGTCCAGAGATGCATGCTAGTGTAGGCAGAGATGGAGCAAGGAATTTGCATGTTGTAGAGATGAGAGCTCTATTGCCCTGTTTTGTACTTTGGTTCCATATTCAGTTTCCAATGAACTTTGGGCAAGGGCTGCTCTGATCATTGAGGCGGTGAATGAAAATGATCCTAAAACGGATCGGCTGAGATACAGAACAGTTTATATTTGTTCTGATGAGTTATAAATTTTGTCGACATTATTTGTTGCTCCATTTTATTTCCCTTTTTCTGTGATGTCTACTATTATGTCATGATCCTTGATTGGAACTGTGCTTGTCTACCCAATCCTTTATTTGTCACTCATTGAAGAATCAATGATAAATAAATGATCTTCTTTTCAAGATTCCAACACTAGTTCAGTAATTTATGGGATTAAATATAGAGCATAAGGGATGCCTGTTTCCTTACAAGTGCATTACCCCTTACCATGTGATTTGGAGCATAATTTATATGTTAAGGTTAGTGAGAACTAAGAGTACCACTGATGGCCCTAGATCAGCCTGCTAGACCCGTAAATGAAACCTCTTGCTGTTGAATACTGTAGTGCAATCTGATTTTTCGATATGTATATGCATTCACAAACCTGCATTTGAAGTTCCATCTCCAAAAACAGAAACTGAGATCCACCTGTGCCACCTACATTGCCATCTCTGTGCACCTATCTTCATGGCCAAGCACCATTTTGTCGGATTTGCTAATGCCAAATCTGACTGAGGAACTATTAAACCTCAGTCAGCCAAGCTTACCATCCAACAAGGTTCACTTGCTTTTATCTAGGTTTAAAAACCCACTTGTTTGTGTGTGTGTGTGTGTTTCTGTGTTGAACCGTTGGATGAAGAACTCAGGATGTCGACCGAAATTTCTTAATGAAAATAGAAACTGAGATCCATCTAGGCACCTACATTACCATATCTGTGCACCTACCTTCATGTTCAAGCACCATATTTATCGGATTTGCTAATGCTAAGTCGACTAAGAAGTTCTTAAATCTCAGTCAGGCAAGCTTACCATCCAATAAGGCTCAAGATTTTTTTAATCTAGGTTTAACAGCCTACTTTTTTTGTGTGTGTGTATTTCTGTTAAACCGTCAGATGAAAACTTATGCGGTCGACCGAGATTTCTTAGTTCTTTCTCACCCCATTTGGTTCACTTGAGTCAGAGTGTACTCAAGTTTACCACATCTAAATCTTGATCCTGCTTCCTGTGTCACTTGAGTCAGAGTGTACTCAAGTTTACCATCCAATAAGGCTCGAGATATTTTGCTTTGTTTATCCAGGTTTAAAAATCCACCTGATCTGTGTGTGTTTCTGTTAAACCATTGGATGAAGAAGTGAGGGTGTCGACCCGGATTTCTCAATTCTTTGTCGACTGACCCTAGTCTCTCACCCCATTTAGTTAACTTGAATCAGGGTGTACCTCAAGTTTACCATAAATCTTGATCCTGCTTCCTGTGTCATTTGACTTCTCTTTTTTTTTCAATATCTTTTAGATTCCATACTGAGATGCCTGTCTGTGCATGATATTAGAGTATCATTTACCATACTGGAGTGGTCAACTGGATCGTAACGGTAGAGCTGTTGAGGAACATGGTGGACATACTCCCTTGTGGAGCTGCAGTAGAGTTACTGTCTACCAGCAGTCTGTGGTTTGCCTCTATTCTTGCTGTCCTTTAATGATCTGCCGCTGCACTTGCCTAGTTGGCCACCATCAGTTTTTAAGTGTAGGTTAAAAAAAAAGTGTAGGGCAGTGAGAAATGGACCTGCGAAAATGCACTGAACAGAATATCCTCCGCGTGATAAAACAAACATGGATACAGTGCATTGCACAGCGTGTGACCGCCCGGTAGAGATTCTGTGAATTTTTAGTGTTGGAGGTAATGCACGTTGCGAAACACCTTCAAAATGTTTTGACAGATGGTTTTTGGGCGGGGGGTCGGGATCGATCACACGCTCGAGGGCATTCCAGTATCCTGCGGTGGATGAACCTAGTTTTGTGATCGAGATCATGTATGGTGAAGTATGGTGTGGTTCATGTGTTGAGAATTGTGGCGCGCGTTCGAGTACCCAGAGCCACCAGCGCAATGTCCATGCGTTGCTACCGCCGCGGGTTAAAGAACCGTAGGGTAGGTTTATGATCTTTCTACTTCTTTTGTGAAATCAATATGTGCAATGGAAGGTGGAAATGAAGAGAAATGTGATCAAATCCTTGTCGTGCCTTAGATCCTTGATTTATTGTCAGAAATCTTGGAACAGATAGCACAATCTGCTGCCATAGATTGCGAATTATGCGACCGATCATCGATATCGACCGCTACCCGTACGGGGGGAACGAGTGAAGGACGATCGCAGCTAAGTTTCTGGCTGGGCAGAAGGTATGGTTGACGCTGGCTCAGACATGTTTATGACCCAGCTGTAAATCCAGGCCAATCCTGACTCGCCCAAGCCGTAGGAGTAGGTAAACCCGATCTACCATGATGATTGATCCAAGCTGCTACCAGTAGTAGGCAGTCAGTGGCAGATCGGATCCGTGAGGTGACTAACGCGAAAAGAGAAAAGAAAGACTATCCGGTGAGGAGTGAATGAATCATGGTGTTTTGGTCGCCGGCGTCACGCGTCCCTCCTTCCCCTACCACCACCACTCTACGACCGGTAGTCCAGTACCGGGCCAGGCCGGGCCGGTCGTGGTAGTACGTGGGCCTCCACGTAGGTGCGCCGCATGCAGCGGGCAGGCGGGCAGGCTCGCTCGTTGCGTTGCGTTGGCTGTTCCCGTGTCCGGTTCCTGGCATCAGCGAGCCCCTGTCGCGCCCGCCCCACCGACCGACCCAGCAGTATGCATCTCGGCGACTAATCGTCGGCCTGCTGGGGGCGGCCGCAGCTGGACGCACGCCGCCTGCGCCTCCCCCTTGTCGTCGTCGACGACGCCGCCGTGCCCTACCCCGCCGTACGACCCGGTCGCTCGCTCTCTCCCATGCATGAGGTGAAAAACATCAATGCATGCCCAGACTGGCTGGCCCTGAACCCGTCTCTGCAACGGAAGGAATGGAACGGTTAAAGACTTGCTGCAGGCAGGGAGACGTACGTGGCTGCAGTGTCAATTGCCACTGCCACGACGTACGTCCCCCCCTGCCCGTGCAGCGGGTTTGCTGGCAGGTACGTACTGTACGTGATAGGCTGGCCACCACCGGCCAGGCATCGATGGTTTGGGCGTTGGCGACGGCAGGTCCACGAGCACGAGGCACGAGCTGAGCAGCAGGGCGCGCCGGGCCAATGGCGCTTCAATTGCAACGGGGTGGTGCTCTGATGATGGATGGGGGCACCTGGCGCGTGCGTACGTAGCCCGGCCGCCCGGCCTCTTCCGCGTACAGCCTCTGCTCCGCGTCACAGGCGTCGCGTACGTCCGTCCCTCCTCGATCCGGAAACCTTGGCCGCACCCTGCCGGGATCTCGCATTTACCTGCACCGCACAGTAGTTTAAACCTGCCAGCCGCGCCGCAGTTACAGACTTCACAGTGCGCACGTACGTACGCACGTCGCCTTGTATCTATCTCGTGTTCCGTTGGATCTGGGCTGAACATTCGACAGACCGGCGTTCCGACCCGATGTACGTACGTGCGTCTGGTCGGCACACGTCGTCGTCGGCGGCGCTGGCGCCGCAGCGGACGAACAGTGGCGTCGATCGGGACGGGACGGACGACGCAGAGAAAGTTAGAAGCCATTGCTGGGCTGGCCTGGCTTGGCTTGGCTAGCTACAAGGGTGAAAAACCAGCCGGGAAACGGCCAATGCAGGGGCGGCCAACGGCGACCGGATCGGTACAAAGACGACGAGATCTCTGCCGCTGCCGGTGGCGGATTGGTGGTGGTGTAGCAAGCAATCATGCCGGATTGGTGGTGGTGTAGCAAGCAATCATGCACCGCGCGGGAAGAAGCCAGATCCGGAGCTGTTTGCTGGTGGCGGGGAAGCATGCAAGGCCTCTCCATCTCGTCGACGGACGGACGCATGCAGCGGACGTACGTACGTGCTCACGCGCGCGCGTACGAGGCCCGGCCGGCCCGCCGATCCCGCCTGTCGGGATATTTGAACGCCACCGTCGCTTCGGCCGTGCGGCGCGGGAGACGTCGATGATTGATAGGGGCAAAAGGGGGCTGACGAGTGACGATGTGACGTCGTACGTCCGTGTGAGCCATGTGTTGTGTTGCGATGCAGCGAGGACGGCGAGGTGGAGGATACGATGTACTGGCCGTGGATTCATGCGTGCCTGGGTGGAGATCTGTCTGTCGGCCCTCCGCGGGACGGATCTCTGTAGCTTGGCGGGAAGATGTAGATCGAGGAATATTGCATTGCTGGGCGTGCAACGATGACACTTTTTTTTTCTGGGTGGAACGAACAACTTTAACCTTTTCCGCTGGATGCCACCGTACAAGGTGGAATGTGTAGGTATAGCACGTTGCATATCATTGGTATTTTTTGTTGCGAGAGAAATTTCCAATCTACTGTATTCATCAATCATGACAGTACAGAGAACAAGTACTGGAGCGAGCCGAAGACACGTCGCCATCATCGCCCCTCCATCGCCGGAGCCGGGCAAACCTTGTTGTACTAGACATCGGGAACTCGTCGTGTTAAGGTCCCAAAGGAACAACGCACCAGAGCAGCAACCATCGCCGATGAAAATAGCTGTAGATCGAAAAGATCAAACATGTAACCACACGAACGAAGATGGACAAAAAATGGATCCAAATAGATCCACCGAAGACCACCGCCTGAATCCCAGAAGATCCGACAGAGACACACCTCCAAACTCCCTCCGACGACGCTATTCGCACCATCGGAATGGAGATCGGTCGTGGGAGACATTATTCCTACTGAGGGATATCGTCACCCAACCCCAATAAAGACATCGAACCTAACAGAAACGAGAACGGCTCCCTCCCGCCAGCAGGGGGGAGACATCCTCCGCAGCTCCATGACCCAAAGCCCATCGGAGGTGGGGCGGATCGGCGGCGGCGCAGACGGGAGGAGGAAGAAGACTCTTCTTGAGGAGGAGGAAAGACCATATCGTTGGTATTTATTGAGCCGTGGATCCAATGTTGCCTCAGTGCATATGATATGGTAATGGCGGTGCCTCTTTCGAAGATTTCAACCTGTCATGTATATTTTCGGAGGAACAATAGCGATCTAGGGCGTGTTTGGCTAGTTGCATCATTTTCGGGGTCTTTGTATGTGTGACTCAGTTGGGCCTGACTGAGCTAATGCTTTTTTGCGGGTTGGGCTAGGTTGATGCACTACACGGTGTTTGGTTGTGAAGGAAATATGCCCTAGAGGCAATAATAAAGTTATTATTTATTTCCTTAATTCATGATAAATTTTTATTATTAATGCTAGAATTGTATTAACCGGAAACTTAATACATGTGTGAATACATAGACAAAACTTATAGTCCCTAGTATGCCTCTACTTGACTAGCTCGTTAATCAAAGATGGTTATGTTTCCTAACTATAGACATGTGTTGTCATTTGATGAACGGGATCACATCATTAGGAGAATGATGTGATGGACATGACCCATCCGTTAGCTTAGCATTATGATCATGTCAGTTTCATTGCTACTGCTTTCTTCATGACTTATACAAGTTCCTCAGACTATGAGATTATGCAACTCCCAAATACCAAAGGAACACTTTGTGTGCTACCAAACGTCACAACGTAAAAGGGTGATTATAAAGGTGCTCTATAGGTGTCTCCGAAGGTTTTTGTTGGGTTGGCATAGACCGAGATTATGATTTGTCACTCCGTGTTTCGGAGAGGCATCTCTGGGCCCTCTCGGTAATACTCATCACTATAAGCCTTGCAAGCATTGTGACTAATGAGTTAGTTGCGGGATGAAGTATTACGAAACGAGTAAAGAGACTTGCCGGTAACGAGATTGAACTAGGTATTGAGATACCGACGACCGAATGTCGGGCAAGTAACCAAGTAACATATGGATGACAAAGGGAACAACGTATGTTGTTATGCGGTTTGACCGATAAAGATCTTCGAAGAATATGTAGGAACCAATATGAGCATTCAGGTTCCGCTATTGGTTATTGACCGGGGACGTGACTCGGTCATATCTACATAGTTCTCGAACCCGTAGGGTCCGCACGCTTAACATTCGATGATGATTTGTATTATGAGTTATGTGATTTGATGACCGAAGTTTGTCCGGAGTCCCGGATGAGATCACGGACGTGACGAGGAGTCTCGAAATGGTCAAGACGTAAAGATCGATATATTGGAAGGCTATATTCGGACATCGGAAAAGTTCTGAGTGATTCGAGTATTTTCGGAGCACCAGAGAGTTACGAGAATTCGCCTGGGGAAGTAGTGGGCCTTAATGGGCCATACGGGAAAGGAGAGAAGGGCCTCAAGGGGTGTCCGCGCGCCCCCCATGGCAAGTCCGAATTGGACTAGGGAGGGGGCGGTGCCCCCCTCTCTTTCCTTCTCCCTCTCCTACTCCTTCCATCTCTCCCCTCTTGGAAAAGGAAGGGGACTCCAACTAGGATTGGGAATCCTAGTTGGACCCCCCCTATAGGCGCGCCCCTCCTAGGCTGGCCTCCTTCTCCCTCCTTTATATACGTGGCCAGGGGCACCTCATAGACACACAAGTTGATTTTTTAGCCGTGTGTGGTGCCCCCCTCCACAGTTACACACCTTGATTATAACGTTGCGGAGCTTAGGCGAAGCCCTGCGCCGGTAGCATCATCATCACCGTCGCCACGCCGTCGTACAGACGAAACTCTCCCTCGGCCTCAACTGGATCAAGAGTACGAAGGACGCCATCGAGCTGAACGTGTGCTGAACGCGGAGGTGCCGTACGTTCGATACTTGGATCGGTTGGATCGCGAAGAAGTTCGACTACATAGACCGCGTTACTAAACGCTTCCGCTTTCGGTCTATGAGGGTACATGGACACACTCTCCCCTCTCGTTGCTATGCATCACATAGATAGATCTTGCGTGGTCGTAGGAATGTTTTTGAAATTACCGCCCCAACAGTGGCATCCGAGCCAGATTTATGCGTAGATGTTATATGCACGAGTAGAACACAAAGAGTTGTGGGCGATAATAGTCATACTGCTTACCAGCATGTCATACTTTGATTCGGCGGTATTGTTGGATGAAGTGGCTCAGACCGACATTACGTGTACGCTTACGCGAGACTGGTTCTACCGACGTGCTTCGCACACAGGTGGCCAGTGAGTGTCTGTTTCTCTAACTTTAGTTGAATCGAGTGTGGCTACGCCCGGTCCTTGTTGAAGGTTAAAACAACACACTTGATGAAAAATCGTTGTGGTTTTGATGCGTAGGTAAGAACGGTTCTTGCTAGAAGCCCGTAGCAGACACGTAAAACTTGCAACAACAAAGTAGAGGACGTCTAACTTATTTTTGCAGGGTATGTTGTGATGTGATATGGTCAAGACGTGATGAGATATAATTTGTTGTATGAGATGATCATGTTTTGTTAAAGTTATCAGCAACTCGCAAGAGCCTTATGGTTGTCTCTTTATTGCATAAGATGCAAGCGCCATATAATTGCTTTACTTTATCACTATGTGATAGCAATAGTTGCAAAAGCAATAGTTGGCGAGACGACCATGTGATCACACGTTGATAGAGATCATGGTGTCATGCCGGTGACGATGGAGATCATGATAGTACTTTGGAGATGGAGATCATAAGCACAAGATGGTGATGGCCATATCATGTCACATATTTTGATTACATGTGATGTTTATCTTTTATGCTTCTTATTTTGCTTAGTTCAGCGGTAGCGTTATAAAATGATCCCTTACTACAATTTCAAGGTATAAGTGTTCTTCCCGAGTATGCACCGTTGCGACAGTTCTTTGTGCTGAGACACCACATGATGATCGGGTGTGATAGGCTCTACGTTCACATACAATGGGTGCAAGCCAGTTTTGCACACGCAGAATACTTGGGTTAAACTTGACGAGCCTAGCATATGCAGATATGGCCTCGGAACACTGAGGCCGAAAGGTCGAGTGTGAATCATATAGTAGATATGATCAACATAGTGATGTTCACCATTGAAAACTACTCCGTCTCACGTGATGATCGGACATGGTTTAGTTGATTTGGATCACGTGATCATTTAGATGACTAGAGGGATGTCTATCTAAGTGGGAGTTCTTAAGTAATATGATTAATTAAACTTTAATTTATCATGAACTTAGTCCTGTTAGTATTCTGAAAATTATGTTGTAGGTCTATAGTTCACGTTATAGCTTCCCTCTGTTTTTTATATGTTCCTAGAGAAAACTAAGTTGAAAGATGATAGTAGCAATGATGCGGACTGGGTCCGTGATCTGAGGTGTATCCTCATTGTTGTACAGAAGAATTATGTCCTTGATGCACCGCCAGGTGACAAACCTATTGCAAGAGCAGATGCAGACGTTATGAACATTTGGCTAGCTCAATATGATGACTACTTGATAGTTTAGTGCACCATGCTTTACGGCTTAGAACCGGGACTTCAAAAACATTTTTGAAACGTCACGGAGCATATGAGATGTTCCAAGAGCTGAAATTGGTATTTCAGACTCATGCCCATGTCAAGAGGTATGAGACCTCTGACAAGTACTTTGCCTAAAAGATGGAGGAGAATTGCTCAACTAGTGAGCATGTGCTCAGAATGTCTGGGTACTACAATCGCTTGAATCAAGTGGGAGTTAATCTTCCAGATAAGATAGTGATTGACAGAGTTCTCTAGTCACCATCACCAAGTTACTGGAACTTCATGATGAACTATAATATGAAAGGGATGACGAAAGAAATTCCCGAGCTCTTCGTGATGCTGAAATCGACGAAGGTAGAAATCAAGGAAAAGCATCAAGTGTTGATGATTAACAAGACCACTAGTTTCAAGTAAAGGGCAAAGAAAGGGAATTTCAAGAAGAATGGCAAGCAAGTTGTCACTCCCATGAAAGAGCCCAAAGCTGGACCTAAGCCTGAAATTAAGTGCTTCTACTGCAAAGGAAATGATCACTGGAAGTGGAGTTACCCCAAATATTTGGCGGATAAGAAGGATGGCAAAGTGAACAAGGGTATATTTGATATACAGGTCATTAATGTGTGCCTTACTAGTATTCATAGTAGCCCCTGGGTATTTGATACTCGTTCGGTTGCTAAGATTAGTAACTCGAAACAGGAGTTACAGAATAAACAGAGACTAGTTGAGGGTGAAGTGACGATGTGTGTTGGAAGTGGTTCCAAGATTGATATGATAATCATCGCACACCCCTATACTTTCGGGATAAGTGTTGAACCTAAATAAATGTTATTTGGCCTTTGCGTTGAGCATGAATATGATTCGATCATGTTTATTGCAATACGGTTATTCATTTAAAGTCAGAGAATAATTGTTGTTCTGTTTACATGAATAAAACCTTCGATGGCCATACACTCAATGAAAATAGTTTGTTGGATCTCGATCGTAGTGATACACATATTCATAATATTGATGCCAAAAGATGCAAAGTTGATAATGATAGTGCAACTTATTTGTGGCACTGCCGTTTGGGTCATATCGGTGTAAAACGCATGAAGAAACTCCATAAAGATGGACTTTTGGAATCACTTGATTGTGAATCATATGATGCTTGCGAACCGTGCCTTATGGGCAAGATGACTAAAACTCCGTTCTCTGGAACAATGGAACGAGCTAGTGACTTATTGGAAATAATACATACCGATGTATGCGGTCCAATGAGTGTTGATGCTCGTGGCGGGTATCGTTATTTTCTGACCTTCACAGATGATTTAAGCAGATATGGGTATATCTACTTAATGAAACACAAGTCCAAAACATTTGAAAAGTTCAAAGAGTTTCAGAGTGAAGTGGAGAATCATCGTAACAAGAAAATAAAAGTTTCTATGATCTGATCGTGGAGGAGAATATTTGAGTTACGAATTTGGCCTTCATTTAAAACAATGTGGAATAGTTTCACAGCTCACGCCACCTGGAACACCACAGCGTAATGGTGTGTCTGAACGCCGTAACCACACTTTATTAGATATGGTGCAATCTATGATGTCTCTTACCGATTTACCACTATCGTTTTGGGGTTATGCATTAGAGACAACTACATTCACGTTAAACATGGCACCATCGAAATGCGTTTGAGACGACGCCTTATGAACTGTGGTTTGGCAAGAAACCAAAGTTGTTGTTTCTTAAAGTTTGGGGTTGCGATGCTTATGTGAAAAAGCTTCAACCTGATAAGCTCGAACCCAAATCGGAGAAGTGCATCTTCATAGGATACCCAAATGAAACTGTTGGGTACACCTTCTATCACAGATCCGAAGGCAAGATATTCGTTGCTAAAAATGGATCCTTTCTAGAGAAGGAGTTTCTCTCGAAAGAAGTGAGTGCGAGGAAAGCACAACTTCATGAGGTAATTGTACCTTCTCCCGAATTGGAAAGTAGTTCATCACAGAAATCAGTTCTAGTGATTCCTACACCAATTAGTGAGGAAGCTAATGATGATGATCATGAAACTTCAGATCCAGTTACTACCGAACCTCGTAGGTCAACCAAAGTATGGTCCGCACCAAAGTGGTATGGTAATCCTATTCTGGAAGTCATGTTACTAGACCATGATGAACCTACGAACTACGAGGAAGTGATGATGAGCCCAGATTCCGCGAAATGGCTTGAAGCCATGAAATCTGAGATGGGATCCACATATAAGAACAAAGTGTGGACTTTGGTGAACTTGCCCGATGATCGGCAAGCCATAGAATATAAATGGATATTCAAGAGGAAGACGGGCGCTGATAGTAGTGTTACTATCGACAAAGCTTGACTTGTCATAAAAGGTTTTTTGACAAGTTCAAGGTGTTGACTACAATGAGATTTTCTCAACTGTAGCGATGCTTAAATCCATTCGAATCATGTTAGCAATTGCCATATTTTATGAAATCTGGCAAATGGATATAAAAACTGAATTCGTTAAATGGATATTTCTTACAGAAGAGTTGTATATGATGCAACCAAAAGTTTTTTGTCGATCCTAAGGGTGCTAACAAAGTGTGCAAGCTTCAGCGATCCATTAATGGACTGGTGCAAGCCTCTCGGAGTTGGAGTATACGCTTTGATGAGTTGATCAAAGCATATGGTTTTATACAAACTTTTGGAGAAGCCTGTATTTACAAGAAAGTGAGTGAGAGCTCTGTAGCATTTCTAATATTATATGTGGATGACATATTGTTGGCTGGAAATGATATAGAATTTCTGGATAGCATAAAGGGATACTTGAATAAGAGTTTTTCAATGAAAGACCTCGGTGGAGCTGCTTACATATTGGGCATTAAGATCTATAGAGATAGATCAAGACGCTTGATAAGATTTTTTAATGAGTAAATACCTTGACAAGTTTTTGAAAGAGTTCAAAATGGATCAGTCAAAGAAGGAATTCTTATCTGTATTACAAGGTGTAAAGTTGAGTAAGACTCAAAGCCCGACCATGGTAGAAGATAGAAAGAGAATGAAAGTCATTCCCTATGCCACAATCGTATGATCTATAAAGTATGTTGTGCTGTGTACTAGTCCTACTGTGTACCTTGCCATGAGTTTGGCAAGGGGGTACAACAGTGATCTAAGAAGTAGATCACTGGACAACGGTCAAAATTATCCTTAGTGAGGACTAAGGAAATGTTTCTCGGTGATGGGGGTGATAAAGAGTTCGTCGTAAAGAGTTATGTCGATGCAAGCTTTACCGATCCAGATGACTCTAAGTCTCAATCTGGATAGTGGGAGCAAATAGCTAGAGTATCTCCGTGCAGAGCATTGTAGACATAGAATATTTGCAAAATACATACGGCTCTGAATGTGACAAACCCGTTGACTAAACTTCTCTCATGAGCAAAACATGATCACACCTTAGTACTCTTTGGGTGTTAATCACATAAAGATGTGAACTAGATTATTGACTCTAGTAAACCCTTTGGGTGTTGATCACATGACGATGTGAACTATGGGTGTTAATCACATACAGATGTGAATATTGGTGTTAAATCACATGGTGATGTGACCTAGATTATTGACTCTAGTGCAAGTGGGAGACTGAAGGAAATATGCCCTAGAGGCAATAATAAAGTTATTATTTATTCCTTAATTCATGATAAATGTTTATTATTCATGCTAGAATTGTATTAACCGGAAACTTAGTACATGTGTGAATACATAGACAAAACTTATAGTCCCTAGTATGCCTCTACTTAACTAGCTCCTTAATCAAAGATGGTTATGTTTCCTAACCATATACATGTGTTGTCATTTGATGAACAGGATCACATCATTAGGAGAATGATGTGATGGACATGACCCATCCGTTAGCTTAGCATTATAATCGTGTCAGTTTCAGTGCTACTGCTTTCTTCATGACTTATACAAGTTCCTCAGACTATGAGATTATGCAACTCCTGAATACCAGAGGAACACTTTGTGTGCTACCAAACGTCACAACGTAAAAGGGTGATTATAAAGGTGCTCTACACATGTCTTCGAAGGTGTTTGTTGGGTTGGCATAGATCGAGATTAGGATTTGCCACTCTGTGTTTCGGAGAGGTATCTCTGGGCCCTCTTGTTAATACTAATCACTATAAGCCTTGCAAGCATTGTGACTAATGAGTTAGTTGCGGGATGAAGTATTACGAAATGAGTAAAGAGACTTGCCGATAACGAGATTGAACTAAGTATGAGATACCGACGATCGAATCTCGGGCAAGTAACATACCGATGACAAAGGGAACAACGTATGTTGCTATGCGGTTTGAACGATAAAGATCTTCGAAGAATATGTAGGAACCAATATGAGCATCCAGGTTCCGCTATTGGTTATTGATTGAAGACGTGTCTCGGTCATGTCTACATAGTTATCGAACCCGTAGGGTCCGCACGCTTAATGTTCGATGACGATTTGTATTATGAGTTATGTGATTTGATGACCGAAGTTTGTTCGGAGTCCGGGATGAGATCACGGACGTGACGAGGAGTCTCGAAATGGTCGATACATAAAGATCGATATATTGGAAGGCTATATTCGGACATCGGAAAGGTTCCGAGTGATTCGAGTATTTTTCAGAGTACCGGAGAGTTACGAGAATTCGCTGGGGGAAGTAGTGGGCCTTAATGGGCCATACGGGAAAGGAGAGAAGGGCCTCAAAGGGTGCCCCCCATGGCAGGTCCGAATTGTACTAGGGAGGGAGCGGTGCCCCCCTCTCTTTCCTTCTCCCTCTCCTACTCCTTCCATCTCTCCCCTCTTGGAAAAGGAAGGGGACCCCAACTAGGATTGGGAATCCTAGTTGGACTCCACCTATAGGCGCGCCCCTCCTAGGCCTGCCTCCTCCTCCTCCCTCCTTTATATACGTGGCTGATACGTCTCCAACGTATCTACTTTTCCAAACACTTTTGCCCTTGTTTTGGACTCTAACTTGCATGATTTGAATGAAACTAGCCCGGACTGACGCTGTTTTCAGCAGAATTGCCATGTTGTTATTTTTGTGCAGAAAAAAAAGTTCTCAGAATGACCTGAAAATCCATAGAGATTACTTTTGGAAAATATGAAAAATATTGGTGAAAGAATCAAGGCCAGGGGGGCCACACCCTGTCCACGAGGGTGGGGGGTGCGCCCCCTCCCCCTGGGCGCGCCCCTGCCTCGTGGGCCCCTTGGACGTCCACCGACCTCAACTCCAACTCTATATATTCTCTTTCGCAGAGAAAAAAATTAGAGAGAAAGTTTCATCGCGTTTTACGATACGGAGCTGCTGCCAAGCCCTAATCTCTCTCGGGAGGGCTGATCTGGCGTCCGTTCTGGGCTCCGGAGAGGGGAATTCATCACCGTCGTCATCATCAACCATCCTCCATCACCAATTTCATGATGCTCACCGCCGTGCGTGAGTAATTCCATCGTAGGCTTGCTAGACGGTGATGGGTTGGATGAGATTTACCATGTAATCAAGTTAGTTTTGTTAGGGTTTGATCCCTAGTATCCACCATGTTCTGAGATTGATGTTGCTATGACTTTGCTATGCTTAATGCTTGTCACTAGGACCCGAGTGCCATGATTTCAGATTTGAAACTATTATGTTTTCATGAATATATGTGGGTTCTTGATCCTATCTTGCAAGTCTATAGTCACCTATTATGTGTTATGATCCGACAACCCCGAAGTGACAATAATTGGGTTACTTCTCGGTGATGACCGTAGTTTGAGAAGTTCATGTATTCACTAAGTGCTAATGCTTTGGTCCGGTACTCTATTAAAAGGAGGCCTTAATATCCCTTAGTTTCCATTAGGACCCGCTGTCACGGGAGGGTAGGACAAAAGATGTCATGCAAGTTCTTCTCCATAAGCATGTATGACTATATTCGGAATACATGCCTACATTACATTGATGAACTGGAGCTAGTTCTGTGTCACCCTATGTTATAACTATTACATGAGGAATCACATCCGACATAATTATCCATCACTGATCCATTGCCTACGAGCTTTTCACATATTGTGCTTTGCTTATTTATTTTACCGATGCTACTGTTACAACTACTACAAAACTGCTATCGTTACTTTTATCACTGTTACCATTACTTCCATACTACTTTGCTACTAAATACTTTGCTGCAGATACTAAGTTATCCAGGTGTGGTTGAATTGACAACTCAACTGCTAATACTTGAGAATATTCTTTGGCTCCCCTTGTGTCGAATCAATAAATTTGGGCTGAATACTCTACCCTCGAAAATTGTTGCGATCCCCTATACTTGTGGGTTATCAAGACTATTTTCTGGCGCCGTTGCCGGGGATCATAGCTCTATTCTTTGAGTCACTTGGGATTTATATCTGGTGATCACTATGAGGAACTTGAAAGACGAAAGAACTAAGATTTTCCCCTCAACTACGAGGGGAGGTAAGGAACTGCCATCTAGCTCTGCACTAGATTCTCCTTCCGTTTTGAGTAAGCTTGCGACATCTAAACCTTCTTTTGCTATGAATTCTGATATGTCGCATGTTATTGATGATGCCACTTCTGCTATGCATGATATTTATGATAAAACTACTTCTACGCTTGATACTACTGGCCATTAGGTGAATATCTTGATGAACAACTTGCTAGGGTTAGAGAGAATGAAATTATAGATTATGAAATTATTGAAGATAGTGATGATGAAGGTTCTCCCCCTAAGTATGAACTGCCTATTGTTCCAGAGGGTTATGTTATGGATGAAGAAACTGCTAGAGATCTTTTTGCTTGCAATGGTAGATCTGATCTTAAGAAGTTAGTAGCTAAACTTAAACAAAAATCTCTAAATGCTGGAATGAAATATGACCCTGCTTTTGCTACTTCACCTATCTTTGTTACTGATAAGGATTATGAATTCTCTGTTGATCCTGAAATAATTACATTGGTTGAATCCGATCCTTTTTATGGCTATGAATCTGAAACTATTGTGGCACATCTTACTAAATTGAATGATATAGCCACCCTGTTCACTAATGATGAGAAATCTCGCTACTATTATATCCTTAAGATATTTCCATTCTCATTAAAGGGTGATGCTAAAACTTGGTTTAATTCTCTTGATCCTGGTTGTGTGCGTAGTCCCTAGGATATGATTTATTACTTCTTTGCTAAATATTTCCCTGCTCATAAGAAACAAACTGCCTTGAGGGAAATATATAATTTTGTGCAAATTGAAGAAGAGAGTCTCCCACAAGTTTGGGGGAGGCTTCTCCAATTACTTAATGCTTTGCCTGATCATCCTCTTAAGAAAAATGAAATACTTGATATCTTTTATAATGGACTAACTGATGCTTCCAAGGACCACTTGGATAGTTGTGCTGGTCGTGTTTTCAGGGAAAGAACAGTCGACCAAGCTGAATTGCTATTGAATAATATGTTGACTAATGAAAATAATTGGACTCTTCCTGAGCCAATTCCTGAGCCAATTGAGCCAACTCCTGAGCCTATTCCAAAACCAACTCCGAAGAAGATGAAGGAAATATGCCCTAGAGGCAATAATAAAGTTATTATTTATTTCCTTATATCATGATAAATGTTTATTATTCATGCTAGAATTGTATTAACCGGAAACATGATACATGTGTGAATACATAGACAAACTTAATGTCACTAGTATGCCTCTACTTGAATAGCTCATTAATCAAAGATGGTTATGTTTCCTAACCATATACATGAGTTGTCATTTGATTAATGGGATCACATCATTAGGAGAATGATGTGATTGACATGACCCATTCCGTTAGCCTAGCACTTGATCGTTTAGTATGTTGCTATTGCTTTCTTCATGACTTATACATGTACTTACAACTATGAGATTATGCAACTCCCGTTTACCGGAGGAACACTTTGTGTGCTACCAAACGTCACAACGTAACTGGGTGATTATAAAGGAGCCTACAGGTGTCTCCAAAGGTACATGTTGAGTTGGCGTATTTCGAGATTAGGTTTTGTCACTCCGATTGTCGGAGAGGTATCTCTGGGCCCTCTCGGTAATGCACATCACTATAAGCCTTGCAAGCAATGTAACTAATGAGTCAGTTATGGAATGATGCATTACATAACGAGTAAATATACTTGCTGGTAACGAGATTGAACTAGGTATTGGGATACCGACGATCGAATCTCGGGCAAGTAACATACCGATGACAAAGGGAACAACGTATGTTGTTATGCGGTTTGACCGATAAAGATCTTCGTAGAATATGTAGGAGCCAATATGAGCATCCGGGTTTCGCTATTGGTTATTGACCAGAAACGTGTCTCGGTCATGTCTACATAGTTCTCGAACCCGTAGGGTCCGCACGCTTAAGGTTTCAATGACAGTTATATTATGAGTTTATGAGTTTTTATGTACCGAAGGTTGTTCGGAATCCCAGATGTGATTACGGACATGACGAGGAGTCTCCAAATGGCCGAGACATGAAGATTGATATATTGGAAGCCTATATTTGGATGTCGGAAGTGTTCCGGGTGAAACCGGGATTTTACCGGAGTACCGAGAGGTTACCGGACCCCCCGGGGGCTTAATGGGCCATAGTGGGCCTTAGTGGAAGAGAGGAGAGGCGGCCAGGGATGGGCCGCGCGCCCCTCCCCCCTAGTCCGTATAGGACAAGGAGAGGGGGGCGGCGCCCCCCTTTTCTTCCTCTCTCTCCCTCCTCTTTCCCCCCTTCTCCTAGTCCAACAAGGAAGGAGGGAGTCCTACTCCCGGTGGGAGTAGGACTCCCCATGGCGCGCCTCCTCCTAGGCCGCCGCCCCCTCCCCCCTTGCTCCTTTATATACGGGGGCAGGGGGACACCTCTAGACACAACAATTGATCTCTTGATCTCTTAGCCGTGTGTGGTGCCCCCCTCCACCATAGTCCTCCTCGATAATATTGTAGCGGTGCTTAGGCGAAGCCCTGCGACGGTAGAACATCAAGATCGTCACCACGCCGTCGTGCTGATGGAACTCTCCCTCGACACTCGGCTGGATCGGAGTTCGAGGGACGTCATCGAGCTAAACATGTGCTAGAACTCGGAGGTGTCGTAGTTTCGGTGCTTGATTGGTCGGGCCGTGAAGACGTATGACTACATCAACCGCGTTGTTCTAACGCTTCCGCTTTTGGTCTACGAGGGTACATGGACAACACTCTCCCCTCTCGTTTCCATGCATCACCATGATCTTGCGTGTGCGTAGGAATTTTTTGAAATTACTACGTTCCCCAACAGTGGCATCTGAGCCAGGTTTTATGCGTAGATGTTATATGCATGAGTAGAACACAAGTGAGTTGTGGGCGATACAAGTCATACTGCTTACCAGCATGTCATACTTTGGTTCGGCAGTATTGTTGGATGAAGCGGCCCGGACCGACATTATGCGTACGCTTACGCGAGACTGGTTCTACCGACGTGCTTTGCACACAAGTGGCTGGCGGGTGTCAGTTTCTCCAACTTTAGTTGAACCGAGTGTGGCTACGCCCGGTCCTTGCGAAGGTTAAAACATCACTAACTTGACGAACTATCGTTGTGGTTTTGATGCGTAGGTAAGAACGATTCTTGCTCAGCCCATAGCAGCCACGTAAAATTTGCAACAACAAAGTAGAGGACGCCTAACTTGTTTTTGCAGGGCATGTTGTGATGTGATATGGTTAAGAAGTGATGCTATATTTTATTGTATGAGATGATCATGTTTTGTAACCGAGTTATCGGCAACTGGCAGGAGCCATATGGTTGTCGCTTTATTGTATGAAATGCAAGCGCCCTGTAATTGCTTTACTTTATCACTAAGCGGTAGCGATAGTCGTAGAAGCAATGGGTGGCGAAACGACAACGATGCTATGATGGAGATCAAGGTGTCGCGCCGGTGACAATGGTGATCACGTTGGTGCTTCAGAGATGGAGATCACAAGCACAAGATGATGATGGCCATATCATATCACTTATATTGATTGCATGTGATGTTTATCCTTTATGCATCTTATTTTGCTTTGATTGACGATAGCATTTTAAGATGATCTCTCACTAATTATCAAGAAGTGTTCTCCCTGAGTATGCACCATTGCGAAAGCTGAGACACCACGTGATGATCGGGTGTGATAGGCTCTACGTTCAAATACAACGGGTGCAAAACAGTTGCACACGCGGAATACTCAGGTTAAACTTGACGAGCCTAGCATATATAGATATGGCCTCAGAACACGGAGACCGAAAGGTCGAACGTGAATCATATAGTAGATATGATCAACATAGTGATGTTCACCATTGAAAACTACTCCATCTCACGTGATGATCGGACATGGTTTAGTTGATTTGGATCACGTGATCACTTAGATGACTAGAGAGATGTCTGTCTAATTGGGAGTTCTTTAGTAATATGATTAATTGAACTTAAATTTATCATGAACTTAGTACCTAATAGTATTTTGCTTGTGTAGGACCTTGAGAAGAGGTGTCTAGAGGGGGGGGGGGGTGATTAGACACTAAGTACCAAAGTTGCAGTTTTTAAGGTTCTTTTAAGTTTAAGTGGAGTTTAGGCACAATTTCAACATTCACAATACATATCAAGCAAGTATGCAAAGAGTATATGAGCAGCGAAAAGTAAAGCATGCAACTTGCAAGAAAGTAAAGGGAAGGGTTTGGAGGATTCAAACGCAATTAGAGACACAGATGTTTTTGGCGTGGTTCCGATAGGTGGTGCTATCGTACATCCATGTTGATGGAGACTTCAACCCACGAAGGGTAACGGTTGCGCGAGTCCACGGAGGGCTCCACCCACGAAGGGTCCACGAAGAAGCAACCTTGTCTATCCCACCATGGCCATCGCCCACGAAGGACTTGCCTCACTAGCGGTAGATCTTCACGAAGTAGGCGATCTCCTTGCCCTTACAAACTCCTTGGTTCAACTCCACAATCTTGTCGGAGGCTCCCAAGTGACACCTAGCCAATCTAGGAGACACCACTCTCCAACAAGTAACAAATGGCGCGTTGATGATGAACTCCTTGCTCTTGTGCTTCAAATGATAGTCTCCCCAACACTCAACTCTCTCTCATAGGTTTTGGATCTGGTGGAAAGAAGATTTGAGTGGAAAGCAACTTGGGGAAGGCTAGAGATCAAGATTCATATGGTAGGAATGGAATATCTTGGCCTCAACACATGAGTAGGTAGTTCTGTCTCAGAAATGGTAAGTTGGAAGTGTAGGTTCGTTCTGATGGCTCTCTCCACGAATGAAGAGGAGGTGGAGGGGTATATATAGCCTCCACACAAAATCTAAACGTTACACACAACCTGCCAAACTCGGTGGGACCGAATCGTTAAACTCGGTCAGACCGATTTAGCAAATAATGTGACCGTTAGGGTTTTCGGTGGGACCGAAATGCAACTCGGTGAGACCGATATGGTTAGGGCATAACGTAATCTCGGAAGGACCGATTACACAAACTCGGTGAGACTGATTTTGGTAATAAGCTTTCCAAAGAGTTGGTCAGGCAAACTCGGTTTGACCGATTACACAAACTCGGTGAGACCGATTTTGGTAATAATCTTTCCAGAGAGTTTGCATTGTAATCTCGGTAGTACCGATTGCTCAAACTCGGTGAGACCAATTTTGATAATGGACATACACAGAGAGATTACAATCCCATCTCGGTGAGACCGAGATCCCTATCGGTAAGACCGATTTGCTTAGGGTTTGTGGCAGTGGCTATGACTTTTGGAATCGGTGGCGCCGGATAGGAAGAATCGGTGTGACCGATTTTGGCTTTGGGTTTAGGTCATTTGTGGATGTGGGAAAGTAGCTGAGGGTTTTGGAGCATATCACTAAGCACATGAAGCAAGAGGCTCATTAAGCAACACCTCATCCCTCCTTGATAGCATTGGCTTTTCCTATAGACTCAATGTGATCTTGGACCACTAAAATGTAAAATGAAGAGTCTTGAGCGTGAAGCTTGAGCCAATCCTTTGTCCTTAGCATCTTGAAGGAGTTCCCACATCCTTTAGTCCATGCCACTCCATTGTTGAACTTATCTGAAACATGCTAGATAAAAGTGTTAGTCCAACAAGAGATATGTTGACATTAATTACCAAAACCACCTAGGGAGCACTTGTGCTTTCAGCTTGTCTATGTTTGTTGTAGATAGATGGCTCATACTGTTGTTCCGTTGAATTTTAATGCGTTCCTTGAGAAAGCTAAGTTGAAAGATGATGGTAGTAATTACACGGACTGGGTCCGTAACTTGAGGATTATCCTCATTGCTGCACAGAAGAATTACGTCCTAGAAGCACTGCTGGGTGCCAGGCCTGCTGCAGATGCAACTAACAACATTAAGAACGTCTGGCAGAGCAAAGCTGATGACTACTCGATAGTTCAGTGTGCCATGCTTTACAGCTTAGAACCGGGACTTCAACAACGTATTGAATGTCATGGAGCATATGAGATGTTCCAGGAGTAGAAGTTAATATTTCAAGCAAATGCCTAGATTGAGAGATATGAAGTCTCCAATAAGTTCTATAGCTGTAAGATGGAGGAGAATAGTTCTGTCAGTGAACATATACTCAAAATGTCTAGGTATAATAATCTCTTGATTCAACTGGGAGTTAATCTTCCTGATGATAGTGTCATTGACAGAATTCTTCAATCATTGCCAGCAACCTACAAGAGCTTCGTGATGAACTATAATATGCAAGGGATGGACAAGACTATTCCCGAGCTCTTCGCAATGCTAAAGGCTGCGGAGGTAGAAATCAAGAAGGAGCATCAAGTGTTGATGGTCAATAAAGACCACCAGTTTCAAGAAAAAGGGTAAAGGGAAGAAGAAGGGGAACTTCAAGAAGAACAACAAACAAGTTAGTGCTCAAGAGAAGAAACCCAAATCTGGACCTAAGCCTGAGACTGAGTGCTTCTACTACAAGCAGACTGGTCACTGGAAGCGGAACTGCCCCAAGTATTTGGCGGATAAGAAGGATGGCAAGGTGAACAAAGGTATATGTGATATACATGTTATTGATGTGTACCTTACTAATGCTCGCAGTAGCACCTGGGTATTTGATACTGGTTCTATTGCTAATATTTGCAACTTAAAATAGGGACTACGGATTAAGCGAAGATTGGCTAAGGACGATGTGACGATGCGCGTGGGAACTGGTTCCAAAGTCGATGTGATCGCGGTCGGCACGCTACCTCTACATCTACCTTCAGGATTAGTTTTAGACCTGAATAATTGTTATTTCGTGCCAGCGTTAAGCATGAACATTATATCTGGATCTTGTTTGATGCAAGACAGTTATTCATTTAAATCAGAGAATAATGGTTGTTCTATTTATATGAGTAATATCTTTTATGGTCATGCACCCTTGAAGAGTGGTCTATTTTTATTAAATCTCGATAGTAGTGATACACATAATCATAATGTTGAAGCCAAAAGATGCAGAGTTGATAATGATAGTGCAACTTATTTGTGGCACTGTCGTTTGGGTCATATTGGTGTAAAGCGCATGAAGAAACTCCATACTGATGGACTCCTGGAATCACTTGATTATGAATCACTTGGTACTTGCAAATCGTGCCTCATGGGCAAGATGACTAAAACGCCGTTCTTTGGAACTATGGAGCGAACAACTGATTTGTTGGAAATCATACATACTGATGTATGTGGTCCAATGAATATTGAGGCTCGGCGGTGGTTATCATTATTTTCTCACCTTCACAGATGATTTGAGCAGATATGGGTATATCTACTTAATGAAACACAAGTCTGAAACATTTGAAAAGTTCAAAGAATTTCAGAGTGAAGTGGAAAATCATCGTAACAAGAAAATAAAGTTTCTACAATCTGATCGTGGATGAGAATATTTGAGTTACGAGTTTGGTTTACATTTGAAACAATGCGGACTAGTTTCGCAACTCGCGCCACCCGGAACACCACAACGAAATGGTGTGCCCGAATGTCGTAATCGTACTTTACTAGATATGGTGTGATCTATGATGTCTCTTACTGACTTACCACTATCGTATTGGGGTTATGCTTTAGAGACGACCGCATTCACGTTAAATAGGGCACCATCAAAATCTGTCGAGATGACGCCTTATGAACTGTGGTTTGGCAAGAAACCAAGTTGTCGTTTCTTAAAGTTTGGGGCTGCGATGCTTATGTGAAGAAACTTCAACCAGATAAGCTCGAACCCAAATTGGAGAAATGTGTCTTCATAGGATACCCAAAAGAGACTATTGGGTACATGATGTCTACTACACAAGCTTCTTCTTGTAGATGTTGTTGGGCTTGCAAGTGCACAGGTTTGTAGGACAGTAGCAAATTTCCCTCAAGTGGATGACCTAAGGTTTATCAATCCGTGGGAGGCGTAGTATGAAGATGGTCTCTCTCAAACAACCTTGCAACCAAATAACAAAGAGTCTCTTGTGTCCCCAACACACCCAATACAATGGCAAATTATATAGGTGCACTAGTTCGGTGAAGAGATAGTGATACAAGTGCAATATGGATAGTAGATAAAGGTTTTTGTAATCTGAAATAATAAAAACAACATGGTAACTAATGATAAAAGTGAGCGTAAACGGTATTGCAATGGTAGGAAACAAGGCCTAGGGTTCATACTTTCACTAGTGCAAGTTCTCTCAACAATAATAAAATAGATAGATCATATAGCAATCCCTCAACATGCAACAAAGAGTCACTCCAAAGCCACTAATAGCAGAGAACAAACGTAGAGATTATGGTAGGGTACGAAACCACCTCAAAGTTATTCTTTCGGATTGATCTATTAAAGAGTTCGTACTAGAAAGGGTACGAAACCACCTCAAAGTTATTCTTTTGGATTGATCTATTAAAGAGTTTGTACTAGAATAACACCTTAAGACACAAATCAACCCAAACCCTAATGTCACCTAGATACTCCATTGTCACCTCAAGTATCCGTGGGCATGATTATACGATATGCATCACACAATCTTAGATTCATCCAACCAACACAAAGTACTTCAAAGAGTGCCCCAAAGTTTCTACCGGAGAGTCAAGAAAACGTGTGCCAACCCCTATGCATAGGTTCATGGGCGGAACCCGCAAGTTGGTCACCAAAACATACATCAAGTGGCACGTGAAATCCCATTGTCACCATAGATAAACACGACAAGATATACATCAAGTGTTCTCATCATAAAGACTCAATCTGATAAGATAACTTCAAAGGGAAAACTCAATTCATCACAAGAGAGTAAGGGGGAGAAACATCATAAGATCCAACTATAATAGCAAAGCTCGCGATACATCAAGATCGTGTCATAGGGAGAACACGAGAGAGATAGATCAAACACATAGCTACTGGTACATACCCTCAGCCCCGAGGGTGAACTACACCCTCCTCGTCATGGATAGCACCAGGATGATGAAGATGGCCACCGGTGATGGGTTCCCCCTCCGGCAGGGTGCCGAAACAGACTCCCGAGAGGTTTTTGGTGGCTACAGAGGCTTGCGGCGGCGGAACTCCCGATCTATCTTGATATTCGATGTTTTTAGGGTACGTAGGCTTATATAGGCGAAAGAAGTCGGTCGGGAGGTGCTCGAGGGGCCCACAAGACAGGGGGCCGCGCCCTATAGGGGGGCACCCTCCTATCTCGTGGCTGCCTCGAGGATCTTCTAAGGGAACTCCAAGTCTCTAGGATCATATTCTTCCAAAAAATCACGCTGCCGAAGGTTTCATTCCGTTTGGACTCTATTTGATATTCCTTTTCTTCGAAATACTGAAACAGGCAATAAAACAGCAATATGGGCTGGGCCTCCGGTTAATAGGTTAGTCCCAAAAGTAATATAAAAGTGTATAATAAAGCCCATAATCATTCAAAACAGATAATAAAATAGCATGAATGCTTCATAAATTATAGATACGTTGAGAGACGTAAGCATTCTAAGCTTAATTCCTACTCGTCCTCGAGTAGGTAAATGATAAAAGAAAGAATTTATGAAGTGTGAATGCTAGAAGGTGCACAAGTTTGATCAATGATAATTCCAATCACCTTTTCTAGCATGATAATATGTCATAATAGTAGCTCATCTCATAAAACTTCTCACGATAAAGTAACAAGCAATTCACATGTCAAAGCATAGACCATAAACTTTCTTGAAAACTAGCAAACTTCATTCTCAGTCATCAAACAATTGCAATTCATCTTATTTTCAGGAATAGCAAACTCCACATACTCAACTATCATATAGTCTTCCATAATTGCTAACACTCACGCAATACTAATGGTTATGGAGTTTCAACTGAGAAAGATAGGGGCTTATAGTGTTGCCTCCCAACGTATTCACCTTTGGGTGATGTCAACAATACTAGTTCATGCTAACTTACATCCAATTGGATATATATATTAGGATCTCCCCAACACGAGGTGCTTGCCAAAGGATAAAATGAAAAAGGGAAAGGTGAAGATCACCTTGACTCTTGCATAAAAGTAAAAGACATAAAGTAAAAGCTAGGCCCTTCGCAGAGGGAAGCAGAGGTTGTAGTGCGCTTTTAGGGTTGGATGCACAAAATCTTAATGTGAATGAACGTCACTTTATATTGCACTTGTATATGGACCTTTATTATGCAGTCCGTCGCTTTTATTGCTTCCATAACAAGATAGTATAAAGCTATTTTCTTCACACCAAAATATCATACATATTTAGAGAGCAATTTTTATTGCTTGCACCGATGACAACTTACTTGAAGGATCTTACTCAATCCATAGGTAGGTATGGTGGACTCTCATGGCAAAACTGGGTTTTAAGGATATTTGGAAGCACAAGTAGTATATCTACTTGGTGCAAGGAATTTTGTCTAGCATGAAGGGGAAAGGCAAGCTCAACATGTTTGAATGATCCATGACAATATACTTTAACTGAGATGTCGAAAAACATAACCCATTACGCTGTCTTCCTTGTCCAACATCAACTCTTTAGCATGTCATACTTAATGAGTGCTCCCAATTATAAAAGATGTCTAGGATAGTGTATTTATATGTGAAATCTCTCTTCCTTCAATATTGTTTCATGAATTGTTCAAATGACCAATACAATGCTTGCCAACCTTCAATAAATTTACAACCTCTACTTCTTAGATGTGAAGTTGTTACTCCCCATGGGATAAGCAAATGAGACATATATAATTTCAGATTTATGACATTCAACTCATTCAACCATTTACTCATAGGATATAAGTGAAGCACAGCGAGTAAATGACAAACTACTTCAAAAAGATAAAAGTGAAGATCAATGAGTAGCTAAATAATTGTGTAACTATGTGAAGACTCTCTCTTATTTAAGAATTTCAGATCTTGGTATTGTATTCAAACAGCAAGCAAAACAAAATAAAATGACAATGCAAGGATAGCACAACTCATGTGAAGAAGCAAAAACTTAGGCTCAACCGATACTAGCCGATAGTTGTTGAAGAAAAAAGGTGGGATGCCTAACGGGGCATCCCCAAGCTTAGATGCTTGAGACTTCTTGAAATATTATCTTGGGGTGCCTTGGGCATCCCCAAGCTTGAACTTTTGTGTCTCCTTAATTCCTCTCATATCATGGTTTCTCTTTTTATCAAAAGCTTCATCCACACCAAACTCAACAAGAACTCGTGAGATAGGTTAGTATAAACCAATGCAAAACCTTATCATTTTCTACTGTAAAAAATCACTAAAATTATTATTCAACATTTCATACTAAATGCCTCTGCATATTTAATACTCCTATCATCAAATAGAATCATTAAACAAGCAAACATATGCAAACAATGCAAACATAACAGCAATCTGCCAAAACAGTACAGTCTGTAAAGAATGCAAGAGTATCAATACTTCCCTAACTCCAAAAATTATGAAATAAAATTCCCACTGTAGTAAATTTATCAGAGCTCAATGTTCAAAAAGTTACAATATTATACCATTCTCTGACTTTTCTAGGGAATTTTTACAACAGCGGTAAACTTTCTGTTTTCAAACAGCAACATGTATACTAGCAAAATAAGCTTGGCAAAGGCTATCCTTGACTTTTTTTTATTGAAACTAAAGATGCAAAACATTAATCTAAATAACAGAAAGCAAATACTAACAAGAGAAAATGACGCTCCAAGCAAAACACATATCATGTGGTGAATAAAAATATAGCTCCAAGTAAACTTACCGATGGATGAAGACGAAAGAGGGGATGCCATCCGGGGCATCCCAAGCTTAGGCTCTTGGTTGTCCTTGAATATTAACTTGGGGTGCCTTGTGCATCCCCAAGCTTAGGCTCTTGCCTCTCCTTATTCCATAGTCCATCGAATCTTTACCCAAAACTTGAAAACTCCACAACACAAAACTCAACAGAAAACTCGTAAGCTCCGTTAGTATAAGAAAATAAAACCACCACTTAGGTACTGTAATGAACTCATTATAAATTCATATTGGTGTAATATCTACTTTACTCCAACTTATCTATGGTTCATACCCTCCAATACTACTCATAGATTCATCAAAATAAGCAAACAACACATAGAAAACAGAATCTGTCAAAAACAGAACAGTCTATAGTAATCTGTATCAAATGTATACTTATGGAACTCAAAACATTCAACCAAATTAGGAAGTCCTAAGAAATTTGTGTACCAATCCTTAGAAAAACGAATCAGATCAGAATCACGTTTCTGTGAATTAAAAAAACTAATTTACTGGGTGAAAAAGTTTCTGATTTTCAACAGGATCAACACAACTATCACCAAAAGCCATCCTAAAGGTCTTACTTGGCACTTTATTGAAACAAAAGCTATAAAACATGATTACAACAGTAGCATAATCATGTGGACACACAAAAACAGTAAAGGTAAATATTGGGTTGTCTCCCAACAAGCGCTTTTCTTTAATGCCTTTCTAGATAGGTATGATGATGACAATGATGCTCACATAAAAGATAAGAATTGAAAAATAACGGGAGCATCATGAAGCATATGATTAGCACATTTAAGCCTAAACCACTTCCTATTCATAGGGATTTTGTGAGCAAACAACTTATGGGAACAATAAATCAACTAGCATAGGAAGGCAAAACAAGCATAGCTTCAAGATTTTCAACATATAGAGAGGAAACTTGAAATTATTGCAATTCCTACAAGGATATATTCCTCCCTCGTAATAATTTTCAGTAGCATCATGAAGGAATTCAACAATATAACCAGCACCTAAAGCATTCTTTTCATGATCTACAAGCATAGAAAATTTACTACTCTCCTCATAAACAAAATTCTTCTCATTCGGAATAGTGGGAGTATCATAAAAGACTTGAACACTAAAAAATGTTTCCACATTAAAAGAGTAATGTTCAGCAAAAGGGTAATCATAATCATGACAAGTTTTATAAATATAATCATCACTACTTTTTATAGCATAAGTTTTATCACAATAATCATCATGAGTAGCAACTTCGTTCTCATCATAATCGATTGAAACCTCTTCCAAGATAGTGGAATCATCACTAAATAAAGTTGACACTCTTCCAAATCCACTTTGACATTCATCACAATAAGATTCAACATCCTCCAAAATAGTGGTGTAACTACTTCCTAAAGTTGACACTCTTCCAGACCCACTTTCATCAATATAATCATCATAAATAGGAGGCATGCTATCATCATAACAAATTTGCTCATCAAAACTTGGGGGACTAACCATATCATCTTCATCAAACATAGCATCCCCAAGCTTGTGGCTTTGCATATCATTAACATCATGGATATTCAAGGAATTCATACTAACAACATTACAATCATGCTCATCATTCAAATATTTAGTACCAAACATTCTAATGCATTCTTCTTCTAGCACTTGAGCACAATTTTCCTTTCCATCAAACTCATGAAAGATATTAAAAAGACGAAGCGTATGAGACAAACTTAACTCCATTTTTTTGTATTTTTCTTTTATAAACTAACTAGTGATAAAACAAGAAACAAAAAGATTCGATTGCAAGATCTAAAGATATACCTTCAAGCACTCACCTCCCCGGCAACGACGCCAGAAAAGAACTTGATGTCTACTACACAACCTTCTTCTTGTAGACGTTGTTGGGCCTGCAAGTGCACAGGTTTGTAGGACAGTAGCAAATTTCCCTCAAGTGGATGACCTAAGGTTTATCAATCTGTGGGAGGCGTAGTATGAAGATGGTCTCTCTCAAACAACCCTGCAACCAAATAACAAAGAGTCTCTTGTGTCCCCAACACACCCAATACAATGGCAAATTATATAGGTGCACTAGTTCGGCGAAGAGATGGTGATACAAGTGCAATATGGATAGTAGATAAAGGTTTTTGTAATCTGAAATAATAAAAACAAGGTAACTAATGATAAAAGTGAGCGTAAACAGTATTGCAATGGTAGGAAACAAGGCCTAGGGTTCATACTTTCACTAGTGCAAGTTCTCTCAACAATAATAACATAGATAGATCATATAGTAATACCTCAACATGCAACAAAGAGTCACTCCAAAGCCACTAATAGCGGAGAACAAACGTAGAGATTATGGTAGGGTACGAAACCACCTCAAAGTTATTCTTTCGGATTGATCTATTAAAGAGTTCGTACTAGAATAACACCTTAAGACACAAATCAACCAAAACCCTAATGTCACCTAGATACTCCATTATCACCTCAAGTATCCGTGGGCATGATTATACGATATGCATCACACAATCTCAGATTCATCCAACCAACACAAAGTACTTCAAAGAGTGCTCCAAAGTTTCTACCGGAGACTCAAGAAAACGTGTGCCAACCCCTATGCATAGGTTCATGGGCGGAACCTGCAAGTTGGTCACCAAAACATACATCAAGTGGCACGTGAAATCCCATTGTCACCACAGATAAACACGGCAAGACATACATCAAGTGTTCTCGTCATAAAGACTCAATCGGTAAGATAACTTCAAAGGGAAAACTCAATTCATCACAAGAGAGTAGAGGGGGAGAAACATCATAAGATCCAACTATAATAGCAAAGCTCGCGATACATCAAGATCGTGTCATAGAGAGAACACGAGAGAGAGATAGAGATCAAACACATAGCAACTGGTACATACCCTTAGCCTCGAGGGTGAACTACTCCCTCCTCGTCATGGATAGCACTGGGATGATGAAGATGGCCACCGGTGATGGGTTCCCCCTCCGGCAGGGTGCCGAAACGGACTCCCGAGAGGTTTTTGGTGGCTACAGAGGCTTGCGGCGGCGAAACTCCCGATCTATCTTGATATTCGATGTTTTTAGGGTATGTAGGCTTATATAGGCGAAAGAAGTTGGTCGGGAGGTGCTCGAGGGGCCCACGAGACAGGGGGCGCGCCCTCCTATCTCGTGGCTGCCTCGAAGATCTTCTAAGGGAACTCCAAGTCGCCAGGATCATATTCTTCCAAAAAATCACGCTGCCGAAGGTTTCATTCCATTTGGACTCCGTTTGATATTCCTTTTCTTTGAAATACTGAAACAGGCAATAAAACAACAATATGGGCTGGGCCTCCGGTTAATAGGTTAGTCCCAAAAGTAATATAGAAGTGTATAATAAAGCCCATAATCATTCAAAACAGATAATAAAATAGCATGAATGCTTCATAAATTATAGATACGTTGGAGATGTATCAGTACACCTTCTATCACAGATTTGAAGGCAATACTTTTGTTGCTAAATTCAGATCCTTTCTAGAGAAGGAGTTTAAAGAAGTGAGTGGGAGGAAAGTAGAACTTGATGAGGTAACTGTACCTGCTCCCTTATTGGAAAGTAGTTCACAGAAACTGGTTCCTGTGACAACTACACCAATTAGTGAGGAAGCTAATGATATTGATCATGAAACTTCAGATCAAGTTATTACCGAACCTCGTAGGTCAACCAGAGTAAGATCCGCACCAGAGTGGTACGATAATCCTATTTTGGAAGTCATGTTACTTGACCATGGCGAACCTACAAACTATGAGGAAGCGATGATGAGCCCAAATTCCGCAAAATGGCTTGAGGCCATGAAATCTGAGATGGGATCCATGTATGAGAACAAAGTATGGACTTTGGTTGACTTGCCCGATGATCGGCAAGCCATCGAGAATAAATGGATCTTCAAGAATAAGACCGATGTTGATGGTAATGTAACTATCTACAAAGCTCGACTTGTTGCGAAAGGTTTTCGACAAGTTCAAGGGGTTGACTACGATGAGACTTTCTCACCCGTAGCAATGCTTAAGTCTGTCCGAATCATGTTAGCAATTGCCTATGGCAAATGGATGTCAAAACTGCATTCCTGAATGGATTTCTGGAAGAAGAGTTGTATATGATGCTACCAGAAGGTTTGGTCGATCCAAAAGGTGCTAACAAAGTGTGCAAGCTCCAACAATCCATTTATGGACTGGTGCAAGCCTCTCGGAGTTGGAATAAACGCTTTGATAGTGTGATCAAAGCATATGGTTTTATACAGACTTTTGGAGAAGCCTGTATTTACAAGAAAGTGAGTGGGAGCTCAGAGCATTTTCGATATTATATGTAGATGACATATTATTAATTGGAAATGATATAGAATTTCTAGATAGCATAAAGGGATACTTGAATAAAAGTTTTTCGATGAAAGACCTCGGTGAAGCTGCTTATATATTAGGCATCAAGATCTATAGAGATAGATCAAGATGCTTAATTGACTTTCACAAAGCACATACCTTGATAAAGTTTTGAAAAAGTTCAAAATGGATCGTGCAAAGAAAGGGTTCTTGCTCAGATTACAAGGTGTGAAGTTAAGTCGACTCAATGCCCGACCACAAGCAGAAGATAGAGAAAATGAAAGATGTTCCCTATGCTTCAACCATAGGCTCTATCATGTATGCAATGCTGTGTACCAGACCTAACGTATGTTTAGCAACAATAAGTTTAGCAGGGAGGTACCAAAGTAATCCAGGAGTGGATCACTGGACAGCGGTCAAGAATATCCTGAAATACCTAAAAAGGACTAAGGATATGTTTCTCGTTTATGGAGGTGACAAAGAGCTAGTCGTTACGTCGATGCAAGCTTTGACACTGATCCAGACGATGCTAAATCACAAACCGGATACGTGTTTATATTGAACGGTGGAGCTGTCAGTTGGTGCAGTACTAAACCAAGTGTCATGGCGGGATCTACATGCGAAGCGGAGTACATAGCTGCTTTAGAAGCAGCAAATGAAGGAGTCTGGATGAAGGAGTTCATTTCCGATCTAGGTGTCATACCTAGTGCATCGGGACCAATGAAGATCTTCTGTGACAATACTGGTGCAATTGCCTTGGCAAAGGAATCCAGATTTCACAAGAAGACCAAGCACATCAAAAGACGCTTCAATTCCATCCGGGACCAAGTCCAGGTGGGAGACATAGAGATTTGCAATATACATACGGATCTGAATGTTGCAGACCCGTTGACTAAGCCTCTTCCACGAGCAAAACATGATCAACACCAAGGCTCCATGGGTGTTAGAATCATTACTGTGTAATCTAGATTATTGACTCTAGTGCAAGTGGGGGACTAAAGAAAATATGCCCTAGAGGCAATAATAAAGTTATTATTTATTTCCTTATATCATGACAAATGTTTATTATTCATGCTAGAATTGTATTAACCGGAAACATGATACATGTGTGAATACATAGACAAACTTAATGTCACTAGTATGCCTCTACTTGACTAGCTCATTAATCAAAGATGGTTATGTTTCCAAACCATAGACATGAGTTGTCATTTGATTAACGGGATCACATCATTAGGTGAATGATGTGATTGACATGACCCATTCCGTTAGCCTAGCACTTGATCGTTTAGTATGTTGCTATTGCTTTCTTCATGACTCATACATGTTCCTACAACTATGAGATTATGCAACTCCCGTTTACCGGAGGAACACTTTGTGTGCTACCAAACGTCACAACGAATCGGGTGATTATAAAGGAGCTCTCAGTGTCTCCAAAGGTACATGTTGAGTTGGCGTATTTCGAGATTATGTTTTGTCACTCCGATTGTCGAAGAGGTATCTCTGGGCCCTCTTGGTAATGCACATCACTATAAGCCTTGCAAGCAATGTGTAAGGGCATATTTATCCCTTAGGTGTTTTGGTGATTGATGACAATGCTTTTGCGGACTAATCGTGTGCCTTGAGTTTCTCTGTAAAATAAATTCCACATACCACCGTAGAGAGAATAATATTTACACAAGTTCAATCTGCTGACGTTTTTTGTGGCATGACGTCACACCACAACCAAGCCTTTACTCGAATCGTTTTTATTATACCACCTCAGCGCATTTAGCGAAGCGGTTTCCTTGGCACATCTTGTCGAAGCAGAGATCGTGTTCCCCTTATTCCGGGATTCTCATCAATACGGACGTGGGTAACCCAACCGCGCCCGTTGCCACGCCCCCTCCATCGAAGGCGAGTTCCAAACGGTCACGGGGACGGCTCTTGGTATTCTCCCTCTTTATAATGAGACCAAGGCCCGTTCATTTTATTCAATCCTCAATTGAATCCGCCCCTCGCCCCGTGTTCCAACACCCAGGGCTCCAGATTCGGGCACTTCGGACCTTCGACAATGTCCGGCTCCAACTTACAGGGCCGGTGGATGCCCTCCTCCGTCACGGAAGAGGACGTGCTAAAGCTGAGAGACGCCAGGTACTTAACCTACGAGATTTTGCATAGGTTACCTGCCCAAGGGAAAGTCATTCCCACTCCCGAGCCTGGCGAGAGTGTCGTGTTTGTGTCTCACCTCCGTCGGGGTTTAGGCTTCCCGACGGATCCCTTCGTGAGGGGGCTCATGTTTTACTATGGGCTGGAATTCCACGACTTGGCTCCGGAGTCCATCCTCCACATCTCATCATTTATTGTCGTCTGTGAAGCCTTCCTCCGCACTACCCCTCACTTCGGTTTGTGGCTCAAAACCTTCAACGTGAAGTCGAAAATGATTGAGGGGCGTCAGGCAGAGTGCACCGGGGCGGTTATAAGCAAGAGGGCCGATGCTCCATGGCTCGAGGGCTCCTTTCCGGAGGAGCTCGGTTTGTGGCAACAGAGTGGTTCTATATCAGCGAAGTAGGCACGGATGTAATTTATTTCATCCGGCCCTTCGTGCAATGACTTTCCTGCCTTGTGGTAGTACCGCAAGGGGAGTGGTAGTACCGCGCAAGCGGTAATCTCGCACCCTAGTCGAGCAAGTCCCGCCTCTCTCTCTTTGTCATGAAGTACCGTGGTCCGCCACGATAGTACCGCGTGGCCTCATGGTAGTACCGCTACCGAGCGGTAGTACCTGCGTGTCGCTGGCTGAACATGTGGATAACGGTTGGATATTTCCCATGACTATATAAGGGGCGTCTTCTACCTCTAGTTGACTACCTCTTCCACCTCTAAGCTCCATTGTTGCTCTAAGCTCCATTTTCGCCCGATCTCTCTCCCTAGCCAATCAAACTTGTTGATTTGCTCGGGATTGGGTGACAAGGGCCCGATCTACACTTCCACCAAGAGATATTCGATTCCCCCCACTTATCCCTTGCGGATATTGTTACTCTTGGGTGTTTGAGCACCCTAGGCGGTTGAGGTCACCTCGAAGCCATACTCCATTGTGGTGAAGCTTCGTGGTGTTGTTGGGAGCCTCAATTGTTGTGGAGATTTCCCAACCTTGTTTGTAAGGTTGATCGCCGCCTTCAAGGGCACCAATAGTGGAATCACGACATCTCGCATTGTGTGAGGGCGTGAGGAGAATACGGTGTCCCTAGTGGCTTCTTGGGGAGCATTGTGCCTCCACACCGCTCTAACGGAGATGTACTTCCCCTCAAAAGGAAGGAACTTCGGTAACACATCCTCGTCTCCACCGGCTCCACTCTTGGTTACTTCGTGCCTTTACTTTTGCAAGCCTACTTGTGTTGTATCCCTTGCTTGCTTATGTGCTAGTTGTTATTGCATCATATAGGTTGCTCACTTAGTTGCACATCTAGACAACCTATTTCGTTGCAAAGTTTAATTTGGTAAAGAAAAGCTTAAAAATTGTTAGTTGCCTATTCACCCCCCTCTAGTCAACCATATCGATCCTTTCAATTGGTATCAAAGCCTCGTCTCTTTTTAAGGACTTTACCGTCCGAAGAGTATGGTTCATGTTGTAGCTGATGTGGGAGAGCACTCCGGTGCGAAACCGATATCATCTACGGGAGATGGGGGTAACTCGATCTCACGTGAGGAATTCAATGTGGCTTTAGAAACATTGAAAACCTCCATGACGACCGAGGTAAAGGACATGTTTAAGGAATTCCTAGAAGGACTCAAACAATCTACCTCGCCAATGAAAGGGGTGATCCCACTAACAAGGTGACGGGTGCTACCTCCGGCAAGGGGAAGCTAACAAATGAAAAGAGTCCTTCTAATAGTGGTAGAAACGCACCGCATCTTTGCCCATGTGGAACCCCCAATTTATGGAGGGCCGTTCCCCTCCACGCATTTGAATCATGCCGGTCCTCCTCCTAAATATGAGAAACATGAAGATTTTGATTATTGGGTTTATCGCTTCAAGCGCCATTTAAAACATGTGAACACTAACCTTTGGAGAATCATTGAAGAAGGTTTCTATCCTCATGACCCAAGCAACTTCACCCCTCGAGAAGCCGTGGACAATCAATTCAATGAGAGTGCTCTCTTCATCATCCAAGATGCAATCCTTCCCAAAGATCTCCCTCATCTTCGACCTCATGCCATGGCTAAAGAAGCATGGAAATGTGTTGAGTATCTCTATCGAGGAAGTGCTAGCATTCAACGCTCCAACTATGAAGTGGTGCAAGATGAAGCCGATGAGTTTGCAATGAAAGAAGATGAAGAACCTCGTGAGCTCTTTCGAAGAGTGACCAAACTCGCGGTCTCACTCCGAGATCATGGAAGCAAGGACACGGATGAAAATTGGATCAAGTGCAAGTTCCTCAAGGCCATGATGCCCTACAACAAGGCCATGTCCTCCGTCATTCGTCAAAGACCGGTGTCGGTGTCAAAACCAGCGGATCTCGGGTAGGGGGTCCCGAACTGTGCGTCTAGGCGGATGGTAACAGGAGACAAGGGACACGATGTTTTTACCCAGGTTCGGGCCCTCTCGATGGAGGTAAAACCCTACTCCTGCTTGATTGATATTGATGATATGGGTAGTACAAGAGTGGATCTACCACGAGATCAAGGAGGCTAAACCCTAGAAGCTAGCCTATGGTATGATTGTTGTTGTGTCCTACGGACTAAAACCCTCCGGTTTATATAGACACCGGAGAGGGCTAGGGTTACACAGAGTCGGTTACAATGGTAGGAGATCTACATATTCGTATCGCCAAGCTTGCCTTCCACGCCAAGGAAAGTCCCATCCGGACACGGGACGAAGTCTTCAATCTTGTATCTTCATAGTCTTGGAGTCCGGCCGATGATGATAGTTCGGCTATCCGGACACTCCCTAGTCCAGGACTCCCTCAGTAGCCCCTGAACCAGGCTTCAATGACGATGAGTCCAGCGCGCATATTGTCTTCGGCATTGCAAGGCGGGTTCCTCCTCCGAATAATTTATAGAAGATTGTGAACACCAGGATAGTGTCCGGCTGTGTAAAATAAATTCCACATACCACCGTAGAGAGAATAATATTTACACAAGTTCAATCTGCTGACATTTTTTGTGGCGTGACGTCACACCACAACCAAGCCTTTACTCGAATCGTTTTTATTATACCACCTCAGCGCATTTAGCGAAGCGGTTTCCTTGGCACGTCTTGTCGAAGCAGAGATCGTGTTCCCCTTATTCCGGGATTCTCATCAATACGGACGTGGGTAACCCAACCGCGCCCGTTGCCACGCCCCCTCCATCGAAGGCGAGTTCCAAACGGTCACGGGGACGGCTCTTGGTATTCTCCCTCTTTATAATGAGACCAAGGCCCGTTCGTTTTATTCAATCCTCAATCGAATCCGCCCCTCGCCCCGAGTTCCAACACCCAGGGCTCCAGATTCAGGCACTTCGGACCTTTGACAATGTCCGGCTCCGACTTACAGGGCCGGTGGATGCCCTCCTCCGTCACGGAAGAGGACGTGCTAAAGCTGAGAGACGCCAGGTACTTAACCTACGAGATTTCGCATAGGTTACCTGCCCAAGGGAAAGTCATTCCCACTCCCGAGCCTGGCGAGAGTGTCGTGTTTGTGTCTGAAAGTGCAACTAATCCCCGGGTGGTTTTGGTAATTAATAACAACATATATATCATTGAACTAATAGTTTCTTGAGAACATTTCAGAAAGTTCAGTGATATGGGTATGGCAATGACTGAAGAAGTGGACCCCTCAAAATGCTAAGGAAAGCTTTGGCAAAAGCTCAAGACTCTATTTTTGGTTTAGTGATCCAAGATCACATTGAGTCTATAGGAAAGCCAATACTATTAAAAGGGGATGAGGTTATGATAATGATCTGGTTGCTCAAAGTGCTTAGTGATCTATCTCCCAAACAATCAGCAATCTTTCATTCCAACATACACTCATAAGTAATCTCGGTCTCACCGATTCCATAAACTCACCACACCGAGATGAACCACCTCACCATATACCCAAACCCTAGAAATTTGAATTTTCCGATTCGAACTCGGTCTCACGAAACTAGTGTTGCCAAGCTTCTGTAACCTTCGTCATCAAATCGGTGTCACCGAGATGATAAAGTCGGTCCCACCGAGATTGGCAAACCCTAGTCTTTGGAAGAATCGGACTAACCGAGATTGTATTTTCGGTCCCACCGAAAATCCTAACGTTCACAAGATTTGAACTTTCGGTCTCACCGAGTTGTCAACTTCGGTCTGACCGAGATTGGTCAAATGTGTGTAACGGTTGGATTTTGTGTGGAGGCTATAAATACCCCTCCACCCCTCTTCATTCGTGGAGAGAGCCATCGAAAGAACTACCACTCCTACCTTACATTTACGAGAAGAAAACTACCTACCCTTGTGTTGAGATCAAGTTGCTCCACTCCCACCATATGAAACTTGATTTCTAGCCTTCCCAAGTTGCTTTCCACTCAATCCTTTCTTCCACCACAGCCAAATCAGTGAGGAGAGTTGAGTGTTGGGGAGATTATCATTTGAAGCACAAGAGCAAGGAGTTCATCATCACCAACACCATCTATTACCTTTTGGAGGGTGGTGCCTCCTAGATTGGTTAGGTGTCGCTTGGGAGCCTCCATCAAGATGTGGAGTTGAACCAAGAAGTTTGTAAGGGCAAGGAGATCGCCTACTTCGTGAAGATCTACCCCGAGTAAGGCAAGTCCTCCGTGGGCGTATGCCATGATGGCATAGACAAGGTTGCTTCTTCGTGGACCCTTCGTGGGTGGAGCCCTCCGTGGACTCTCGCAGCCGTTACCCTCCGTGGGTTGAAGTCTCCATCAACGTGGATTGACGATAGCACCACCTATCGGAACCACGAGAAAAAATCTCCGTGTCTCCAAATTGCGTTTGCTCTTCTCCACCTCTCTTTACTACATGTGCAATTTACTTTCCGCTGCCAATACTCTAGAATTGCATGTGTAGGGTGATACTTGACTTGATCATCTTGAAATCTGCCAAAACTTGTCTTAATCAAAAGGCTGAATTTTTATATTGTCAAGTAGTCTAATCACCCCCCCTCTAGACATACTTTCGATCCTACAAGTGGTATCAGAGCTTTGGTCTCCATTGTATTGGTCTCCATTGCATTGGACTCCATAAGCTTGGTTTCACAACCTAGGAGAGTATGGCGTCTAGTGAGGGTAATTTTAAGAGAGGTCCTTACTTTGATGGTTCAAATTTTGCTAGTTGGAAGCATAAAATGAAAATGCATATTCTTGGACATAACCTGCCGCATGGGCATTATTTGTGTTGGCTTGCAAGGTGAGTTCTTCGAGGAAGGAAAAGTTCGGATCGTGAAGCTACAGCGGATGAATTGCGGATGTTGCAAAACAATGCTCAAGCTTGTGACATTCTCTTCAATGCTTTGTGTCCCGAGGAGTTCAACAAAATCAGCCGCCTTGAGAATGCAAAAGAGATTTGGGATACTTTGGTGAAATGCACGAAGGTACCGAGTCCGTGAAGGAATCAAAGCTAGATGTTCTTCAAGGTCAACTTGACAAGTTCAAGATGAAGGAAGGTGAAGGAGTCGCTGAAATGTACTCTAGGCTTGCTCTCATCACAAATGAGATTGCCGGCTTGAAGCGAAGAAATGACCGACCGATTCATCATCAAGAAGATTCTCGAGCTTTGGATGGAAAGTATGACACCGTGTGCACTTTGATCCAAATGATGCCAAACTACAAGAATCTCAAGCCTACCGAAGTCATTGGAAGAATTGTCGCTCATGAGATGACACTAAAAGATAAGGAAGAGCTTCACAACAAGTCAAGTGGTGCTTACAAAGCTACTAGTGATGCTCCCACAACCTCAAGTGACAAGCTAGTTTCCAATGAAGAGATAAGCCTAATGGTGAAGAACTTCAACAAATTCTACAAGAGTAGAAGCAAGGAAAGAAGCTCAAAGTCTAGATCATATGATGAAAAGAGATCTTCTAGTCGTGATCGAAGCTGCTACAATTGTGGAAGACCGGACACTACTCAAATGAGTGTTCGACTCCCCACAAGAGAAGAGAAGAATCTCCAAGAAGAAGAAGCTCAAGAGAAGAGTCGCCTCGAAAGAGAGAAGGAGTAGAGATGATCGTTATGAACGAAGATCCTCTCGGAGAAGCAAGGATTCGGAGAGGAAAGACAATTCATCAAGGAGCTACACAAGAAGAAAACATCAAGCTCATGTAGGTGAATGGGTCTCCGGCTCCGACTCGACAATCACTCGAAAGAAGCTATCACTCCAACTCCGAATCTGTCAAGATGAAGGTGTTGCGGTCTTGCTCTCGTATCCTCCAACTCCAACTCCTATGACTTATTTGATTCACCAAATGAGGGAATTGGAAGATGCTTCATGGCTAAAGGCCCCAAGGTATCACACCCTGAATTTATTGACTTTGATAGTGATGAGGATGACTTGCTTGGTGAAGATGAGCTTTTACATGATAAATCTAGTGAGCCTAGTAATGATGAACATGCTAGTAGTCCTTATAGTCGAGAAGAGTCGAATGACAATGCTATGAAGGAGATTGAGCGTCTAACTAAAGAAATAAACACTCTTAAGTTAGCTCATGAAACAACTCAAGAAGATCATAGAGAGCTCCTAAGATCTCATGAGAAGCTACGCTTCGAGAAGCTCAATCTAGAGCAAGAACATGAGTTCCTAAAAGCAATCAATGACGATCTTCGAAAGAAGAGTTCTTCATATCCTGCCAAACGACTTCTCTTGTCTAATTTCTTGCCACCTATTAAAACTAAGCATGACAAGCACAAGAAAAATTCTTCATCTAGTAGTAACAATAACCATGCTAAATCCAATGTTGTTACTTCTAGTAATTCTCTTGATTCCACTAACAATGTTTCAAGCCAAGTTACACTTGAGCAAGAAAATAGTTTATTGAAAGGGATTATAGAGAAAGGTGTCTACAAGAGCCTTGCGGAAGCAAGAACTTTGAGGAAATTGTTCGCAAGCAAGGAAGGCACAGGAAGAATCAAGGAATTGGTTTTGAGCGAAAGTTCAACGCCGAGGGTGTTGAATGGGAAGAAGGTCAATATCCCACTCCAAAGTTTGGTTCTCAAAAGGAGAAGTATGATCCTACTTCTTCCAATGTGGAACAAGCTCAAGATGACCTTCCACCACAAGACCACAAGCTAAAAGGCAAGGACAAGCTTCAAGAGGAGATTGATGCATTTATTGAAGCACCTAAGGCCATGGTCAAGTGGGTTCCCAAGGAAACGTCAAGTTCTACTTCGTCAAGCTCAACTACAACCCCAAGGATTCCCATCAAGATGATGTGGATCCCGAAGAAGAAGAACTAGAGAGTTCTTGAGGGTGACTCCGCCAACATACTTCACTCACATTCATTTTGGCAAGAACTTGTGCAATCAACTTCCACATCTTGCACTAGTTCATGGAGTCACAAACCCTCTTGTTGGTAAGTCAAGGGACAAGGTAATCATTGCTTTCATGGACATCATCTATTGTGTACTTCAATCTATGTCCATGGATGTCCTTGTTTGTTCCTTGTGGGACTAACCCATGTAGGTATTGAAAGTGCCCGAATCCAAAGGATTGCTCCCAACTCTTGATGATCTTCATCAACATTGAGCATCCACATCTTCAACATCTACATGAAGTCTTCTACGACAACCCAAGGTTAGTTTGACCCTTTAAAAGGGGTTCTCACATCAAGAGGGAGCTTTGCTCTAAAGATTTGAGCTAAAGCATCTTCAAATGATGTGAACACATTAATGCTTTATGTAAAAGTGGTAACCCCACTTGTGCTTAAACGATGAGTATGACCTATGATCACATGTTTTCATTTGACTCCTAAGTCAATATACTCATATATAGATGACCTAGTCATCGACAAATTGTGTGATAGTAGCTAGTGTTTTGTTTATGCATGTTTGACACATATTTCATTTGCTATCTTATTGTGTGAGCATGTTGGATGCATGATTTTATCCATTCGAGGACATCCATTTGTTGCTTTGGTCTTTTGGATTCTTTTTGACCAAATGGATGGACAAGAATGCCTAAGTTCCTCCCCTAGCTATCTATGCTTTCTTGTCTCAAACTCTATTCATGCTTATATCACAAACTTTGATCAAGTCTTTTTGGACCCACCGAGTGAGGAGCACTCTGAGCCACCGATCCGTCAAAAGCTTAATTTCCAAAACCTTCTAAGTATTTTCGGTCGGACCAACCCACTCAAAATCGGACGGACCGAAAGCACTTGGATTGATCTAGGTTTTCACCTCGGTGAAACCGAGTTACAAATTCGGCGTGATCAAGTGAGTAATCGCTTGCGTTAACCATCTCGGTGCCACCGAAGTTTTACAACTCGGTCCCACCGACGACTAAAGGGTATATATACCGAGGGCAGCGCGTTGATTCTTTCTTCAAAACGCCTAGCCCCCAAACCCTTTCTTTGCCGTCGCCGTGGTCTTCGGATCGTCTCCGTGCCGCTCAGGCGCCCTCGCCGCAGTCTCCGTCGCCGTCAGCGGTCACTCTCTCCGCGCCGTTGCGCCAGAGAGAAACTCCACCAAGTTAGGGTGAGTTTGATCCTCTCGTCTTCAACCTCCGATTCAATGCACGATTGGTTTGCCTAGCTTCTTGCCACGTTTGAGATCTTCCTATCCAGCAGATTAGTTCTTAGAACGAAATTGAGTAAAAGTTTTAGGGTTAGGTTTCCGCCGAACACATCTCGGTGAGACCGATTCTACATTCTCGGTATGACCGATTTGGCCTCTGGCCATTGCACTGCACTTTTCGGTCCAACCGAGTTGTGCAAATCGGTGTGACCGAAAGGAGGATTTAGTGAAACCCTAGTGTTCTCGGCTAGACCGAAACCCATTTCGGTCCAACCGAAAGTGGTGTGAATGGTTCTGTTTAGACACTTCGGATTCACCGAATTTTAGCCTCGGTCTAACCGAAATGCATTCTGTGAAAACCTAAAACTGAAATTTGAACTCATTTTTTGCAAAATCTTCGCAGTTTGTGATAACTCTTCTATTTCGCCTACACCTAATCTATTCACGGGTTGTCACCATGTCGGATGCCGGTGACAGCGAACAGTCCGAATCACCAATTGCTGAGATTCCAAAAGGCACTAGTCCCGAGGCCAGCAGCTTTTCCGATGATGGTGAGAGGAGCACACCAAGTGGTTTGCCTCCTGCAGCCACCAGGGGTGAGGAAGAGAAATTACGATGAAGAAGATTCTGATTTCATAGCTGAGGAAGAGATCTCATCTAAGCCAAAGAGGAAAGTTGTTGCCAAAGAGCATCAAGGGCAACAAACCAAGAAAGGCACCAGTAAAGTGAAGAAGTCCACAGTTGCTAAGAAGCTGAGCATGGAAGAGGAAACTTCGAGCAAAGTGAAGAAAACTTCCAAGAGGAAGAGAATTGTGCATGATGAAGCGGCAAATTCGATGATTACGATGAGGAAGCACCCAGCCTCCTCGAAGCCTAAGTTGATGGGTGATGCCATCGAGGCAGGAGCACCTTCAAAGTCTAAGCCTTCTGCTCCGGCAAAAGGCAGATCAAGCCAAGCTTCTTTGCCAAGCCCAAGAAAGCTGTGAGAAACATCCCAGCTTCAGAGAAGAAGAAAGACAATGTGCCACCGGTGAGTCGGATGATGAGGCACTGTATTTTCTGGCTGAAGGAAATATGCCCTAGAGGCAATAATAAAGTTATTATTTATTTCCTTATATCATGATAAATGTTTATTATTCATGCTAGAATTGTATTAACCGGAAACATAATACATGTGTGAATATATAGACAAAACAACATGTCACTAGTATGCCTCTACTAGACTAGCTTGTTAAATCAAAGATGGTTATGTTTCCTGACCATGAACAAGGAGTTGTTATTTGATTAACAAGGTCACATCATTAGTAGAATGATCTGATTGACATGACCCATTCCCTTAGCTTAGCACACGATCGTTTAGTATGTTGCTACTGCTTTTATCCATGACTTATGCATGTTCCCGTAACTATGAGATTATGCAACTCCCTTTTACGGAGGAACACTTTGGGTACTACCAAACGTCACAACGAATCGGGTGATTATAAAGGAGTACTCTGGTGTCTCCAAAGGTAGATGTTGGGTTGGCGTATTTGAGATTAGGTTTTGTCACTCCGATTGTCGGAGAGGTATCTCTGGGCCCTCTCGGTAATGCACATCATTGAAGCCTTGCAAGCACTACAACTAATGAGCTAGTTGTGAGATGATGTATTACGGAACGAGTAAAGAGACTTGCCGTAACGAGATTGAACTAGGTATTGGATACCGACGATCGAATCTCGGGCAAGTAGCATACCGATGACAAAGGGAACAACGTATGTTGTTATGCGGATCGACCGATAAAGATCTTCGTAGAATATGTAGGAACCAATATGGGCATCCAGGTCCGCTGTTGGTTATTGACCGTGAATAGTTCTAGGTCATGTCTACATTGTTCTCGAACCGTAGGGTCCGCACGCTTAAGGTTTCGATGGCGATGTTATTATGAGTTTATGTATTTTGATGTACCGAAGAAGTTCGGAGTCCCGGATGTGATCACGGACATGACGAGGAGTCTCGGAATGGTCGAGACATAAAGATTGATATATTGGAAGCCTATGTTTGGAGTTCGGAATGGTTCCGGTAAAACGGAATTTCTAGGAGTACCGGAGGTTCTGGAACCCCGGGAGGTAAATGGGCCTCGATGGGCCTTAGTGGAAAGGAGAAGGGCCAGCCCTAGGTGGGCGCGCCGCCCCCCTTCCCTAGTCCTACTAGGACTAGGAGAAGGGGCCGGCCCCCCTCTCTCTCTTTCCCCCTCAGGAATCCTAGTCCAACTAGGATTGGGGGAATCCTACTCCCAGAGGGAGTAGGACTCCTTGGCGCGCCTCCTCTTGGCCGCCGGCCCCCTTCCCCCTTGCTCCTTTATATACGGGGGCAGGGGGGCACCTTGGAAGACACAAGTTGATCTTGAGATCGTTCCTTAGCCGTGTGCGGTGCCCCCCTCCACCATATTCCACCTCGGTTATACCGTCGCGAAGCTTAGGCGAAGCCCTGCGCCGGTGAAACATCAAGATCGTCACCACGCCGTCGTCTTGTGAAACTCTCTCGACACTCGGCTGGATCGAGTACGAGGGACGTCATCGAGCTGTACGTGTGTCAAGAACTCGGGGCGTCGGAGTTGGCGCGGGATCGGTCGGATCGCGAGGAGAATGTCGACTACTTCCTCTACGTTGTGATCGCTTCGCCGGGTCTCACGAGGGCGTAGACAATACTCTCCCTCTCGTTGCTATGCATCACCATGATCTTGCGTGTGCGAGGAAATTTTTGAAATTACTACGTTCCCCAACAGTGGTATCCGAGCCTAGGTTTTATGGTTTTGATGTTTTGCACGAGTAGAACACAAGTGAGTTGTGGGCGATACAAGTCATACTACCTACCAGCATGTCATACTTTGGTTCAGCGGTATTGTGAGATGAAGCGGCCCGGACCGACATTACGCCAGACGCTTACGCGAGACTGGTTTCACCGCCACGAGCACTCGTTGCTTAAAGGTGACTGGTGGGTGTCTGTCTCTCTCACTTTAGTTGAACTGAGTGTGGCTACGCCCGGTCCTTGAGAAGGTTAAAGCGAGTCTATTTGACGAAATATCGTTGTGGTTTTGATGCGTAGGTGAGATTGGTTCTTGCTTAAGCCCGTAGCAGCCACGTAAAATTTGCAACAACAAAGTAGAGGGCGTCTAACTTGTTTTTGCAGGGCATGTTGTGATGTGATATGGTCAAGGCGTGATGCTATATTTTTGTATGAGATGATCATGTTTTGTAACCGAAGTTATCGGCAGCTGGCGAGAGCCATATGGTTGTCGCTTTATTGTATGCAATGCAATGCATACTGTAATGCTTTACTTTATCACTAAGCGGTAGCGATAGTCGTAGAAGCATAAGTTTGGCGAGGCGACAACGATGCTACGATGGAGATCAAGGTGTCGCGCCGGTGGCGATGGTGATCATGGTGGTGCTGCAAGATGGAGATCATGAAGCACAAGATGATGATGACCATATCATATCACTTATATTGATTTGCATGTGATGTTTATCCTTTTATGCATCTTATCTTGCTTTGATTGACGGTAGCATTATAAGATGATCTCTCACTAAATTATCAAGAAGTGTTCTCCCAGTATGCACCGTTGCCAAAGTTAAATCGTGCCCGGACACCACGTGATGATCGGGTGTGATAAGCTCTCGTCCATCTACAACGGGTGCAAGCCAGTTTTGCACACGCAGAATACTCGAGTTATACTTGACGAGCCTAGCATATGCAGATATGGCCTCGGAACACGGAGACCGAAAGGTCGGCGTGAATCATATAGTAGATATGATCAACATAAGATGTTCACCATTGAAAACTACTCCATTTCACGTGATGATCGGTTATGGTTTAGTTGATTTGGATCACGTGATCACTTAGATGACTAGAGATGTCTTTCTAAGTGGGAGTTCTTAAGTAATATGATTAATTGAACTTAAATTTATCATGAACTTAGTCCTAGTAGTATTTTGCAAATTATGTTGTAGATCAATAGCTCGCGTTGTTGCTTTCATATGTTTATTTTGATATGTTCCTAGAAAATTGTGTTGAAAAATGTTAGTAGCAATGATGCGGATTGGATCCGTGATCGAGGTTTATCCTCATTGCTGCAGAAGAATTATGTCCTTGATGCACCGCTAGGTGACAGACCTATTGCAGGAGCGGATGCGAGGCGTTATGAGCGTTTGGCTAGCTCAATATGATGACTACTTGATAGTTTTGTGCACCATGCTTTATGGCTTAGAATCGGGACTTCAAAGATGTTTTGAACATCATGGACCATATGAGATGTTCCAGAATTGAAGTTAATATTTCAAGCAAATACCGAGTTGAGAGATATGAAATCTTCAACAAGTTCTATAGCTAAAAGATGGAGGAGAATCGCTCAACTAGTGAGCATGTGCTCAGATTATGCAGGTACTTCAATCGCTTGAATTAAGTGGAAGTTAATCTTCCGGATAAGATAGTGATTGATGAATTCTCTAGTCACCATCACCAAGTTAGTAGAACTTCGTGATGAACTATAGTATGCAAGGGATGATGAAAATGATTCCCGAGTTTTTCATGATGATGAAATCGATGAAGGTAGAAATCAAGAAAGAACATCAAGTGTTGATGGTTAACAAGACCACTAGTTTCAAGAAAAGGGCAAAGGGATAGAAGGGAACTTCAAGAAGAACGGCAAGCAAGTTGTTGCTCAAGTGAAGAAGCCCAAGTCTGGACCTAAGCACGAGACTAAGTGCTTCTCTGCAAAGGGACGGTCCTTTGAAGCGAACTACCCCAAGTATTTGGCGGATAAGAAGGATGGCAAAGTAAACAAAAGTATATTTGATATACATGTTATTGATGTGTACTTTGCTAGTGTTTATAGCAACCCCTCGGTATTTGGTACTGGTTCGGTTGCTAAAAGTAGTAACTCAAGCGGAGTTGCGAATAAGCGAAACTAGTTAAGGGTGAAGTGACGATGTGTGTTGAAAGTAGTTTCAAGATTGATATGATCATCATCGCACACTCCCTATACTTTCGGGATTAGTGTTGAACCTAAATAAATGTTATTTGGTGTTTGCGTTGAGCATGAATATGATTTGATCGTGTTTTTGCAATACGGTTATTCATTTAAGTAAGAGAATAAACTGTTATTCATTTACATGAATAAAACCTTATATGGTTACACACCCAATGAAAATGGTTCATTGGATCTCGATCGTAGTGATACACATATTCATAATATTGAAACCAAAAGATGCAAAGTTAATAATGATAGTGCAACTTATTTGTAGCACTTGCCGTTTAGGTCATATTGGTGTAAAGCGCATGAAGAAACTCCATCTTGATGGGATTTTGGAATCACTTGATTGTGAATCACTTGATGCTTGCGAACCATGCCTCATGGGCTAGATGACTAAGACTCCGTTCTCCGAAGCAATGGAGCGAGCAACCGACTTATTGGAAATAATACATCTTGATGTATGCGATCCAATGAGTGTTAAGGCTCGCGGCGGGTATCGTTATTTTCTGACCTTCACAGATGATTTGAGCAGATATGGGTATATCTACTTGATGAAACATAAGTCTGAAATAGTTGAAAGGTTCAAAGAATTTCAGAGTGAAGTGGAAAAATCATCGTGACAAGAAAATAAGGTTTCTACGATCTGATCGCGGAGACAAATATTTGAGTTACGAGTTTGGTCTTCAATTAAAACAATGTGGAATAGTTTCACAAATTCATGCCACCTGGAACACCACTTCATAATGGTGTGTCCGAACGTCATAACCGTACTTTATTGGATATAGTGCAATCTATGATGTTTCTTACTGATTTACCAATATCGTTTTGGGATCATGCATTAGAGACAGCTGCATTCACGTTAAATTGGGCACCATCTAAATCCGTTGAGACGACACTATATGAACTGTGGTTTAGCAAGAAACCCAAGTTGTCGTTTCTTAAAGTTTGGAGCTGCGATGCTTATGTGAAAAAGTTTCATCCTGATAAGCTCAAACCCAAATCGGAGAAATGTGTCTTCATAGGATACCCAAAGGAGACAGTTGGGTACACCTTCTATCACAGATCCGAAGGCAAGACATTCGTTGCTAAGAATGGATCCTTTCTAGAGAAGGAGTTTCTCTCGAAAGAAGTGAGTGGGAGGAAAGTGGAACTTGATGAGGTAATAGTACCTTCTCCCTTACTTGAAAGTAGTTCATCAGAAATCAGTTTACGAGACGCCTACACCAAGTAGTGAGGAAGTTGATGATGTTGATCATGAAAATTCAGATCAAGTTACTACGAGAACCTCGTAGATCAACCAGAGTAAGATCCGCACTGAGTGGTACGGTAATCCTGTTCGGAAATCATGCTACTAGATCATGATGAACCTACGAACTATGAAGAAGCGATGGTGAGCCCAGATTCGCAAAATGGCTTGAAGCCATGAAATCGAGATATGATCCATGTATGAGAACAAAGTATGGACTTTGATGGATTTGCCCGATGATCGGCAAACCATAGAAAATAAATGGATCTTCAAGAGGAAGACGGACGTTGATAGTAGTGTTACTATCTACAAAGCTCGACTTGTTGCAAAAAGGTTTTCGACAAAGTTCAAGATGTTGAATACAATGAGACTTTCTCACTCGTATCGATGCTTAAAAGTCTGTCCGAATCATGTTAGCAATTGCCACAATTTATGAAATTTGGCAAATGGATGTGAAAACTGCATTCCTGAATGGGTTTCAGGAGGAAGAGTTGTATATGATGCAACCAGAAGGTTTTATCGATCCAAAGGGAGCTAACAAAGTGTGCAAGCCCCAACGATCCATCTATGGACTGGTGCAAGCATCTAGGAGTTGGAATATACGCTTTGATGAGTTGATCAAAGCATATAGTTTTATCTGAGACTTACGGTGAAGCCTGTATTTACTAAAAAGTGAGTGGGAGCACTACAAAGCATTTCGATAAGTATATGTGAATGACATATTGTAGATCGGAAATAATGTAGAATTATTCTCGCAAAGCATAAAGGAGTGTTTGAAAGAAGTTTTTCAAAGAAAGACCTCGGTGAAGCTGCTTACATATTGAGCATCAAGATCTATAGAGATAGATCAAGATGCTTGATAAGTTTTTTCAATGAGTACATACCTTGACAAGATTTTGAAGTAGTTCAAAATGGAACAGTCAAAGAAAGAGTTCTTGCACGTGTTACAAGGTGTGAAATTGAGTAAGACTCAAAACCCGACCACGGCAGAAGATAGAAAGAGAAAGAAAGTCATTCCCTATGCCTTGCCATAGGTTCTATAAAGTATGCCATGTTGTGTATCAGATCTATTGTATACCCCTGACCGAGTTTGGCAAGGAGTACAATAAGTGATCTAGGAGTAGATCACTGGACAGCGGTCAAAATTATCCTTAGTGGAATAAGGATATGTTTCTCGATTATGGAAGTGACAAAAAGGTTCGTCGTAAAGGGTTACGTCGATGCAACTTTTGACACTGATCTGGATGACTCTAAGTGTCGATCTAGATACATATTGGAAGTGGGAGCAATTAGCTAGAGTAGCTTCGTACAGAGCATTGTAGACATAGAAAAATTGCAAAATACATAACGGATCTGAATGTGAAAGACCAGTTGACTAAGACTCTCTCACAAGCAAAACATGATCACACCTTAGTACTCTTTGGGTGTTAATCACATAGCGATGTGAACTAGATTACTGAATCTAGTAAACCCTTTGGGTGTTAGTCACATGGCGATGTGAACTATGGGTGTTAATCGCATGATGATGTGAACTATCGATGTTAATCACATTGTGATGTGATCTAGATTATTGACTCTAGTGCAAGTGGGAGACTGAAGGAAATATGCCCTAGAGGCAATAATAAAGTTATTATTTATTTCCTTATATCATGATAAATGTTTATTATTCATGCTAGAATTGTATTAACCGGAAACATAATACATGTGTGAATATATAGACAAAACAACATGTCACTAGTATGCCTCTACTAGACTAGCTTGTTAAATCAAAGATGGTTATGTTTCCTGACCATGAACAAGGAGTTGTTATTTGATTAACAAGGTCACATCATTAGTAGAATGATCTGATTGACATGACCCATTCCTTAGCTTAGCACACGATCGCTTAGTATGTTGCTACTGCTTTTATCCATGACTTATGCATGTTCCCGTAACTATGAGATTATGCAACTCCGTTTACGGAGGAACACTTTGGGTACTACCAAACGTCACAACGTAACTGGGTGATTATAAAGGAGTACTACAGGTGTCTCCAAAGGTAGATGTTGGGTTGGCGATTTGAGATTAGGTTTTGTCACTCCGATTGTCGGAGAGGTATCTCTGGGCCCTCTCGGTAATGCACATCACTTGAAGCCTTGCAAGCACTACAACTAATGAGCTAGTTGTGAGATGATGTATTACGGAACGAGTAAAGAGACTTGCCGTAACGAGATTGAACTAGGTATTGGATACCGACGATCGAATCTCGGGCAAGTAACATACCGATGACAAAGGAACAACGATGTTGTTATGCGGTCCGACCGATAAAGATCTTCGTAGAATATGTAGGAACCAATATGGGCATCCAGGTCCCGCTGTTGGTTATTGACCGTGAATAGTTCTAGGTCATGTCTACATTGTTCTCGAACCGTAGGGTCCGTGACGCTTAAGGTTTCGATGATGCTTATTATGAGTTTATGTATTTTGATGTACGAAGAAGTTCGAGTCCCGGATGTGATCACGGACATGACGAGGAGTCTCGGAATGGTCGAGACATAAAGATTGATATATTGGAAGCCTATGTTTGGAGTTCGGAATGGTTCCGGCGTAAAACGGAATTTATCGGAGTACCGGAGGTTACGGAACCCCGGGAGGTAAATGGGCCTCGATGGGCCTTAGTGGAAAGGAGAAGGGCCAGCCCTAGGTGGGGCGCCTCCCCCTTCCCTAGTCCTACTAGGACTAGGAGAAGGCCGCCCCCCTCTCTCTTTCCCCCTCCAGGAATCCTAGTCCAACTAGGATTGGGGGAATCCTACCCAGAGGAGTAGGACTCCTTAGCGCGCCTCCTCTTGGCCGCCGCCCCTCCCCTTGCTCCTTTATATATACGAGGGCAGGGGGCACCTTGGAAGACACAAGTTGATCTTGAGATCGTTCCTTAGCCGTGTCGGTGCCCCCTCCACCATATTCCACCTCGGTTATACCGTCATGAAGCTTAAGCGAAGCCCGCGCAGTGAAACATCAAGATCGCCACCACGCCGTCGTCGACGAAACTCTCCCTCGACACTCGGCTGGATCGAGTACGAGGACGCCATCGAGCTGTACGTGTGTCAAGAACTCGGGGGCGCCGGAGTAACGGCGCCGGGATCGGTCGGATCGCGAGGAGAACGTACGACTACTTCCTCTACGTTGTGATCGCTTCCGCTTCGGGTCTACGAGGGTACGTAGACAATACTCTCCCCTCTCGTTGCTATGCATCACCATGATCTTGCGTGTGCGTAGGAAAATTTTTGAAATTACTACGTTCCCCAACAGAAACTCCGTCATAAATTGCCAATTCACAATGATGCTCATCCTCGAGCTGAAAACATGAAGGAAAGAAAGGATAAAGGTCTCAGGCTATGGAGACAAGTGGATCCATATGCTGTGAGGAGAAGGACTGCTGTTGATCCAAGGTTCCACACCAGAGAGCAGCAAGATTTCTATGAGACTGTGCTTATGGACAAGAAGCCCATTGTTGCAGACACTCGCTATGTTGATCGGGCGATATTGATAGTGAAGAGCACAGAGACTACTTTCCACATGTGCATGAGAGCTTCACTGCATGTGGTGTTGCTGATTTCGTTGGTCAGAAGTTGACAGATTGGAATGATGAGATGATCATGCAATTCTATGCCACAGCTCATTTCTATCCAGATGGCAGGATTGTATGGATGACTGAAGGTCAGAGATTCTCTTCAACTGTTGAAGAATGGGCAGCACTGCTGAATGCTCCAGTGTCAAGAGAAGATGATGTTGATGTCTATGGTATTCCCAAGAAAAACCATGAGTCTATGAAGAACATGTACAATGAGGTACCAGCTAAGGATTTAGAGATCTGGAAGCTCGGCTCAGTGTATCATCTCCAGGCAGGTCTCCCTACCACGAACACAATTCTGAGGCATACCTTGATGCCCAAGTCTTGAGATCATCGCATGATAAGAGGCTATTCTATCAACATGCTGCATATACTTGATCAGAAGGCACCTTTCAAGGTGATGGATCTGATAGTTGAGACTATCAAGAGGACTGCAGCAGACCAGAAGAGGTCATGTGGATTTGCCCCGCACATTCAGATGCTTATCAATGCCAAGTTTGGCATGGGCACCTACTTGTTGGAACGACCACACTTGCCACTGCAGCCTGAGCATGAGGATAATGAAGTTGTGATGACTGAGGATGATCCCACGTCTGTTGAAGGTCAAGCAAAGTCTGAAGCTGCCAAACAAGCTAAAGCTGAGAAGAAAAGAGCAGCAGCAGCTAAACCCAAGAGTGTTGGAGAGCAGCTCCTTGAAGCTACCGGAGGATTGAACAACGCCTGCCAGCATTGTGCGATCTCGGGAGAGTCTTGAGAGGATAGTTGAAGACAAGTTCCATGCTCTGGATGTCAAGTCGATGAAGTGCAAGTCACCTTGTCAACAAGCTTGAGGCAGATATCGAGGAAGCCAAGAAGGAGAAGGAAGAGCTCATGCGTGAGATGTAGGATGACCTAGTCCAGATGATTATGAACAGCCTGCTCCGGTTCCCACAAGACCCAGATCAGCTGCTATTCCAAAGGATGACACGGGACTACAGCCTCAAGACCTCCCACAGCTCCATCGGCCCAGCTCCGGCTCCAAAGTGACCACTCCTCCAGCTCCACAAACATCGGTGAAGCCTTTGCAGATGCAGCTATCTCAACTCCATCAACCTGCACAGAGCCGCCAAAGCAGAGTCCCTAGTGACGTTTAGCTCTATACCTTTCGAACTTTTGGTAACTTGTTGCCAAAGGGGAGAAATTGTATAGATCATAGGACTTCGAGAGAGAGTGCTCGCTTTTGCTCTTTCGTTTCATTTGCAGTTTTTTTGAGATACTTTTGAGTTTTCGAGACATTCCGTGTGTTTGATACTACGTTTGTTTCTACTTTGATGAATGCTTGATCATACTATGCCTTAATGTGTGCTTAATGCTTATCATATGCTATTCATATCTTGTATGATCATTTACTCATGTCTTGGTGATTGGGTGCATGCTATTCATTCTTATCATTTTGTGCGCTCCACCAAGATGTATGTGACATGGAAGAGTGACCCATGATCCTAATCGATTGTGCATTTGCATTCAAACGCAAATCTTAAATAATGCACAAATTTAGGGGGAGCTCTTGCTTATCACATACGTCTCAAAGCGACGATATTATTCTTTGATTATATCATTTGTCGAAGCTTTGATCTATATGTTGTCATCAATTACCAAAAAGGGGGAGATTGAAAGTGCAACTAATCCCCGGGTGGTTTTGGTAATTAATAACAACATATATATCATTGAACTAATAGTTTCTTGAGAACATTTCGAAAGTTCGGTTGATATGGGTATGGCAATGATCAAGAAGTGGACCCTCAAAATGCTAAGGAAAGCTTTGGCAAAAGCTCAAGACTCTATTTTTGGTTTAGTGATCCAAGATCACATTGAGTCTATAGGAAAGCCAATACTATTAAAAGGGATGAGGTTATGATAATGATCTGGTTGCTCAAAGTGCTTAGTGATCTATCTCCCAAACAATCAGCAATCTTTCATTCCAACATACACTCATAAGTAATCTCGGTCTCACCGATTCCATAAACTCACCACACCGAGATGAACCACCTCGACCATATACCCAAACCCTAGAAATTTCGGATTTTCCGATTCCAAACTCGGTCTCACGAAACTAGTGTTGCCAAGCTTCAGAATCTTACGTCATCAAATCGGTGTCACCGAGATGATAAAGTCAGTCCCACCGAGATTGGCAAACCCTAGTCTTTGGAAGAATCGGACTAACCGAGATTGTATTTTCGGTCCCACCAAAAATCCTAACGTTCACAAGATTTGAACTTTCGGTCTCACCGAGTTGTCAACTTCGGTCTGACCGAGATTGGTCAAATGTGTGTAACGGTTGGATTTTGTGTGGAGGCTTTAAATACCCCTCCACCCCCTCTTCATTCGTGGAGAGAGCCATCAGAAAGAACTACCACTCCTACCTTACATTTCTGAGAAGAAAACTACCTACCCTTGTGTTGAGATCAAGTTGCTCCACTCCCACCATATGAAACTTGATTTCTAGCCTTCCCAAGTTGCTTTCCACTCAATCCTTTCTTCCACCACAGCCAAATCAGTGAGGAGAGTTGAGTGTTGGGGAGATTATCATTTGAAGCACAAGAGCAAGGAGTTCATCATCACCAACACCATCTATTACCTTTTGGAGGGTGGTGCCTCCTAGATTGGTTAGGTGTCGCTTGGGAGCCTCCGTCAAGATGTGGAGTTGAACCAAGAAGTTTGTAAGGGCAAGGAGATTGCCTACTTGTGAAGATCTACCCCGAGTAAGGCTAGTCCTCCGTGGGCGTATGCCATGATGGCATAGACAAGGTTGCTTCTTCGTGGACCCTTCGTGGGTGGAGCCCTCCGTGGACTCTCGCAGCCGTTACCCTCCGTGGGTTGAAGTCTCCATCAACGTGGATTGACGATAGCACCACCTATCGGAACCACGAGAAAAAATCTCCGTGTCTCCAAATTGCGTTTGCTCTTCTCCACCTCTCTTTACTACATGTGCAATTTACTTTCCGCTGCCAATACTCTAGAATTGCATGTGTAGGGTGATACTTGACTTGATCATCTTGAAATCTGCCAAAACTTGTCTTAATCAAAAGGCTGAATTTTTATATTGTCAAGTAGTCTAATCACCCCCCCTCTAGACATACTTTCGATCCTACAGTGTCTCACCTCCGTCGGGGTTTAGGCTTCCCGACGGATCCCTTCGTGAGGGGGCTCATGTTTTACTATGGGCTGGAATTCCACGACTTGGCTCCGGAGTCCATCCTCCACATCTCATCATTTATTGTCGTCTGTGAAGCCTTCCTCCGCACTACCCCTCACTTCGGTTTGTGGCTCAAAACCTTCAACGTGAAGTCGAAAATGATTGAGGGGCGTCAGGCAGAGTGCACCGGGGCGGTTATAAGCAAGAGGGCCGATGCTCCATGGCCCGAGGCTCCTTTCAGAGGAGCTTCGGTTTGCAACAGAGTGGTTCTATATCACCGCTCCCGAGGTGGGCAGCAGAGAGGCCGCCGCCGCCTTTCGCTCGGGCCCTCCACAACGGCTGACGTCATGGGTCAACAAAGGGCTTGACTAGGGGCCGTCCAAGGACGTACCCCTATTGCAGGGCCAGATTCGAGACCTCCAAGAGAGGGAGATCAATCTGGTCATAGTGACGCAGGTTATGCTAATTCGACGTCTTCTGCCCTACAAACGTCGCGCCCTCCGCCTGTGGGAATTCAATCCGGAGGTACCACGAGCTCTCCAACACTTCATGGGTATGACACTCGTGGAGATGTACAAACTGTTCTTCGGATCACAAGAGATGCGTCTGGAATTGACCGAGGACGCTGGCTTAAGCTGCAATCGCCCGAATACTCAAGTAAGTAGCCCTATGTCCGGACATATCATCCATTTATTTATCATGGACTTGCCTTTTAACCAGCTATCCCTTGGACAGGAGTGGATAGCGCAAGCAAAACTGATACGGTGTCCGGCCCCCCTCCCTGAGACCACGCCGGATCCGGTGTTAGTCAAGATGCTGGAGGTTGCGCCTTCAGATGAGGGCGAAGGGGAAAACAGGGAAATTAGTGCCTCTGCTAAGGAGGCTCTCAAAGAAGGGGGGGATCGAGAACCCCTCCCTCCAGGGGGAGAAGAGGACCGCTTCTGAAGATCCGGAGGCCAAGGCCTCAAAGTGGGGGAAGAAATCTTCATCGGAGGGTCCTGCGCCAGGAGAAGCCCCGGCCGCACTATTTCACCAAGGGAATCAGCCCTCCAGCGAGCTGTAAGTAGAAAAGGGAGCTTTGTAATAAGGGACATTCCTATTTTTATTTCTGAGGATAACCGGAGTTCTTACCTGGTAGTTCGGATCTCAGCCCTTCTCAGCAGAGCTCATCTTCGGGGGATCTTCGTCCGGAGATGATGGAGAGCGAAACGCCTCCATCTGCCGCTCCGTCAGGCGGGGCGGACGACCCTGAGGTGTCGTTGCGGAGGGTCTCCCCGAGTCCGGCGGGGCCGGAGAGTTCAGCACCAACTGGTGTACGGCCGGGGGAGCTGAAGGATCTGCTCGAGAGGGCGTCTATCTCAGAAGATCACCGTACTTTAATGAGTATGGTGATTGAAAGGATTTCATCCGCTGAGAGCGGGTTGCATGAGGCCATCATAAGTTTACTGACGGGATTTGAGGTACGTAAAAATGACATACCTTTTGACAGTTTTGCACATAGAGTGCGCCCTGTATAGATAGTAGCCCCTGAGAGTCGGTACGTTGTCAGAAACGACAGCGTGCCGAGGATCATAATCTCAGTGTTAATATGTCGCCGTTCCTATTCAAGGGGCGGAGCATTCGGTGGCCAGCCGGACTGATAGAGTTGCCGAACTGAAGCAACAACTAGACGTTGCGGATGCGGACATCGCACTTGTCCATAATCGACTTGACGAGTCACAAGGTGGGTGGTTTCTCCGCGGTCACCTGGTAAGGGAGCTGATGCTTACGCCTTACAACATGTATGCTTGATGCAGATGGCGCCACTGCTATGGAGAGCCTTCGGGCAGAGCTTGCTCGAGCCAAAAAGCTGCTCACTGCCGAAGCAGGGAGGAGATGGCCGGAATGGCCGTGAAGCTGAAGGATGCTACCGACCGCTATGAGGTTCTTGAAAGAGAACGCCGAGCGGGGCAAGAGGACCTGAAGAAGGCCACCGCCAAAGCCAAGGATGCCCGTTCTGCAATGAGGGCTATAAAGGAGGAGCTGCGTCAGGCCGGAGACATTGCGGCTGGAAAGCCCTTTCTGCTGCGCAGGAAGTTCACGGATCAGAAGTATGCTCAGTTGGGCCAGCTGTGGGGTGCGGAGGATCCTTATTTGGATTTGGCGGCGAGTGCGGCGGACGAAGTGGTGCACTTCCGAAGCCAAAAGGATCACGAGATGGAAGAGCTTTTTTGGTCTCAATTCCATAGTCCGGAGCGTCCCCTTCCGTTAACCGATCGGTTGGCTGAGTGGGCTGAGCTGAATAGGCTGTCCGGACTTGCCATGAAGGACGTCATGGCTCATCTATGGCCGGAAAGGCCCAAGACAAAGAGTTATTTTGGTTTAGTGCAGCAATTCCTTGATGCGGTGCCGCATATCAAGGCGATGAAGCGGTCAGCATGCATAGAGGGTGCACGGATGGCTCTCGCCCATGTCAAAACATACTGGGCAGAGATGGATGCCACCGACGTTGCATCCCGGGATTCGGATAGAAGCCGATTACCCGCCGAGCACTATTTTGAGGAAGTCCTGCGGGGCGCTCGTTTAGTAGAGTCGCAGTGCTCGAAAAATGTTATGTTCAAATGACATGTATGATTTGTAAAACCATATAATATAAGCGCTTTTTATACTTGTGCGTTCAAGTATTGAAATTCCTCCTGTGCAGCCATTAATGTATATGTATATATAACCTGAAAGATGGCAGTCTTCGGCTTCGGCCCCCACGCACATGGTGCGGGGGTGTTTGCAAAAAAGCGCATTTTCACACTTAATCCAACGTCTTGGTCCTGTGAAGGAGGTGGTAGCGTAGCAAACGAGGCAACCGGACTATAATGCTTTATCACTTTCACTTAGCCATAGGAGTTTGAAGGTGGAGCTACGATATAGCCCCTAGGGGCACCGCGCTCTCCGAATTCGGGGCGCGTATGTGCCTGACTGGGAAACGGTCCTTCGTCAAAGAGGAGGAATTCTAGACATTCCAGTAGTCGATCGAGTGGTTGACCGGTCTCTCGCTATATCATGATGATCGATTTCGGCTTTCTCTCGAGGTGCTTACTGGCGAACCGGGCACAATCGCAGATAGTTCTCCTGGTGCCGCGTTAGCCGATAGTACGGAACGTAAGGCAGCAAAACACAGGAGCCGGGCAAACCCAACATTTGACCAAAGACATGATTCGAAGCTGATGCATATAAGGCCTAACTCGAGACGCCGAACACTCCCTAAGGTATTCGGTCTTTATGAAAAACGGGCCGAACGGTGCCCTAAGCCCCTAGTGTCCAGGTACGCGCAAAATCTTCTGACGCGGCCGATGCCAAAACGTCAGCCTCCTCCTTGGTTATGGTAAGAAACCAGGGATGTATAGCAACAAGAGACAGTAAAAAAGGTTTACACAGGGTCTTAATCTGAAAAGAATCCTTGTAATGGGTCCCTGCTGCACGTCTGCGCCTTTGTCTCCGTTGTGCTGTATCCTGGACGGGTGTAGCACGTTGTTGATTTGTAAAAGAGAAGAACTTAGTCTGAAGAAAAGATCGTGCGAAAAATACATGTAAAAAAGAGTATGATTTTTTAAAAAATGAATAAAATTGAGCTTTATTGGCTCTCATTCTTCGTTCGTGCAGCCCCTTGTAAAGGGGTATGTGGATGGGAAGCCCCTTGTTTGTTTATGCAAAACTCGCCTAGCTGCGTCCGGGGTCTAAATGACCTGTTTTAGGGGCTTCGATCAGCCAGGCCAGATTAGTTTGTGGCTGTCAAGGCAGTCTCACGTTTTTCCGTGGTCGAGGAACACTCTAAGTTACCCTTTAATGAGATGATGCCGCGTGGACCGGGCATTTTAAGTGTAAGAGACGCGTAATGCGGTATTGCATTAAAGCGGAAAGCAGCGTCCCAATAGTGCTTGATGGCTACTTTTAAATGGGGCGATATGGAAGATTAGCTTTTCGCGACGGAAGTTGTCGGATGAACCGAACACAACTTCTAGTAGTAAGGAGCCCGTACTATTGGCATAAGGGCCTGGCGTCGCTCCTTTAAAGGAAGTGCCGCTATGGCGAATTTTGGTAGGGTCTATCCCCATTCTGCGGATGGTGTCCTAGTATAGCAGGTTTATATCACTGCCGCCGTCCATTAGGACTTGTGTAAATTGTAGTATGTCGATTATAGGATCCAATATCAAAGCAGTCCATCCTGCGTTTCGAATACTTTTGGAGTAATCCAGATGGTCGAAAGTAATTGGTTTTGACATCCAATCTCGGGATTCCGCTGGGGTGGACCGTGCGGCATGTGCTTTGGTAGATGCCGCCCTATTTTTCCTTGTTATCACTTGAAGTGAATTCACTGTTTTGACTTCTTGTGGGAAGTTCTTTTGTTTTCCGGTGCTCTGCTTGTGGGGTTCGTCATCGTCCTCGCTTGGTGTGTCGAGCCCCTTGTGTTCGGCGTTAAGTCGGCCGGACTGCTTGAAGACCCAACAATCTCTGTGGGTATGGTTTGCAGGCTTCCCGTGGGTACTGTGAATTTGACATATCCTATCCAAGATTTTGTTTAGGTTGGATAGCCCGTCAATGTTGTCCTTAAGAGGCAGTGTTTTGTTGTTCGGCCGAGAGCTTTTGAACCCGGCGTTGACCGCCGTGTTCTTTGGGCCATTTTCCTTAGTCCGGCGCTGGTCTTTTCTGCATCGTGGCTTCCCATTTCCATCCCTGACCTCGGATGTACTTGGGTCGCTGGTGCTGCATCTTGCTAGCCAGCTATCTTCTCCCGCGCAGAAGCGGGTCATGAGGCTCGTTAGTGCGGCCATTGTCCTTGGCTTTTCCTGGCTGAGGTGTCTGGCGAGCCATTCGTCTCGGACATTATGTTTAAATGCTGCTAAGGCCTCGGTGTCCGGACAGTCGACTATTTGGTTCTTTTTGGTGAGGAACCTGTTCTAGAATTTGCGTGCTGACTCTCGGGGCTGTTGAGTTATGTGACTTAAATCGTCTGCATCCGGAGGGTGGACATAAGTTCCCTGAAAGTTTGCTCTAAACGCATCCTCGAGCTCTTCCCAACTTCCGATGGTATTTTCTGGGAGGCTTTTGAGCCAATGCCGGGCTGGCCCTTTGAGCTTGGGGGGTAGGTATTTTATGGCGTGGAGATCGTCTCCTCTAGCTATATGTATGTGTAGGATATAATCCGCAATCCAGACTCTGGGGTCTGTTGTTCCGTCATATGCCTCTTTGTTTACGGGTTTGAATCCCGCTGGAAATTCATGATCCAGTACCTCATCGGTGAAACATAGTGGGTGTGCAGCGCCCCTGTATTTAGGTGTGCCGTTATCTTCGAATACTCGGCGTGTTGTGTTGCTTCCTGGAGCCTTCTTTTTTGGACCATAGATGGACCTGACCGGGCCATCCTTTTTGCGAGGATCCTTATGTGGATCGTGTGCCGGCTTGCGTGCGGCGCCACTTGCCGCTCTTAGCCTGTCATCTGGTCGTCTATCTGGCCAGGCGGCCTCTTTGTTTTTTGACTGTGGGGGCTCTATGGCCTCCTCGTCAATTCGGGCAACAGCTGCGCTTCGGGTAGCTCTTTGCTTGGTGACTATCGCCGTGTTATCTGCGGTCTTGAGTACTTTGCTCCATCTCATTCTGAGTACGTCTTCCGCTGTTTTGAGGTTCCGCTTCTGCTTCTTCAAACTTCTTGCAGTGGTGACGAGCCTTTTGTGAAGGTTCTTATGCTCCGGTGATGTGTCCGGCGTGAGATCGTCTGGACTGTTGTTTTCATCGGGGATGGGTTGCTCGTCCAATTCATCCTGTTCGGATGGTTGCTTGGTGGCATGTTCGTCGTCCACTGGTTCACCCTGCTCTACGGCTGGGTCAGTATGGGTGCTGTTGTTATCGAGGCGGGACTTCGGGCGGCGCTTGCGTCGCCGTTTTGGTTGTTTTTCAGGGGAATTATCCTCCGCCGCGTCCCGTTGTTCCTCGTTCTCGCTTCCTTTTGGTGTATCCACCATGTATACATCATGGGTTGAGGTGGCTTTCCAGTGCCCGGTAGGCGCTGGTTATTGGTCGTCTCCGGCATCGTCGTCCATACCGTCGATGTTTTCAGAGTCGAAGTCTAGCACGTCGGTTAGGTCGTCGACAGTGGCTACGAAGTGGGTGGTGGGTGGGTTTTGAATTTCTTCGTCGTCCGCATCCCAACCGTCCTGACCGTGATCCGGCCAGGGCTCTCCTGATAACGAGAGATACTTTAGCGAATTCAGGATGTCGCCAAAAGGTGAGTGCTGAAAGATGTCCGCAGCGGTGAACTCCATGATCGGCGCCCAACCGGATTCGATTGGTAGGGGCACGAGGGGTTCGAAGTCCGGCGAGGAGTCCGGAACCTCGGAGTCACGAGCTTTACAAGGGACAAGGTCAGTATTCAGCTCCATCGCCGTAGAGGTTGCAGCCCCCGAGGCGGTGTCTAGCCACCCGTCCTCAATCTGTGCAACCGGCACCGAATTGAGGGTCAGAGCGGACTCGTGTACGGCCTCCAGGACACTGTCCGGCAGTAGAGCTAAATGATGCCCATCGTGACAGTGCGGCGCGCTCGGCTGTGGCTTGAATCCATCGAAGATCAAGTCTCCGCGGATGTCAGCCGTGAAGTTCAGACTTCCAAATCTGACCTGACGGCCAGGGGCGTAGCTTTTGATCTGCTCCAGATGGCCAAGCGAATTGGCCCGCATTGCAAAGCCGCCGAATACAAAGATCTGTCCGGGGAGAAAAGTCTCACCCTGGACTGCATCGTTGTTGTTGATGATCGAAGAAGCCATCGAGCCTATCAGTGATGACACAGAGGAACTCTCAATGAAAGCACCAATGTCGGTGTCAAAACCGGCGGCTCTCAGGTAGGGGGTCCCGAACTGTGCGTCTAGGCGGATGGTAACAGGAGACAAGGGACACGATGTTTTTACCCAGGTTTGGGCCCTCTCGATGGAGGTAAAACCCTACTCCTGCTTGATTGATATTGATGATATGGGTAGTACAAGAGTGGATCTACCACGAGATCAAGGAGGCTCAACCCTAGAAGCTAGCCTATGGTATGATTGTTGTTGTGTCCTACGGACTAAAACCCTCCGGTTTATATAGACACGGAGAGGGCTAGGTTACACGTAGTCGGTTACAATGGTAGGAGATCTACATATTCAGACGCCAAGCTAGCCTTCCATGCCAAGGAAAGTCCCATCCGGACACGGGACGAAGTCTTCAATCTTGTATCTTCATAGTCTTGGAGTCCGCCGATGATGATAGTTCGCTATCCGGACACCCCTAGTCCAGACTCCTCAAGAGTCCCTCGAACCAGGCTTCAATGACGATGAGTCCAGCGTGCATATTGTCTTCGACATTGCAAGGCGGGTTCCTCCTCCGAATAATTTATAGAAGATTGTGAACACCAGGATAGTGTCCGGCTCTGTAAAATAAATTCCACATACCACCGTAGAGAGAATAATATTTACACAAGTTCAGTCTGCTGACGTTTTTTGTGGCGTGACGTCACACCACAACCAAGCCTTTACTCGAATCTTTTTTATTATACCACCTCAGCGCATTTAGCGAAGCGGTTTCCTTGGCACGTCTTGTCGAAGCAGAGATCGTGTTCCCCTTATTCCGGGATTCTCATCAATACGGACGTGGGTAACCCAACCGCGCCGTTGCCACGCCTCCATCGGCGAGTTCCAAATGGTCACGGGACGGCTCTTGGTATTCTCCTCTTTATAATGAGACCAAGGCCCGCTCGTTTTATTCAATCCTCAATTGAATCCGCCCCCGAAGTTCCAACACCTGTGGCTCCAGATTCGCACGGACCTTCGACAATGTCCGCTCCGACTTACAGGGCGGTGGATGCCCTCCTCCAAATCACGGAAGAGGACGTGCTAAAGCCGAGAGACGCCGGTACTTAACCCACGAGATTTCGCATAGGTTACCCGCCCAAGGGAAAGTCATTCCCACTCCCGAGCCCTGGCGAGAGTGTCGTGTTTGTGTCTCACACCGTCGCTGGGTTTAGGCTTCCCGACGGATCCCTTCGTGAGGGGGCTCATGTTTTACTATGGGCTGGAATTCCACGACTTGGCTCCGGAGTCCATCCTCCACATCTCATCATTTATTGTCTTCTGTGAAGCCTTCCTCCGCACTACCCCTCACTTCGGTTTGTGGCTCAAAACCTTCAACGTGAAGTCGAAAATGATTGAGGGGCGTCAGGCAGAGTGCACCGGGGCGGTTATAAGCAAGAGGGCCGATGCTCCATGGCCCGAGGGCTCCTTTCAGGAGGAGCTCGGTTTGTGGCAACAGGAGTGGTTCTATATCAGCAGAAGTAGGCACGGATGTAATTTATTTCATCCGGGCCCTTCCCAGGCAATGACTTTCCTGCCTTGTGGTAGTACCGCAAGGGGGAGTGGTAGTACCGCGCAAGCGGTAGTACTGCACCCTAGTCAGGCAAGTCCCGCCTCTCTTCATTGTCATGAAGTACCGTGGTCCGCCACGGTAGTACCGCGTGGCCCCGCGGTAGTACCGCACCCCTGGAGCGGTAGTACCGCGTGTCGCGGGCTGAACATGTGGATAACGGTTGGATATTTCCCATGACTATATAAGGGGCGTCTTCTACCTCTAGTTGACTACCTCTTCCACCTCTAAGCTCCATTGTTGCTCTAAGCTCCATTTTCGCCCGATCTCTCTCCCTAGCCAATCAAACTTGTTGATTTGCTCGGGATTGGGTGACAAGGGCCCGATCTACACTTCCACCAAGAGATATTTGATTCCCCCCACTTATCCCTTGCGGATATTGTTACTCTTGGGTGTTTGAGCACCCTAGGCGGTTGAGGTCACCTCGAAGCCATACTCCATTGTGGTGAAGCTTCGTGGTGTTGTTGGGAGCCTCCAATTGTTGTGGAGATTTCCCCAACCTTGTTTGTAAAGGTTCGGTCGCCGCCTTCAAGGGCACCAATAGTGGAATCACGACATCTCGCATTGTGTGAGGGCGTGAGGAGAATATGGTGTCCCTAGTGGCTTCTTGGGGAGCATTGTGCCTCCACACCGCTCTAACGGAGATGTACTTCCCCTCAAAAGGAAGGAACTTCGGTAACACATCCTCGTCTCCACCGGCTCCACTCTTGGTTACTTCGTGCCTTTACTTTTGCAAGCCTACTTGTGTTGTATCCCTTGCTTGCTTATGTGCTAGTTGTTATTGCATCATATAGGTTGCTCACTTAGTTGCACATCTAGACAACCTATTTTGTTGCAAAGTTTAATTTGGTAAAGAAAAGCTTAAAAATTGTTAGTTGCCTATTCACCCCCCCTCTAGTCAACCATATCGATCCTTTCAATTGGTATCAGAGCCTCGTCTCTTTTTTAAGGACTTTACCGTCCGAAGAGTATGGTTCATGTTGTAGCTGATGTGGGAGAGCACTCTGGTGCGAATCCGATATCATCTACGGGAGATGGGGGTAACTCGATCTCACGTGAGGAATTCAATGTGGCTTTAGAAACATTGAAAACCTCCATGACGACCGAGGTAAAGGACATGTTTAAGGAATTCCTAGAAGGACTCAAACAATCTACCTCGCCAATGAAAGGGGGTGATCCCACTAACAAGGTGACGGGTGCTACCTCCGGCAAGGGGGAAGCTAACAGTGAAAAGAGTCCTTCTAATAGTGGTAGAAATGGCACCGGCATCTTTGCCCATGTGGAACCCCCAATTTATGGAGGGCCGTTCCCCTCCACGCATTTGAATCATGCCGGTCCTCCTCCTAAATATGAGAAACATGAAGATTTTGATTATTGGGTTTATCGCTTCAAGCGCCATTTAAAACATGTGAACACTAACCTTTGGAGAATCATTGAAGAAGGTTTCTATCCTCATGACCCAAGCAACTTCACCCCTCGAGAAGCCGTGGACAATCAATTCAATGAGAGTGCTCTCTTCATCATCCAAGATGCAATCCTTCCCGAAGATCTCCCTCATCTTCGACCTCATGCCATGGCTAAAGAAGCACGGAAATCTGTTGAGTATCTCTATCGAGGAAGTGCTAGCATTCAACGCTCCAACTATGAAGTGGTGCAAGATGAAGCCGATGAGTTTGCAATGAAAGAAGATGAAGAACCTCGTGAGCTCTTTTGAAGAGTGACCAAACTCGCGGTCTCACTCCGAGATCATGGAAGCAAGGACACGGATGACAATTGGATCAAGTGCAAGTTCCTCAAGGCCATGATGCCCTACAACAAGGCCATGTCCTCCGTCATTCGTCAAAGACCGGTGTCGGTGTCAAAACCAGCGGATCTCGGGTAGGGGGTCCCGAACTGTGCGTCTAGGCGGATGGTAACAGGAGACAAGGGACACGATGTTTTTACCTGTGTTGGGCCCTCTCGATGGAGGTAAAACCCTACTCCTGCTTGATTGATATTGATGATATGGGTAGTACAAGAGTGGATCTAACACGAGATCAAGGAGGCTAAACCCTAGAAGCTAGCCTATGGTATGATTGTTGTTGTGTCCTACGGACTAAAACCCTCCGGTTTATATAGACACCGGAGAGGGCTAGGGTTACACAGAGTCGGTTACAATGGTAGGAGATCTACATATTCGTATCGCCAAGCTTGCCTTCCACGCCAAGGAAAGTCCCATCCGGACACGGGACGAAGTCTTCAATCTTGTATCTTCATAGTCTTGGAGTCCGGCCGATGATGATAGTTCGGCTATCCGGACACCCCTAGTCCGGGACTCCCTCAACCGGACATCCACTCCATGACCTCAAGTGAAGTGTTGGATGAGTTCGTTGCAATGAGCATCTTGGACAAGACCGCCGACAATGCGGTGCTCCGTTCTCAAAGGGCAAAGAAGCCCAACATTGCATTGAAGGCCAAGGTCATCATGGAAGAAGAGGAAGAAGTGGAAGATGAGGAGAGCAATCCCGAAGACACCAAGTATGATTATCATGAGCACATGGCCCTTGCTTCAAGACAATTTTGGAGCAAGAAGAATACAAGACCCAACTTCAACAAGAACAACTCAAGTGGCGTCAAGGGCAAGCAACGTGTTAGAACTTCCTTCAACTGTGGCAATGTGAGCCGTTTCGTTGCGGATTGTCCTTACGAGAAGCGGGAAGACAATGGTGGCAAATTCATTCGAAAAGACAAAGCCAAGTCCTTCCCAAACAAGAACAACTTCGCCAAGAAGACTCCAACTCGTGGGTTGGTGGTTCAAGAAGAATACCAAGAGGATGATGATGATGATGAAAGTGGAGAAGCAATGGCCACGGCATCCGTTGCCATTGCAACTACTCCCCCGGTGTCTCTCTTTGATTCACCCAATGAAAACATCACCGCCAAGTGCCTCATGGCTAAAGCTTCAAACAAGGTAACCCCCAACATCACAACCACCATCATTACTAATCCCTCCTTGGAGGATTGCATTGATGAACATGTTGAGTCTAATGAGGAAGTGAATGAATTTGAGTCTTTTATGAGTAAGCTCAAGGGTAAGTCCAAGAAGCACTTTGTTGCTCTCTTGGAACAACTTGGTGAGGCCAATGACATGATCGAGGCTCACGAAGAAACCGTCTCTAAGATGGAGGGCCATAGTCGTGACTATGCCGATGAGATATCGGATCTCTCTAATGCTCTCGAGGAAGAGCATGTGCATCGTTTGACTTTTGAGGAGTCACACAATGATGACCAAGCTAAGTTAAAGAAAGATCTTGATCATGCTCTTGTCGTGTCTCGTGTGCTAACTTCCGAGAAGGCTAAGCTTGGGGTTGATCATGCTAGACTCAAAGAGGAGTTTGAGATACTTGACAAGGCCCACAAGGTCTTGAAGGGTGCTCACGCTAACATCAAGGAGTCTCATGCTCAACTCCAAGTTAAGCTAATCAAAGAAAAGGCCACCTTTCCTCATATGGTATTAATTGATAATGCATGTGCTACTAACCCGTGTTGTGAGCATGTGCATCTTGTGGAGGAGAATGCCAAGTTGAAGGATCAACTTGAGAAAGGCCTTGTGACATGCATTCAAGGTGAGAAGAACCTCAACGACCTTTTGAGCAATCAAAAGGAAGTTGTGGCCAAGGAAAGAATTGGGTTTGCACCCAAGTCCAAGAGCAAGAAGAAGAAGAAGAACAAGACTAAACGTCCTCCTCCTCCTCTCAAGCAAACGTTTGTGAAAGAGGGAGAGGGTGCTCCTAAGGAGAGGAAGGAAAAAGTGAAGGGAGTTGACATCCAAAAGGGCAAAAGCATTTCTTCAAACAAAGCCGGCGACTTTAACCCGTCATATGTGTTGTGCCGTGCTAGTGATGGACATGTTTATGCTAAATTTGTTGGTTCTCCTTATGAGTACATTGAATGGTCTATTTGGGTTCCCAAGACCCTCGTTACTAACATCAAAGGACCCATTACTAAATGGGTACCTAAAACCAAGCATTGATCTCTTGTAGGTGTTTGCTTCCGGTGGGGGATCATAGTTACTCAATAGTGGAGCAACAAATCATATGACCGGGAGCAAGGACTTGGTGGTGGATGTGCAAGAGATTCCATCTATGCCCACCAATGTCGAGTGGGGTGATGCATCACATTCTAAGGTATTGGGTCTCGGCAAGGTTGTCATTTCTCATGATCTCACGATCGAGAAAGTCATGCTTGTTGAGTCCCTTGCATACAATTTGCTTTCCGTTCGTCAACTTGCACTCATGGGTTTTGCTCCGTTCTTTGACATTGATACCGTGGCCCTCTTGTGGAGCAAGACTCTTAAAGTAGCCTTTGTTGGGCATGTCGAGAATGGTCTCTATGTGATTAACTGAGTGACCCACTAAGACCGCGACATGCCTAATGGCTAAAGTTGACGTGGGATGGCTTTGGCATCGCCATTTAGCCCATGTCAATATGAGATCTTTGAAAAGTCTTCTCAAGGGGGACCATGTCCGTGGACTAACAAATGTTAGTTTTGCCAAAGATCGTGCTTGCAGTGCTTGTATCGAAGGAAAGCTTCATGAAAAGGCTCACCCTCCATCAACCATCATCTACTCGAAGAGACCCTTGGAGCTCCTTCACATGGATCTCTTTGGGCCTCCATCTTTTGATAGTCTTGGAGGTAGAAAGTATTGCTTGGTGATTGTGGATGACTATTCAAGATACACTTGGGTATACTTCTTCAAGAGGAAGAGTGAGACTCAACAAACCGTCATCGACTTTGCAAATGAAGCTCAACGTCAACACAATGCAAAGATCTTGACAATAAGAAGTGACAATGGCACCGAGTTCAAGAACTACACCTTGGATGAGTTTCTCAGTGATGAGGGGATCAAGCATCAGTATGCTGCACCTTATACTCCTCAACAAAATGGTGTAGCAGAGAGGAAGAACCGGACGTTGATGGATGCGGCAAGGACCATGATGGCGGAGTTCAAGTCTCCATACAATTTTTGGGCCGAATCCATCAACACCGCATGTCATGCATCCAATCGGCTCTATCTTCGCAAAGGCTTGAACAAGACTCCTTATGAGATACTCACCGGCAACAAGCCCAACCTCAAGTACTTCCGGGTGTTCGGTTGTAAGTGTTTCATTCTCAAGAAAGGTGTTCGTTTGTCTAAATTTGAGGCTAGAGCTCATGAGGGCATATTTGTTGGTTATGCTACAAACTCTCATGCTTACTGTGTTCTCAACAAGTCCACCGGACTCATTGAGGAGACGTGTAACGTGGAGTTTGACGAAAATAACGGCTCCCAAGTAGAGCAAAGTGGTACTTGTGATGTAGGTGATGAAATTCCTGCCCAAGCCATAAGAAGAATGGGTATTGGTCAAATCCTACCCATTGAGGAACCCCTTGTGGCCGAAGGAGAAGGACATGCTCCACTCAAGTGGAGCCATCACCTCCCCAAGACCCACACGCTTCTGAAGAACAAAGTGAAGGCACTCATCCTCGTGAACAAGACCAAGGGCAAGATCAACCTCAAGATGGTGGTGAACATCTAAATGATTCCCATGGTCAAGTTCTTCCCCTTGAGCAAGTTCAAGATCATGAGCAAGCTCAAGATCAAGAACAAACTCAAGACGGCGCTCAAGATGATCAAGTTAACCCTCCTCCTTCCACACTCGAGGAGGAATTAGAGTGTCGTGCCGCGAAGATTGCTTCCAAGCTCACCACCCAAGGCCATCTCATAGAAAACGTGGTTGGAAGCCTAAGAAAGGGGGTAAGCACTCGTAGACAATTAGCAAACTATTGTGAACATCACGCGTTTGTCTCTTGTGTTGAACCCCAAAAGGTCTATGAGGCACTCGAAGACTCGGATTGGCTCAATGCCATGCATGAAGAACTCAACAACTTCGAGTACAACAAGGTGTGAAGATTGGTGCCAAGACCATCAGGGAACCACAACGTCATTGGAACCAAGTGGATCTTCAAGAACAAGCAAGATGCTCATGGGAACATCATGCGCAACAAGGCAAGATTGGTAGCACAAGGCTACTCCCAAGTCGAGGGTATCGACTACGGTGAAACCTTTGCTCCGTTGTTCGCCTTGAATCCATTCGTTTGTTGATTGCTTATGCTTCCCATCACAACTTTAAGTTGCAACAAATGGATGTGAAAAGTGCTTTTCTTAATGGTCCTATTAATGAGTTGGTCTATGTCAAGCAACCCCCCGGGTTCGAGGACCCCTACTTCCCGGATCATGTGTATCAACTCGATAAGGCAATCTATGGCCTTAAACAAGCCCCACGTGCGTGGTATGACCACCTTACCGAGTTGCTACAAGATCATGGATTTGAAGTAGGACAAATCGATCCCACTCTTTTTAATAAGAAGGTCAAAGGGGAGTTGTTTGTATGCCAACTATATGTTGATGATATTATCTTTGTTTCCCCTAACAAAGCTTTCAATGAGGAATTTGCTGCTCTCATGACCTCCAAGTTCAAGATGTCTTCAATGGGAGAGTTGAAGTTCTTTCTTGGTTTTGACATCAAACAAAGAAGAGAAGGAACCTTCATCAATCAAGCCAAATACACTCAAGACATGCTTAAAAGATTCAAGCTAAGTGATGTCAAGCCGGCTACTACACCAATGCCTACCAAGTGCCAACTTGACATTGATCCCAATGGTAAAGCGGTGGATCAAAAGGTATATCGCTCCATGATTGGATCCTTGCTTTACCTTTGTGCATCTCGACCGGATATCATGTTGAGTGTGGGGATGTATGCACGGTTTCAAGCCGCACCGAAGGAAAGTCACTATGTGGCGGTCAAGCGAATCTTTCGATATTTAGCTCATACCCCAAACTTTGGCTTATGGTACCCAAGTGGGGAAAACTTCAAGCTTGAAGGTTTCACGGATTCCGATTGGGCGGGAGACAAAGTGGATAGGAAGTCCACTTCCGGAGGGTGCCAATTTCTTGGTTGCTCTTTGGTAAGTTGGTCTTCTAAGAAGCAAAGTTGTGTGTCTCTCTCGTCCACCGAAGCAGAATATGTGGCGGCCGGTAGTTGTTGTGCTCAACTCCTATGGATGAGGCAAACTTTAAAGGAGTACGGTGTCGTTTGTGACAAAGTGCAATTTGGTGTGATAATGAAAGTGCCATCAAGATTTCTCTCAACCCAGTGCAACACTTCAAGACGAAGCACGTTGAGATTCGGTATCACTTCATCTGGGATCACATTAGGCGAGGGGAGATCGAGCTCAAGTATGTCAACACTCATGATAACCTTGCAGATATTTTCACAAAGCCCTTGGATGAAGCAAGATTTCGCGAGTTAAGGCATGAGCTAAATATCATTGATTCGAGCAATCTGACTTGAACCCATGCACCCCCCACCGCACTCAACTTGTTGTCTAGTTTAGGTGTAGGCATGGACATAGGGGGAGTGTTGTTCTTCAATGAACTCTCCCTCCCCCCATTATGCATAAATTGATCACCTCTTTCACATTAGCCATTTTTTGTGGTACTTGTGCTTCAAAGACGAGTTTTGGTCATGGGCCCAAGGATAATTCTTCGCGGTGCCATACCATCTAACTCAAACATAGGTGGCTTCGGCCACCGCCCTCTCTCTTTGAGAGGCTTTGTCGCTTGGTGGTTTCTTGTTGTCTTTCTGCCTCTGGTTTGTGCGTGCTCTTGTGGTTTCCTGTGTGTGAAAAGTTTCCGTGCAAAGGCCTTCTTCTCGTGTTGAAACATGCTTGTCTTGAGTTCATGGTACTACCGCGACCAACTACGGTACTACCGCAGCCAACCACGGTACTACCGCTTGTGGGAGCACGGTACTACCGTCCCCACGCAGCAGTAATTTTTTACTGCCGCCTGGGTGAGCGGTACTACTGCCTCGGTGCGGTACTTCCGCCCGAGCGGTACTACCGCGATGATACGCGGTACTACCGCGCCGGTCTGGGCACGTGGGGATAAGGACGGGCAGGGGGAGTTCTAACTCCCCATACCCATTCGCAGTTCTTCCCCCACGTCGTCTCTTTCTCTCCCTTGCTCAAGAACGAAGCCGGCGTTCGTCGCCGGATCTCCTCCTCCGGCTGCCCTCCCGTGATTCCGTCCGGTGGGATCATTCCCCACCACGTGCTCTTGCTATGGACCAAGGTCTTTCCCCAACTCCCTCTCCTTGTTGTTTGTGTTTGGTGTTTCTAGGTTTTGGGGAGACTTGTGTGTTCTTGAGATTCCTAGGCTTAATCTATGCAAGAGTAGGATGAAGGAGCATAGTATTGCGTAGGATTTATCTTGTATTTGTGTCTTGCGCTAGATTTGATCACCGTAGCACCGCCGTTGTTTCACGGTTCTTTTCAGATTTGAACCACCGTTTGGATCTGACGCGACGCGGTACTACCGCCCGTCTGGCGTGGTACTACCGCTTGCACGGTACTACCGCCCGTCTGGAGTGGTACTACCGCGCTCACTGCGGCACTAAAATTTTACTTCCGCTCCAACCACGGTACTACCGTGACCTCGCACGGTACTACCACGTTTTGGAGCGGTACTAATATTTTAGTACCGCAGGCCTTGGCGGTTCTACCGTGGCTCACATCTATCGCATGACACTTTTCTCGTATGCCTTCTATGTGTTTCTTGTGCTTTACCGTGGCCTTTGCATTGATCTTCTTCACGTTCGTTGGTGTTTTGCATGTGTGTCTCAGGTGGTGGTTCTCGCCGGTCCAATCCCAGTCATGACACTGGCTCCAAGCGTCTGCGCAACCCAGGTGAAGTTCCAGAGGGCTCTTGTGCCTCCAAGCGCAATGTCAAGACCTCAGCTAGCAAGCACAAGGAGCCCGCTAAGGGCATGGATGAGATAACCCCATCCGAGTATGTCCGTCTTAGGTAGCTTCACCCGTATGTGCACCCTCGTTCCACTGTCAGAGGCTATGAGTTGTTCTGGAACAAGCAACAGACCAACATCTATCTGGATGTCATCAAGAACAAGCAGAATACCTACGTGGATGTGAAATGGATTGATATGCATCACATGAGGAAGGACAAGTTCCATGACTACTTTGGAGAGGCTCTGGACTTGGTGGAGCAGTTTGGCATTGAGCATGTGATATCTTTTCACCTTGACTATGACCCTGAGCTTATCTGTTAGTTCTTTGCCTCAGTTTACTTTCACTCCAATGAGGAGTGGAGGATGACCTGGATGACCAATGGCCGTCAACTGTCTGCTACCTGGAAGGAGTTCATGGATCTGCTCCAGGTTCCTGATGATGGGCTCAACTCTCCAGTCCGTGTTCGCCCCCATGCCAATGCTGAGTCTACCAACAAGGACAAGCTTGCACCATTCATGGTTGAGAAGGCGCTCGCCAATGGCAAGACAACGTTGGTGCTCAACTCTTTTCTGGATATCATGTATCGCATCTTCCGCAACTCCTTGTTCCCTCGCATTGGTGACAAAGACAAGGTTCATGCCTATATGGTGGATATGATGCTCATTTGCAAGGAGGCTCGTTCGTCTCAGTCTCAGCCACTTGATATCTCACACATCATGTGGTGTGAGCTTCGGTTTGCAGTGTTCAACCGCAAGGTGCCTATCTATGGGCCCTATCTGTTTTTGCTGATCTCGAAGACTTGGGAGAAGATGTTCCCTGGTGAGGAGTTCCTTGCTCCCGACTGGATTCGCCATGATCCCATATGTCTGCGTATCAAACCCAACTGGGCCAACACCACTACTCGTGCCGAGGCGACTGCTGCTAGGGCTGCTGTTGATGAGGAGGATGCTGGCACCGAGGATGTTGCTGAGGGCCGTGCTGCTAGGCCTTCCCAGAGTTCCACTATGCTATCATGGGCCAAGAAGCTGAAGGGCAAGATGAAGACTCTTTTCTGCATGCAAGCCAAGGGGCAGTACAGGACTCACGTGGCGTCCAAGGAGAGTCGTCGCAGGAAAAAGAAGATCTTGCAGCTCTATGGTGAGGAAGTGTCTGGTGGGTCCGAGGAGCGCATCACTCCAGAGGCTGAGTGGATGGAGAAGCAAGGCTACAGGTGGACTGATTCTGAGGAGGACGTTGCGGAGACCATCCCTGCTGCTGAGGAGACCGACGGAGAGGGTTGGGACGAGTTCCCTGCTTGAGCCACCTCTTGTGTGTAGGTGTCCTCTCTGCCTTTTTGGTGTCTCGATGCCAAAGGGGGAGAGAGAGTAGGGATTTGCGAGTCGTGTGTTTGCTGCTTTCTCGGTCGAACTATTTGCTGCTTTCTCGTTTGAACCTCGGTTGCTTTACTTCTTATGGTGTTAGACTTATGCACTCTATCTATCCTAGCGAGCTTGTGATATATTGTGCTATCTTTATGCTATGCTCTCTGTGAGGTTTATTATCGTGCCTTGGTCTCTAAAATATAGGGGGAGTGTTGATCCTAGTTTGTGTGCTATGCAGTCCAAAGCATTCATCTAGATTGCACACATCTAGGGGGAGCCCGTCTATATTTTAGAGTGGTGGGGTTTGCCCTTGCTCAAAATTATCTTATCTATGTGCAAATCCCGTGTTGTCATCAATCCACCAAAAAGGGGGAGATTGTAAGGGCATATTTATCCCTTAGGTGTTTTGGTGATTGATGACAATGCTTTTGCGGACTAATCGTGTGCCTTGAGTTTCTCAGATACTTCATCACTAGGCACGAGACGATTTGGTGCCCCTCGGAGACTATTGAAGCCGGCGTTGTTCTACGTTTCTCTTTGGTGGATTTGAGTCATAGGAGAGCCGTACTATTAAGAGGGGGTCCGCGTCGGAAAGGTTTGGGTGGAATCAACACGTACACTTGTCCTACCTTTCCTTGCACTTTGGAGCATCTCTTCGTTATCCTTGTTGTGTCGAAATCTGATGGCTACTGCTGTACTTGCGGTAGTACCGCAAGTACCAGCGGTAGTACTGCTGTGGGTCACGGTAGTACCGCTCCTCTGGAGTGTTAGTACCGTGGCTCCCAGGCCTAGTGCCGCTCCGGTACAGTAGTAGGGACGGATGTAATTTTCTACATCCGCGCCCCCACGGTAGTACCGCTTGTCCAGCGCGGTAGTACCGCGGGAGCCCACGGTAGTACCGCTCCCCTGGAGTCATAGTACCGTGGCCCTCCTACCTAGTACCGCAGCGTCACGGTAGTAGGAGCGGATGTAATTTTTTACATCCGCGCCGTAATGGTAGTACCGCGCCTCGCGAGCGGTAGTACCGCGTCGGATTTTTGCACCACCTCATTTTCAGCGGAAGTAGGCACGGATGTAATTTATTTCATCCGCGCCCTTCCCAGGCAATGACTTTCCTGCCTTGCGGTAGTACCGCAAGGGGGAGCGGTAGTACCGCGCAAGCGGTAGTACTGCACCCTAGTCAGGCAAGTCCCGGCCTCTGCTGCTGTCGCGGAAGTACCGTGGTCCGCCACGGTAGTACCGCGCGGCCCCGCGGTAGTACCGCGCCCCTGGAGCGGTAGTACCGCGTGTCGCAGGCTAAACATGTGGATAACGGTTGGATATTTCCCATGACTATATAAGGGGCGTCTTCTACCTCTAGTTGACTACCTCTTCCACCTCTAAGCTCCATTGTTGCTCTAAGCTCCATTTTCGCCCGATCTCTCTCCCTAGCCAATCAAACTTGTTGATTTGCTCGGGATTGGGTGACAAGGGCCCGATCTACACTTCCACCAAGAGATATTCGATTCCCCCCACTTATCCCTTGCGGATCTTGTTACTCTTGGGTGTTTGAGCACCCTAGATGGTTGAGGTCACCTCGAAGCCATACTCCATTGTGGTGAAGCTTCGTGGTGTTGTTGGGAGCCTCCAATTGTTGTGGAGATTGCCCCAACCTTGTTTGTAAAGGTTCGGTCACCGCCTTCAAGGGCACCAATAGTGGAATCACGACATCTCGCATTGTGTGAGGGCGTGAGGATAATACGGTGGCCCTAGTGGCTTCTTGGGGAGCATTGTGCCCCCACACCGCTCTAACGGAGACGTACTTCCCCTCAAAAGGAGGAACTTCGGTAACACATCCTCGTCTCCACCGGCTCCACTCTTGGTTACTTCGTGCCTTTACTTTTGCAAGCCTACTTGTGTTGTATCCCTTGCTTGCTTATGTGCTAGTTGTTATTGCATCATATAGGTTGCTCACTTAGTTGCACATCTAGACAACCTATTTTGTTGCAAATTTCAATTTGGTAAAGAAAAGCTTAAAAATTGTTAGTTGCCTATTCACCCCCCCTCTAGTCAACCATATCGATCCTTTCACAATGTAACTAATGAGTTAGTTATGGAATGATGCATTACATAACGAGTAAAGGGACTTGCCGGTAACGAGATTGAACTAGGTATTGGGATACCGACGATCGAATCTCGGACAAGTAACATACCGATGACAAAGGTAACAACGTATGTTGTTATGCGGTTTGACCGATAAAGATCTTCATAGAGTATGTAGAAGCCAATATGAGCATCCAGGTTCCGCTATTGGTTATTGACCGGAAACGTGTCTCGGTCATGTCTACATAGTTCTCAAACCTGTAGGGTCCGCACGCTTAAGGTTTCGATGACAGTTATATTATGAGTTTATGAGTTTTGATGTACCGAAGGTTGTTCGGAGTCCCGGATGTGATTACGGACATGACGAGGAGTCTCGAAATGGTCGACACATGAAGATTGATATATTGGAAGCCTATATTTGGATGTCGGAAGTGTTCCGGGTGAAATCGGGATTTTACCGGAGTACCGGGAGGTTACCGGAACCCCCCGGGGCTTAATGGGCCATAGTGGGCCTTAGTGGAAGAGAGGAGAGGCGGCCAGGGCTGGCCCACGCGCCCATCCCCCTAGTCCGAATAGGACAAGGAGAGGGGGGTGGCGCCCCCCTTTCCTTCCTGTCTCTCCCTCCTCTTTCCCCCCTTCTCCTAGTCCAACAAGGAAGAAGGGAGTCCTACTCCCGGTGGGAGTAGGACTCCCCATGGCGCGCCCCCTCCTAGGCCGGCCGCCCCCTCCCCCCTTGCTCCTTTATATACATGGGCAGGGGGCACCTCTAGACACAACAATTAATCTCTTAGCCGTGTGCGGTGCCCCCCTCCACCATAGTCCTCCTCGATAATATTGTAGTGGTGCTTAGGCGAAGCCCTGCGACGGTAGAACATCAAGATCGTCACCACACCGTCATGCTGACGGAACTCTCCCTCAACACTCGGCTGGATCGGAGTTCGAGGGACGTCATCGAGCTGAACGTGTGCTAGAACTCGGAGATGCCGTACTTTCGGTGCTTGATCAGTCGAGCCGTGAAGACGTACGACTACATCAACCGCGTTGTTCTAACGCTTCCGCTTTCGGTCTACAAGGGTACATGGATGACACTCTCCCCTCTCGTTGCTATGCATCACCATGATCTTGCGTGTGCGTAGGAATTTTTTGAAATTACTACGTTCCCCAACAGAAGAGGGGAGTTTTATTTCTCAGTCCTGAAGAAGAGGCAAAGAAATCAATGAAAGAAAAAGGTATTAAAGCTGAAGATGTTAAGAATTTACCTCCTATTGAAGAAATACATGGTCTTAATATACCGCCTGTCGAAGAAACACATTGTCTTGATAACCCGACACTGGTAGTAAAGGTAAATTCTCTCTATAGATATGACAAAATTGAAATCCCGTCTACTAAGTTTCCTAGCCAATGTTTGGATGAATTTGATGACTTTATGGCTAGACAAGAAAGTTTTAATGCTTATGTTGGTAGAGAATTAAAGAGTAATGCTTACATGATTGGACGCTTGAGTGATTATATGGCTAGAGTTAAAGGTGAACTTAAACTCATAAGCAAATATGCTTCTATGGTTACCACTCAAGCAGAACAAGTACGTAAAGCTCAAAGTGATTTGCTTGATGAATTAAATAATAAACATGATTTTGCTGTTAGAGTGGCTACTAGAACGGGTAAAACGACTCATGAACCTTTGTATCCTGAAGGCCACCCTAAGAGAATTGAGCAGGATTCTCAGAGAAATAATTTAGATGCACCTAGTCCTTCTAAAAAGAAGAAGAAGAAAAATGATAGGACTTTTCATTCTTCTAGTGAACCTGTTGTAGACACACCTGAGAATCCCAATGACATTTCTATTTCTGATGCTGAAACACAATCTGGTGATGAACATGAACCTAGTGATAATGTTAATGATAATGTTCATGTTGATGCTCAACCTAGCAATAATAATGATGTAGAGATTGAACCTGTTGTTGATCTTGATAACCCACAATCAAAGAATCAACTTTATGATAAGAGAGATTTTGTTGCTAGGAAGCACATTAAAGAAAGAGAACCATGGGTTTGGAAACCCATGCCTTTCCCTCCTAAGCCATCCAAGAAAAAGGATGAGGAGGATTTTGAGCGCTTTGCTGAAATGATTAGACCTATCTTCTTACGCATGCGCTTAACTGCATGCTTAAAGTAAACCCTTATGCTAAATACATGAAGGATATCATTACAAATAAAAGAAAGATATCGGAAGCTGAAACTTCCACCATGCTTGCTAATTATACTTTTTGTTGGGGAACGTAGTAATTTCAAAAATTTTCCTACGCACACGCAAGATCATGGTGATGTATAGCAACGAGAGGGAGAGTGTTGTCACGCACCTCGTAGATCCAAGCGGAAGCGATCACAACGTAGAGGAAGTAGTCGACGTTCTCCTCGCGATCCGACCGATCCGGCGCCGTTACTCGGCGCCCGAGTTCTTGACACACGACAGCTCGATGACGTCCCTCGTACTCGATCCAGCCGAGTGTCGAGGGAGAGTTCCGTCAAGACGACGGCGTGCAGGACGATCTTGATGTTTCATCGGCGCAGGCTTCGCCTAAGCTTGTGACAGTATAACCGAGGTGGAATATGGTGGAGGGGGCACGCGACACGGCTAAGGAACGATCTCACGATCAACTTGTGTGTCTCAAGGTGCCCCTGCCCCGAGATATAAAGGAGGGAGGGGGAGGCCGGCCGGCCCTAGAGGAGGCGCGGGAGGAGTCCTACTCCTACCGGGAGTAGGACTCCCCCCCTTTTCCTAGTTGGACTAGGTTTGGGGGAGGGGGAAGAGGAAAGGGGGCGCCGCCCCCCCCTCCTTGTCCTATTCGGACTGGGGGGGAGAGGGCGCACGGCCACCTCCTGGCCAGCCCCTCCTCTTCTCCCTCAAGGCCCACCGAGGCCCATTTACCTCCCGGGGGGTTCCGGTAACCTCCCGGTTTTCCGGTAAATTCCCGTTTTCGTCCGGAACCATTCCGAACTCCAAACATAGGCTTCCAATATATCAATCTTTATGTCTCGACCATTCCGAGACTCCTCGTCATGTCCGTGATCACATCCGGGACTCGAACTCCTTGGTACATCAAAATACATAAACTCATAATAAGCATCATCGTAACCTTAAGCGTGCGGACCCTACGGTTCGAGAATAATGTAGACATGACCTAGAACTATTCACGGTCAATAACCAACAGCGGGACCTGGATGCCCATATTGGTTCCTACATATTCTACGAAGATCTTTGTCGGTCAGACCGCATAACAACATACGTTGTTCCTTTGTCATCGGTATGTTACTTGCCGAGATTCGATCGTCGGTATCCAATACCTAGTTCAATCTCGTTACGCAAGTCTCTTTACTCGTTCCGTAATACATCATCTCACAACTAACTCATTAGTTGTAGTGCTTGCAAGGCTTAAGTGATGTGCATTACCGAGAGGGCCAGAGATACCTCTCCGACAATCGGAGTGACAAAACCTAATCTCAAATACGCCAACCCAACATCTCGCCTTTGGAGACACTGTAGTACTCCTTTATAATCACCCGATTACGTTGTGACGTTTGGTAGCACCAAAGTGTTCCTCCGTAAACGGAGTTGCATAATCTCATAGTTACAGGAACATGTATAAGTCATGGATAAAAGCAGTAGCAACATACTAAACGATCGTGTGCTAAGCTAAGGGAATGGGTCATGTCAATCGATCATTCTACTAATGATGTGACCTTGTTAATCAAATAACAACTCCTTGTTCATGGTTAGGAAACATAACCATCTTTGATTAACAAGCTAGTCTAGTAGAGGCATACTAGTGACATGTTGTTTGTCTATGCATTCACACATGTATCATGTTTCCGGTTAATACAATTCTAGCATGAATGATAAACATTTATCATGAAATAAGGAAATAAATAATAACTTTATTATTGCCTCTAGGGCATATTTCCTTCAGTCTCCCACTTGCACTAGAGTCAATAATCTAGATTACACAGTAATGATTCTAACACCCATGGAGTCTTGGTGCTGATCATGTTTTGCTCGTGGAAGAGGCTTAGTCAACGGGTGCGCAACATTCAGATCCGTATGTATCTTGCAAATCTCTATGTCTCCATCCGACTAAGTCCCGGATGGAATTGAAGCGTCTCTTGATGTGCTTGGTCCTCTTGTGAAATCTGGATTCCTTTGCTAAGGCAATTGCTCCGAGATTGTCACGAAGATTTTCATTGGACCCGATGCACTAGGTATGACACCTAGATCGGATATGAACTCCTTCATCCGCTCCTTCATTAGCTGCTTCCGAAGCTGCTATGTATTCCGCCTCACATGTAGATCCCGCCACGACGCTTTGTTTAGAACTGCACCAACCGACGACTCCTCCGCTTAGTGTAAATACGTATCCGGTCTGCGATTTAGAATCGTCGGATCGGTGTCAAAGCTTGCATCAACGTAACTGTTTACGATGAGCTCTTTGTCACCTCCATATCGAGAAACATATCCTTAGTCCTTTTCGGTATTTGGGATGTTCTTGACCGCTGTCGATGATCCACTCTGGATTACTTTGGTACCTCCTCGCTAGACTTATAGCAAGGCACACATCAGTGTCTGGTACACTGACATTGCATACATGATAGAGCCTATGGCTGAAGCATAGGAACATCTTTCATTTTCTCTATCTTCTGCAGTGGTCGGGCATTGAGTCGACTCAACTTCACACCTTGTAACACGTGCAAGAACCCTTTCTTTGCTTGATCCATTTTGAACTTCTTCAAAACTTTGTCAAGGTATGTGCTTTGTGAAAGTCCAATTATGCGTCTTGATCTATCTCTATAGATCTTAATGCCCAATATGTAAGCAGCTTCACCGAGGTCTTTCATTGAAAAACTCTTATTCAAGTATCCCTTTATGCTATCCAGAATTCTATATCATTTCCGATCAGCAATATGTCATCCACATATAATATCGAAATGCTACTGAGCTCCCACTCACTTTCTTGTAAATACTGAGCTTCTCCAAAAGTGCATACAAACCCAAATGCTTTGATCACACTATCAAAGCGTTTATTCCAACTCGAGATGCTTGCACCAGTCCATATATGGATCATTGGAGCTTGCACACTTTGTTAGCTCCTTTGGATCGATAAAACCTTCGGTTGTATCATATACAACTCTTCTTCCGTAAATCCATTCAGAATGCGTCTTTACATCCATTTGCCAAATTTCATAATCATAAAATGCGGCAATTGCTAACATGATTCGGACGGACTTAAGCATCGCTACGGGTGAGAAGGTCTCATCGTAGTCAATCCCTTGAACTTGTCGAAAACCTTTGCGACAAGTCGAGCTTTATAAACGATAACATTACCGTCGCGTCGGTCTTCTTCTTGAAGATCCACTTGTTTTCTATTGCTTGCCTACCCTCGGGCAAGTCAACCAAAGTCCACACTTTGTTTTCATACATGGATCCCATCTCAGATTTCATGGCCTCAAGCCATTTTATGGAATCTGGGCTCACCATCGCTTCTTCATAGTTCGTAGGTTCATCATGATCTAGTAGCATGACTTCCGAACAGGATTACCGTACCACTCAGTGCGGATCTTACTCTGGTTGATCTACGAGGTTCTGCGTAACTTGATCTCAAGTTTCATGATCAACATCATCAACTTCCTCACTATTTGGTGTAGGTGTCTCAGAAACGGTTTCTGCGACGAACTACTTTCAAGTAAGGGAGAAGGTACTATTACCTCATCAAGTTCCACTTTCCTCCCACTCACTTCTTTCGAGAGAAACTCCTTCTCTAGAAAGGATCCATTCTTAGCAACGAATGTCTTGCCTTCGGATCTGTGATAGAAGGTGTACCCAACTGTTTCCTTTGGGTATCCTATGAAGACACATTTCTCCGATTTGGGTTCGAGCTTATCAGGTTGAAGCTTTTTCACATAAGCATCGCATCCCCAAACTTTAAGAAACGACAACTTTGGTTTCTTGCTAAACCACAGTTCATAAGGTGTCGTCTCAACGGATTTCGACGGTGTTCTATTCAGTGTGAATGCGGCCGTCTCTAGAGCATAACCCCAAAACGATAGCGGTAAATCTGTAAGAGACATCATAGATCGCACCATATCTAGTAAAGCACGATTCGACGTTCGGACACACCATTACTGTTGTGGTGTTCCGGTGGCGTGAGTTGCTAAACTATTCGCATTGTTTCAAATGTAGACCAAACTCAGAACTCAAATATTCACCTCCACGATCGGATCGTAGAAACTTAATTTTCTTGTTACGATGATTTTCAACTTCACTCTGAAATTCTTTGAACTTTTCAAACGTTTCAGACTTATGTTTCATTAAGTAGATATACCCATATCCGCTTAAGTCATCTGTGAAGGTGAGAAAATAACGATATCCGCCACGAGCCTCAACATTCATCGGACCACATACATCGTATGTATGATTTCCAACAAATCTGTTGCTCTCTCCATAGTACCGAGAACGGTGTTCTAGTCATCTTGCCCATGAGGCACGGTTCTTAAGTGCCAAGTGATTCATAATCAAGTGACTCCAAAAGTCCATCAAGATGGAGTTTCTTCATGCGCTTTACACCGATATGACCTAAACGGCAAGTGCCACAAATAAGTTGCACTTTCATTATCAACTCTGCATCTTTTGGTTTCAACATTATGAATATGTGTATCACTACTATCGAGATTCATAAGAAATAGACCACTCCTCAAGGGTGCATGACCATAAAAGATATTACTCATATAAATAGAACAACCATTATTCTCGATTTAAATGAATAACCGTCTCGCATCAAACAAGATCCAGATATAATGTTCATGCTCAACGCAGGCACCAAATAACAATTATTTAGGTCTAAAACTAATCCCGAAGGTAGATGTAGAGGTAGCGTGCCGACCGCGATCACATCGACTTTGGAACCATTTCCCACGCGCATCGTCACCTCGTCCTTTGCGGTGTTAAGCAATCCGTAGTCCTGTTTGAGTTGCAAATATTAGCAATGTAACCAGTATCAAATACCAGTGCTATCTGCGAGCTCTAGTAAGGTACACATCAATAACATGTATATCACATATACCTTTGTTCACCTTGCCATCCTTCTTATCCGCCAAATACTTGGGGCAGTTCCGCTTCGATGAAGGATGCGCTTGCGGTAGAAGCACTCGATTTCAGGTTTAGGGCCGACTTGGGTTTCTTCTCCGAGCAAACAACTTGCTTGCTGTTCTTCTTGAATTCCCTTCTTCTTCCCTTTGCCTTTCTTCTTGAAACTAGTGGTCTTATTGACCATCAACACTTGATGCTCCTTCTTGATTTCTACCTCCGCAGCCTTTAGCATTGCGAAGAGCTCGAGCATAGTCTTTACTAACCCTTGCATATTATAGTTCATCACGAAGCCTTTGTAGCTTGGTGGCGTGATTGAGAATTTCATCAATGACACAATCATCCGGAAGATTAACTCCCAATTGTGTCAAGTGATTGTAGTACCCGGACATTACGAGTATATGCTCACTAATGTAACTATTCTCCTCCATCTTGCAGCTATAGAACTTATTGAGACTTCATATCTCTCAATCCGGGCATTCTGTTGGAATATTAACTTCAACTCTGGAACATCTCATATGCTCCATGACGTTCAAAACGTCGTTGAAGTCCCGGTTCTAAGCCGTAAAGCATGGCACATCGAACTATAGAGTAGTCATCAGCTTTGCTCGCCAGACGCTCATAACATCCGGCGTTGCTCAGCAAAGAAGAAGTCTGTCACCTAGCGGTGCATCCAGACGTAGCTCTTACGTGCAGCAATGAGGATAATCCTCAAGTTACGGACCCGATCCGTGTAATTGCTACCATCATCTTTCAACTTTGCTTTCTCAAGGAACGCATTAAAATTCAACGAACAACAAAGACGAGCCATCTATCTACAATCAAACATAAACAAGCAAGATACTATCAGTACTAAGTTCATGATAAATTTAAGTTCAATTAATCATATTACTTAAGAACTCCCACTTAGAAAAACATCTCTAGTCATCCAAGTGATCACGTGATCCAAATCAACTAAACCATAACCGATCATCACGTGAAATGGAGTAGTTTTCAATGGTGAACATCTTATGTTGATCATATCTACTATATGATTCACGCCGACCTTTCGGTCTCCGTGTTCCGAGGCCATATCTGCATATGCTAGGCTCGTCAAGTATAACCCGAGTATTCTGCGTGTGCAAAACTGGCTTGCACCGTTGTAGATGGACGAGAGCTTATCACACCCGATCATCACGTGGTGTGTGCAGGCACGACGAACTTTGGCAACGGTGCATACTCGGGAGAACACTTCTTGATAATTTAGTGAGAGATCATCTTATAATGCTACCGTCAATCAAAGCAAGATAAGATGCATAAAAGGATAAACATCACATGCAAATCAATATAAGTGATATGATATGGTCATCATCATCTTGTGCTTCACGATCCCCATCTTGCGGCACCACCATGATCACCATCGTCACCGGCGCGACACCTTGATCTCCATCGTAGCATCGTTGTCGTCTCGCCAAACTTATGCTTCTCGACTATCGCTACCGCTTAGTGATAAAGTAAAGCATTACAAGCGATTGCATTGCATACAATAAAGCGACAACTATATGGCTCCAGCCATTGCCGATAACCGGTTACAAAACATGATCATCTCATACAATAAAATATAGCATCACGTCTTGACCATATCACATCACAACATGCCCTGCAAAAACAAGTTAGACGTCCTCTACTTTGTTGTTGCAAATTTTACGTGGCTGCTACGGGCTTAAGCAAGAACCAGTCTCACCCACGCATCAAAACCACAACGATACTTCGTCAAATAGACTCGCTTTAACCTTCTCAAGGACCGGCGTAGCCACACTCGGTTCAACTAAAGTGAGAGAGCAGACACCCACGGTCACCTTTAAGCAACGAGTGCTCGTGGCGGTGAAACCAGTCTCGCGTAAGCGTCACGCGTAATGTCGGTCCAGGCCGCTTCATCTCACAATACCGCTGAACCAAAGTATGACATCTTTGGTAGGTAGTATGACTTGTATCGCCCACAACTCACTTGTGTTCTACTCGTGCAAAACATCAAACCATAAAAACCTAGGCTCGGATGCCTTTGTTGGGGAACGTAGTAATTTCAAAAATTTTCCCACGCACACGCAAGATCATGGTGATGTATAGCAACGAGAGGGAGAGTGTTGTCTACGCACCCTCGTAGATCCGGCGAAGCGATCACAACGTAGAGGAAGTAGTCGACGTTCTCCTCGCGATCCGACCGATCCGGCGCCGTTACTCCGGCGCCCGAGTTCTTGACACACGTACAGCTCGATGACGTCCCTCGTACTCGATCCAGCCGAGTGTCGAGGAGAGTTCCGTCAAGACGACGGCGTGGGACGATCTTGATGTTTCATCGGCGCAGGCTTCGCTTAAGCTTCGCGACGGTATAACCGAGGTGGAATATGGTGGAGGGGGCACCGACACGGCTAAGGAACGATCTCACGATCAACTTGTGTGTCTCAAGGTGCCCCCTGCCCCGTGATATAAAGGAGGGAGGGGGAGGCCGGCCGGCCCTAGAGGAGGCGGCGGGAGGAGTCCTACTCACCGGGAGTAGGACTCCCCCCTTCCTAGTTGGACTAGGTTTGGGGGGGGGAAGAGGAAAGGCGCGCCGCCTCCTTGTCCTATTCGGACTGGGGGAGAGGCGCGTGGCCACCTCTGGCCGGCCCTCCTCTTCTCCCTCAAGGCCCACCGAGGCCCATTTACCTCCCGGGGTTCCAGTAACCTCCGGTTTTCGATAAATTCCGTTTTAAATCGGAACCATTCGAACTCCAAACATAGGCTTCCAATATATCAATCTTTATGTCTCGACCATTCCGAGACTCCTCGTCATGTCCGTGATCACATCCGGACTCGAACTCCTTGGTACATCAAAATACATAAACTCATAATAAGCATCATCGAACCTTAAGCGTGCGGACCCTACGGTTCGAGAATAATGTAGACATGACCTAGAACTATTCACGGTCAATAACCAACAGCGGGACCTGGATGCCCATATTGGTTCCTACATATTCTACGAAGATCTTTGTCGGTCAGACCGCATAACAACATACGTTGTTCCCTTTGTCATCGGTATGTTACTTGCCCGAGATTCGATCGTCGGTATCCAATACCTAGTTCAATCTCGTTACGCAAGTCTCTTTACTCGTCCGTAATACATCATCTCACAACTAACTCATTAGTTGTAGTGCTTGCAAGGCTTAAGTGATGTGCATTACCGAGAGGGCCAGAGATACCTCTCCGACAATCGGAGTGACAAAACCTAATCTCGAAATACGCCAACCCAACATCTCGCCTTTGGAGACACCTGTAGTACTCCTTTATAATCACCCGATTCGTTGTGACGTTTGGTAGCACCAAAGTGTTCCTCCGTAAACGGAGTTGCATAATCTCATAGTTACGGGAACATGTATAAGTCATGGATAAAAGCAGTAGCAACATACTAAGCGATCGTGTGCTAAGCTAAGGGAATGGGTCATGTCAATCAGATCATTCTACTAATGATGTGACCTTGTTAATCAAATAACAACTCCTTGTTCATGGTTAGGAAACATAACCATCTTTGATTAACAAGCTAGTCTAGTAGAGGCATACTAGTGACATGTTGTTTGTCTATGCATTCACACATGTATCATGTTTCCGGTTAATACAATTCTAGCATGAATGATAAACATTTATCATGAAATAAGGAAATAAATAATAACTTTATTATTGCCTCTAGGGCATATTTCCTTCACTTTTAAGGGTGGAATACCTAAGAAACTTGGAGATCCAGGAGTACCAACTATACCATGTTCCATTAAAAGAAACTATGTTAAAACTGCTTTATGTGATCTTGGAGCCGGTGTTAGTGTTATGCCTCTCTCTTTATATCGTAGACTTGAATTGAATAAGTTGACACCTCTGAAATATCTTTGCAAATGGTGATAAATCAACTGCTATACATTGCCGATATTTGTGAGGATGTGCCTGTTGTGGTTGCAAATGTCACTATTTTAACGGACTTTGTTATTCTTGATATTCCCGAGGACGATAGTATGTCGATTATCCTTCGTAGACCCTTTTTGAATACTGCAGGGGCTGTTATTGATTGCAACAAAGGCAATGTCACTTTTCATGTTAATGGTAATGAGCATACGGTACACTTTCCGAGGAAACAACCTCAAGTTCATAGCATCAATTCTATTGGGAAAATTCCAACTATTATTATTGGAGGTTTTGAATTTCCTCTTCCTACTGTGAAAAAAATGATATTCTTATTATTGGGGATGTTCATATCCCCGTTGAGGTAACCTAGTGTTATTCGAAATTTCTCCGGTTCAATGCTATTCGGAATGAGTTTGTTAACAAACTTGATCAACCTTGTTAGTGCATTCCTTTTGATGATCATGAGATGGATGAAACTAGAAGGCACAACCTTCTGTACCCTCTTTTTACTTTCTGTTATTTAGAATAAATAAAGAAAAAATAGTATTTTCTGTCTATTTTCCGAATTATCCATGCAATAAAAAATATCCGAAAAATAAAAGTTCTCCAAATGCCCTGCAAATTTAGTATGATTTTTTCTGGATTATTTGAGGATTTTAGGCACTTTCGAACACACAGCAGGGGGCAAGCACTGCCACGAGGTCCAGGCGCGCCTCCCCACTGGCGCGCCGCCTCGTGGCCCATGGTGGCCCCCTCCACCTATTCCTGCACCCACACACTTCATCTTCCTGCCCAAAAAATCCCCATCCAGCTCAAGCACGAGTTCTAGCTCATTTTGCTGCGATTTTCAATCTCCTTGCTCAAAGCCCCATTCACAAAACTGCTTTGGGAGATTGTTCCTTGGTATGTGACTCCTCCAATGGTCCAATTAGTTTTTGTTCTAGTGATTTATCCATTGCAAATTTTTGCTGCCTAGGTGACGCTGTTCTTGAGCTTGCATGTCAAATTTATGAGGTCCCAAGTAATTCTAATGCATGATATAGGTTCTAGGCACTTGTGGGAGTAGTTCCTATCAATTTTGCAGAGTTTGATTCACTTTTATTTTGAGTTGCTAAAAATTTCAGAAATTTTTCAGAGGAAGAAATATGTCTAGGAAAATGTACGAAGGTGGCTCTTCAACAAAGAAAGGACCCAGGCACGCAATGCGTGAGCAAGACGATGAACCACCAAGGGAAGCTGACGTGCGGCCTTGTGAATGGCCGTCTGATAACCCACAAGTGTAGGGGATCACAATAGCTTTCGAGGGTAAAGTATTCAACCAAAATTTATTGATTCGACACAAGGGGAGCCAAAGAATATTCTTGAGTATTAGCAGTTGAGTTGTCAATTCAACCACACCTGGATAACTTAGTATCTGCAGCAAAGTATTTAGTAGCAAAAGTGGTATGATAATAAAGGTAATGGTAGCAAAGGTAAAGATAAATGTTTTTGGATTTTTGTAGTAGTTGTAACAGTAGCAACGGAAAAGTAAATAAGCGAAGAACAATATGTGAAAAGCTCGTAGGCAATGGATCAGTGATGGATAATTATGCCGGATGCGATTCCTCATGCAATAGTTATAACATAGGGTGATATAGAACTAGCTCCAGTTCATCAATGTAATGTAGGCATGTATTCCGTAAATAGTCATATGTGCTTATGGAAAAGAACTTGCATGATATATTTTGTCCTACCCTCCCGTGGAAGCAGGGTCCTAGCAGAAACTAAGGGATATTAAGGCCTCCTTTTAATAGAGAACCGGAACAAAGCATTAGCACATAGTGAATACATGAACTCCTCAAACTATGTCATCACCGAGAAGTATCCTGATTATTGTCACTTCGGGGTTGTCGGATCATAACACATAATAGGTGACTATAGACTTGCAAGATAGGATCAAGAACACACATATCTTCATGAAAACATAATAGGTTCAGATCTGAAATCATGGCACTCGGGCCCTAGGGACAAGCATTAAGCATAGCAAAGTCATAGCAACATCAATCTCAGAACATAGTGGATACTTGTAACACTCCGGATTCGATGCGCCAGGTGTCCGCCAGTTATTCACCGCCATTGCCATGTCATTTCCTTGCGTGTTGCATTTTTCCATGTCATCATGTGCATCTCATTTTGCATACGTGTTCGTCTCATGCATCCGAGCATTTTCCCCGTTGTCCGTTTTGCAATCCGGCACTCCTATGTTCCCCGACGCCCCCTTTTGCCTCTTTTCGTGTGCGGGTGTTAAACGTTCTCGGAATGGACTGTGGTTTGCCAAGTGGCCTTGGTACACCACAGGTAGACCGCCTGTCAAGTTTCGTTCCATTTGGAGGTCATTTGATCTCCAACGGTTAACCGGGTAACCGTAAAGGCTTCTTTTGTGTGAAGCCCAACACCCCTCCAAAGTGGCCCAATAACCCATCCAAACCCCCTCCATGCTCTCGGTCATTCGATCACGATCGTGTGGCTGAAAACCACACTCCATTTGGACACTCCTAGCTCCCTCTATCTATAAATTAGCCCCTCCCCCCGAAATTCGTGGATGAATTCCACCCTAACCCTAGTCTCCTCCTTCCTCCCGCCGCCGGACACGTCCACCCCGCCACCGGACGTGTCCGCCGCCGCGCCGAGCCTATCCCGAGCCGCCATGTGTCCCCGGGGGCCCATCGTGAGCCCGCCTGGCCGCCTGCCTGAAGCGCCGCGGCCAGCCGCGCGCTGCGCGGCGCCTCCACCGCCTTGTCACCGGAGCCGCGCCGCCCGCCTCGCCCGAGCCTCCACAGCCCGAAGTCGCCGCCTGCTGGCGCCGCCCGCCGACCGCGCGCCTGCGCCCGGCCTCTCCGCCGCCGGCGCCGCTTCGAAGCGCCTCGCCGCCATCCTCCGGCGCCTCCGGTGCCCCCACCTCGCTGGAGCCCGCTCCGCCGCCGGAATCCTCCATGTGCCGCCGCCTCACGCCTCGCGAACAGCCGCCCCTCGCCTCGCCGGCGGCCGCCGCCCGCCGGATCCGGCCGAACTGCCCGGCCCCGCCGTCCCCGACCCCGCCGGCGCCTCCTCCGGCCACCGCGACCTCTCTCCGGCGAACCTCGTGTTCCGCGTCGTCCCGATCCGGATCTGGATCTGAAGGTTGACCCCGAGTTTTTCTCTAAGTCTCGGATATTTTGACTTTTTCATGCCCTGTTCAACATGCCATAACTCTGTGCGTATTGCTCCAATTTGTGTGTGTGATATATCAAAATGTTCGTTGTGAGATGCTATTCATTTAATTCCATTATACCATGTTTGTTTGAGTCCATCTTGATGCCCAAATCATCGTTGCAAGTGCTATATGATGTTAACCTGCTGAAACTGTTATAACTTGTTGTTTTGTCTTTTTGTTGCATTTTGTGTGTGCATCCTATGAGCTTGATATATACATGTGTTTTGTGATACATCATGCCATATTTACAGTGGTGCAATCCATGTATTTTTGTGTGTCTTGTACTGAGTGCATCGAGCTCGTGAAGTAGGGTACTTGCTGTTGCTGTTTTGCTAGTCTGAATCTGTTATCACATGATGCTAGGTAAACCTGCTGCTACAAGTCATTCTATGCATAATCTGGAGATGTTCACTAAGGATGTTTTGTTATACATGTCTTGTTTTGTTATACATGTCATTGTCCATCCATTAAAGCCCCTGGTTGCATTTATAGCCTGCTGTAACTTGTTGTTATCTTGCTCCAAACTTGCTAAATAATGTTGCTGTCAGCCTGTTAACATTAAGTTCAATGTTGCCATGATTGTGGTTAGTGATACAAGCATGCTATGAACTTGCTCTTGACATGTTTAGCTTCACAAATATTCCATCTTACTGTTGGTCACCTTTCCATGCCATGTATTTCTCTGTGGTGAGTGGTACAAGCTCACCAACATGCCTACTTATTGTTGTTCCTGCCATGTATGAATCTGTCATATCACTTGCTATGTTTACATGGGTGCCATCATATTTTCTGTGCCCTTTTGGCTCATGGTCAGTAAGGGAATTTTGTTATATGCAATTAGTGGATTCATATCAAGCCTTTGTTTGCCATGATAAGTTTCTGTAACATGTTGTTTGATAGCTCTAAACATTGCAACCTGATGTTACTTCTGCCAAGTCTGGAACTGTTATTATTTGCAATCTTGCCATGTACTTTTGAGCATGTTATAGTGTTTTATGGAGATAGCTCAGTGTTCATGTTTTGTAATGCTTTACCTGTACTTCATGCCCATCCCTTCTGTTCTTATGTTTAGGTGTTGCACCATATTGTTTTGATGCTTGCAAGATGCCTAGTTGCTGTTTTGGACAGCTTGTCCTTTAAACTTGTATAGTGTATATGTGTTGAACCATTGCTTTGTTTTGAGTGTGCTCTATATGAAAATTGCTTGTTTGTGCATGAAGTTTCATATTATCATGTTGCATCCATGTTTTGAGAGTGTTTGCTTGATGTTTGTATCCATTTTGCATCAATGCCATGTTTAACTTGTTTCGCTCATATCTTCTAGGCCGTAGCTCCGAATATATGAACTTTATATGTAACTTGACTAGAATCTCGTGTAGATCATCTTGGTGCATCTTAACATGCTGTTTAACAACTTGAACATAAGGTTTATTCAGTTATGGACCAATTTCTAAATTTGCATATGAGGACTTACCGGAATTGTTATATGTTGTTTCCGGCCTCATTTAAACTTGCTTTGATGTGTTGTTCTTGTTTGCATCATCTCTTGACATGAGTAGCCTCATCTAGCTTTGTCATGCATCATACTCGAGTTTGCATCATGTCATGTATATGTGTGGTGTGTTTATCATGTTGTGTGCTTCTTCTCGATAGTGCCCGTTTCGTTGCGATCGTGAGGATTCGTTCGTCTACGCTTGGTTCGGCTTCATCCATTCGTCTTCTTCATGGAGTCGTTCTTCTTCCTTGCGGGATTTCAGGCAAGATGACCACTACCCTGGATCTCACTACTATCATTGCTATGCTAGTTGCTTCGTTCTACCGCTTTGTCGCGCTACCTATCTCTTGTTGATCAAGCCTCCCAATTTGCCATGTCAGCCTCTAACCTTTTTCAGCCTTCCTAGCAAACCGTTGTTTGGCTATGTTATCGCTTTTGCTCAGCCCTTCTTATAGCGTTGCTAGTTGCAGGTGAAGTTGAAGATTGCCCCATGATGGACAGGATGATGTTGGGATATCACAATATCTCTTATTTAATTAATGCACCTATATACTTGGTAAAGGGTGGAAGGCTAGGCCTTACGCCTGGTGTTTTGTTCCACTCTTGCCGCCCTAGTTTCCGTCATATCGGTATTATGTTACCGGATTTTGCGTCCCTAACGCGGTTGGGTGATTTATGGGCCCCACTTGACAGTTCGCTTTGAATAAAACTCCTCCAGCAAGGCCCAACCTTGGTTTTACCATTTGCCTCACCACCACCTACTTTTCCCTTGGGAGTCGCTCTCTCGAGGGTCATCTTTATTCAGCCCCCCCCCGGGCCAATGCTTGTCTAAGTGTTGGTCCAAACTAGAGCACCGTGCGGGACCATCCCTTGGCAACTTGGGTTACGTCGGTACCTGTACGCTTAGCTTATCCGGTGTGTCCTGAGAACGAGATACGTGCGACTCCTATCGGGATTGTCCACACATCGGGCGGTTTTGCTGGTCTTGTTTTACCATTATCGAAATGTCTTGTAAACGGGATTCCGAGACTGATCGGGTCTTCCCGGGAGAAGGAATATCCTTCGTTGATCGCGAGAGCTTATCATGGGCTAAGTTGGGACACCCCTGCAGGGTTTGAACTTCCGAAAGCCGTGCCCGCAGTTATGTGGCAGATGGGAATTTGTTAATATCCGGTTGTAGTAAACTTGAAGTAAACTCTTCTAAAATACACCAAACGTGTGCGTAACCGTGAGTGTCTCTTTTCGGGGTTGTTCGAGAGGAGAACACGGTTTTCGGGTTATGTTTGACGTAAGTAGGAGTTCAGGATCACTTCTTGATCATTACTAGTTGACGACCGCTTGCTAAGCTCCTCTTCTCGCTCTTATTTTGTAAGTTAGCCACCATACTTTGCTTAGTCGCTGCTGCAACCTCACCACTTTACCCCTTCCTTACCCATTAAGCTTTGCTAGTCTTGATACCCATGGTAATGGGATTCTTTGAGTCCTCGTGGCTCACAGATTTACTACACCAACATTCTTGAGTGCAAAGGTTATGCGATGATCATGACGCGAGAGCAATGTTTGCTTGTTTTGGAGTTCTTCTTACGCTTCTTCTTTGATCGAGGATAGGTTCGTGTTGGCAGCCCGGCTAAAGGTGGTGGATGTCGTTTGAGTTTTGTTTGTGTTTCATCCGTAGTCGGATGGTGCTCTTATGTAAGATGATGTTGTATTCGTGTGGCATTGTATGCCTTATGTATGTATCCCTATCTATTATGTAATGTTGATGTAATGATATCCACCTTGCAAAAGCGTCTTCAAGATGCGCTTCTATCCTTGGTGGGACCTTCGAGTTCCTTTAGGATAGGGTCGCATCTTGGGCGTGACAATACGAGGGATAAAACCCTAACAAAACTAACTTGATTACAAGGTAAATCTCATCCAACCATCACCGTCCAGCAAGCCTACGATGGAATTACTCACGCACGGCGGTGAGCATCATGAAATTGGTGATGGAGGATGGTTGATGATGACGACGGCGACGAATCCCCCTCTCCGGAGCCCCGAACGGACTCCAGATCAGCCCTCCCGAGAGAGATTAGGGCTTGGCGGTGGCTCCATGTCGTAAAACGCGATGAAACTTTCTCTTTGATTTTTTTTCTCCCCGAACGTGAATATATGGAGTTGGAGTTGAGGTCGGTGGAGGTCCAGGGGGCCCACGAGATAGGAGGGCGCGCCCTAGGGGGGGCGCCCCCCTGTCTCGTGGACAGCCAGTGGGCCCCGTGGTGTATATATTTCGCCCAGAAATTCTTATTAATTCCAAAAAGTGCGTCCGTGGATTTTCAGGACATTCTGAGAACTTTTCTTTTCTACACATAAAACAACATTATGGCACTTCTACTAAAAACAGCGTCAGTCCAGGTTAGTTTCATTCAAATCATGCAAGTTAGAGTCCAAAACAAGGGCAAAAGTGTTTGGAAAAGTAGATACGTTGGAGACGTATCAACTCCCCCAAGCTTAAACCTTTGCTTGTCCTCAAGCAATTCAGTTGATAAACTGAAAGTGATAAAGAAAAACTTTTACAAACTCTGTTGCTCTTGTTGTTGTAAACATGAAGAGCCAGCATTCAAGTTTCAGCAAATATTATGAACTAACCATACTCACAATAACACCTAGGTCTCACAATTACTCATATCAATAGCATAATCAGCTAGCGAGCCATAATAATAAAACTTGGGGGACAACACTTTCTCAAAATAATCATAACATGATATAACAAAATGGTATCTCGCTAGCCCTTTCTGAGACTGCAAAACATAAATGCAGAGCACCTTTAAAGATCGAGGACTGACTAAACATTGTAATTCATGGTTAAAGAGATCCGGCCAAGTCATACCCAATATAAACCAATAGTAATGAATGCAAATGACAATGTGCTCTCCAGCGGGTGCTTTTAATAAGAAGGGTGAAGACTCAACATAAAAGTAAATAGATCGGCCCTTCACAGAGGGAAGCAGGGATTTGTAGAGGTGCCAGAGCTTGATTTAAAAATAGAGATTGAATAACATTTTGAGCGGCATACTTTTTCTGTCAACGCAACAACTATGAGATGGTTGTATCTTCCATACTACATGCATTATAGGCAGTTCCCAAACAGAATGGTAAAAGTTTATACTCCCCCAACCACCAACAAGCATCAATCCATGGCTTGCTCGAAACAATGAGTGCCTCCAACTAACAACAGCCCTGGGGGAGTTTTGTGTAATTATTTTGATTTGCTTTGATCTTTTGGATCATGGACTGGCATCGATTCCGACCCTTTCTCGTGAATGAGGAGGCGGAGTCCACTTGAGGGAGTCTCGACTAGGGGTGTCCGGACAGCCGGACTATCATCGCCCCACGGACTCCAAGACTACGGAGATACAAGATTGAAGACTCCGCCCGTGTCCGGATGGGACTTTCCTTGGTGTGGAAGGCAAGCTTGGCAATACGGATATGTAGATCTCCTACCATTGTAACCGACTCTGTAACCCTAGCCTTCTCCGGTGTCTATATAAACTGGAGGGCTTTAGTCCGTAGAGGACACAACATACATTACAACAATCATACCATAGGCTAGCTTTAGGGTTTAGCCTCCTTGATCTCGTGGTAGATCCACTCTTGTACTACCTATATCATCAATATTAATCAAGCAGACGTAGGGTTTTACCTCCATCAAGAGGGCCCGAACACGGGTAAAACATCGTGTCCCTTGTCTCTCGTTACCATCCGCCTAGACGCTTAGTTCGGGACCCCAACCCGAGATCCGCGGTTTTGACACCGACATTGGTGCTTTCATTGAGAGTTCCTCGTGTCGCCACCGATAGGCTCGATGGCTTCTTAAATCAACAACGCTGTCCAGGTGAGACTTTTCTCCGGGACAGATCTTCAGATTCGGCGCCGCTTCGCGATCGCGGGCTAATTCACTTGGCCATCCGAGCAGATCGAAGCTACGCCCGCCGTCAGTCGATTCGAAGCCTAAACTTCACAACCGACGTCGCGGGACTTGATCTTCGACGGGCTCGAGCCACGACCAAGCGTGCCGCCTGTTATGATGGGCATGATCTAGCTCTGCCACCGAGCAAAGTGCCTTGGTGGCCGACAAGAATCCGCCCGCCCTTACTCCGAGCCGATCGCCCGGATCGAGGACCGTGGTTGGACACCGCCTCGGGGCTGCAACTTCTACGGTGATGGAGCCGAACACTAACCTTGTCCCTCATGGCTCGTGGACTCGAGGTGCCGGACTCCTTGCCGGACTCCGCCTCCCACGCCCGCCAATCGAATCGATTGGCGCGGTTATGGAATTCACCGCGCGGACATCTTCCAACACTCGCCTTTGGCGACATCCTAAATTCGCTAAAGCATCTCTCGCTATCCGGAGAGTCTTGGCCGGATTATGGCCGGATGGTTGGGATACGGATGACGAAGAAATTTGAGCCCATCCACCACCCACTTTGTAGCCACCGTCGACGATCTAACCGACATGCTAGACTTCGACCAAGACATCGACGCTATGGATGACGATGCCGAGAGGCGAACATGAACCAGCGCCCACAGGCACCGAAGACCACCTCCATATCGACATATACATGGTGGACACCCCAAAAGATGGGGACGGCGAAGAAAGCCAAGGCAGATTCCTAAAAAGCAACAGCGTCGGCGTCGTGATGCCGCTCTAAATCCCGCCACAAAGAAGAATGGAGATTCCGCACAGAGATAATAATACCCCGTAGAGTGCCGAAGACAATCCCTCCAAAGAAGACTCAGCAGCAGAGGATGCGAAGCAAGCCCTCACGAGAGGGCGGCAGCGAAGAGGTCGAGGACTATAACTATATACCTCCCTCCAAGACGAGGCAAGCCTCAACGACGACGAATTAAATGCGTGCCCGAGGATCCCGTCGAACAAGAGCGTTTTAAACGCAGGCTTATCGCCACGGCAAATAGCCTAAAGAAAAAGCAGCATTGCTTCAAGCTGATCAGACTCGCTGGCCGATTGATGGACCGAGGTCCTCGCGTCAAGAGTATAAACTCGAACGCCTCCAAAAGCTACCTAAGAAGCAAGTTGCTCCCCGATTAGAGGAGGAAGCATACATACCTTCATCACCAGCAAGACGATACGGCCGATCGACCACCCCGTGGTCGCGACAGAGAGGCATCGGGCCCTCCACCAAGACCGCACCCGGCATCGCTCCAAAAGTACAAAGCCAAGAGGGAACGCTACGGACTTGCGAGACGTATTGAGGACAAAGCAAGGCAATCCAGATCCATCTACGGATCACGTGGGCGCCACGACCCAAGATTTAATACCGTCGCGCGGATACAATAACCCGCCGGGCGAACACAGCAGATAACGCTCTCTCGAGCTACGCCGTGATATTGCTCAATATATAGGCGCCGCACACCCGCTTATGCTTCATCGACAAAGTAATGGATCATCAAACCTCAAGGGTTTAAACCCGTAAACATCGAATCCTACGATGGCACAACAGACCCCGCGGTTTGGATCGAAGATTATCTCCTTCACATCCATATGGCCCGAGGTGACGACCTCCATGCCATCAAGTATCTCCCACTCAAGCTTAAAGGACCAGTTCGGCATTGGCTTAACAGCTTGCCCGCAGAGTCTATTGGGTGTTGGGAAGACCTGGAAGCCGCATTCTCGACAACTTCGAGGCACGTGCAAAGCGACCACGACGCCGATGACCTAAGCCACATAATTCAGCAGCCGACGAATTGGCGTGCAATTCGACACGGTTCTTGACAAAGAAAACCAAATCGCCGACCGTCCTGGATGCAGAGGCCCTCGCAGCCTTCAAACATAACATCCGCGATGAGTGGCTAGCCCGGCACCTGGGATAGGAAAAGCCGAAATCCATGGCAGCCCTCACATCATTAATTACCCACTTTTGCGTGGGAGAGGATAGCTGGCTAGCTCGCAGCAACAACCTCAAGAAAATTCCGCAATCCGGATACTAAGGACCACAATGGCGGTCGCGAGAAGCAAAAATAAATGCCGCATTAACGGCGGCGACAAGGAGGATACGGCAACAACGCCGGATTCGAGGCTCTAAACCCGGTCATCAAAAGAACTACTCCGGGTCCGCCCGGTTTGGACCGAATACTCGACCGCTTATGCGGATACATGGCACCTCGAAAGCTAGCTAATCACACCAACAGAGATTGCTTTGGGTGTTCAGAGAAGGAGCAAGTTAATTGCTGAAAACAATGACAAGGGGCTAAACAATGACGACGAGGAAGAGACCCGACCGCCCGAACAATAGAGGATGTAGGGTTTCCCCCACAAGTGCGGACGGTGAACATGATTTATGCAACCCATATACCCAAGAGGGAGCGGAAGCATGCACTAAGGGACGATACATAATGGAGCGATCGCCCGAAGTTCAATCCATGGTCCTCTTGTCCGATCACTTTCGATCAAGAGACCATCCGACCAGCATCCGCCATGGCGGATTCGCCGCATTGGTTTTAGACCCAATCGCCGATGGATTTCACCTCACGAGTCCCGATGGACGGCGGCAGAGCTGAACTCGCTTTATCGGGATACAAGGCGCAAGATGGGCATAGACCCTCAAGGATTAAACCTACAAAGACAACCTTTAAAGCGCCATACCGGTGTGGAGGCCAATTATGCGAGCTCACCACACCGAAGTGGTCTTCGGATCCCGGATAATTTCCGAGCGAGGAGTTAATCTTCGACATAGTCCCATTTCGCAGGCTATCACGCTCGCTTTCGGACGAACGCGTTTGTAAAGTTCAACGCGTGCCGATTTTGCATACCTCAAGCTCAAGATGCCGGGCTCGTGGAGTCATCACGGTCAACGGAATACGGAACTCCCTCCGAACGGAGGAACATATAGCGGCTCTCGCAGAAGTCTGAGCAGCCTTTTAAGGCAATTTTGAGTTCGCCGTCAAACGCCGGATACTGCCAAACACGCCCAAGCAACACCAACCAAGACCACAGCACGATCCGAGCATCGCCAGAGTAATGCGGCCCTAACCCCCGCCCTCGCATGATCGCAAGAATAACCCTCCGCGTACATCACTACGCTTTGGAGATACCATGGGCGCAGGGGAAGGGGCACGACCACAATAGACCCAGAGTGCGACTCAACCACACCAGGGGCTCGCAAGTGTGTCACTCTTTATTATTATTATTTTCCTTCTTTGTATACACAGGACTCCGTTAACCAGAGGCCCTATCCTGCGGTGAACCTGCCGAACTCATGATGCAACAGCCGGGGAAGAAAGAACGCGGCGACGAACACTCAGGTGGTCTCAATTACGAGCATTAAATTTGATTATATACACCAAGTTCGCAGCCCATCCCTGGAGGGGGACATGTTTAACTAGTCCAAAACCCTTGCTTATCAAGACTATTTGTATCATCCGCACTCATAGCAGACTTCCTTTAACAAATGATGCAACACTTTTTACTGTTATTACATATATATGTTCATTACATGACATCTTGCACCAGACACTTTGGTACGGCCTAATACACTGAGGGCTTATGTTCCCCACATTATGGTGTGATAAGTCCGAACACTTTCACAAGTGCGGCACCCGAACTTATAGCATTATATGAATCGGCTCGAATCATGTCTTGGGTCAATAGTTGGGTTTGCCTGCCCCACGTTTTGGTGCCTTACGCCGTTCCGTCGGCTAAGGTGGCACTGGAGAACCATCGCGATTGCGCCCGGTTGAGCTGGGCGAGCGCCTTAGTGGAGAAAGCTAAAACTGACCGGCATGATAAGGCGAGAGACTGGTCGCTGTTCGAGAGGTCTTTTCGGGTCCTTAAAGACTCATGCCGCTTTGAGCGAAGTTCCGGATAATGTCCGACGAAGGCGTGGATAGCACCCCGAATTCGATCTTCCGAATACTCGGGGCTTCGCCAAAATTTAAAATTATAGAATTCTATGGCTAAGTGAGAGTGTTCAAGCATTATAAGTCCGGCTGCCTTGTTCGTTGTGTTGAGCGCCTCCCTAGGTGGACCCAAAAGTGGGAACAAGAGTGCTCAAGTTATCCCGAACACCCCAGCACTCGCGGCTTGGGGGATGAAGCCAACGACTTGCCATCTCTCAGATTTTATAAACGGCCGCACAAAAGGTAATATTTTAAATTAAAAAAGAGTTGCTTAAAGCGCACATGAACAAAGTTTTCAGCGCACAGGATAATACATAGCGAGTTTACTCAAAAATTACATCTCTAGGGCATTCATCCACAATATCGCGGGCTCCCTTCAGGGCAGTTTTATAATACATTTCGGGCGTACAATACTCCTTGCCCGGTGGCGGCGGGTCAGTAAGAAGCTTCTCCGCATCCAGCCTGCCCCAGTGCACCTTTGTGCGGTCAAGGGCCCGACGAGCACCTTCAATACAAAGCGGAGCGCTTGATGACCTCCACCCGTGGGCACGATCCACCAGCCGCCAGACGAGGCCAAGTAGCTCCCAAGCATGGCCTGTCGTGCCACACCGGACTATAAGGCCCTTCATGGCCTCCTCGGCTACCTTGTGGAGTTTGACCACCGCTTCATTTGGTCGCCGGGGCACGGATGGCGGCCTCAGCAGATCGAGACCGAAGACCTTCTCCGCTGAGCTCCCTCCTCGCCACGGTAGAATGCGGCGCATCGGACACACTATGCGGCAGATCTGCAAACGCCCCTGGAGAGCTCCGAATGCGGGTAAGTGTCAGGTAGTTTACATTAACATGCTTGCTTTGCATGAAAAATGCCTTACCCACGGCTATCTTCTTCATATCTTCAACCTCCTGAAGGGCCTTACGGGCCTCGGCCTTGGCGGACTTGGCACTTTCGAGAGCCGAGGCAATCTCGGACTCTCGAGTCTTGGAGTCGCGCTCCAAGCTCTCATGCCTCTCCATGAGAGCCTGGAGCTCTTGCCGCACTGCCGCCACCTGTGCCTCCTGCTTTTCTCGCTCAGTTGCTCATGCATTCGCGGCCGCCTTGCGTTCGGCATGACACAGCCTCCTTCAGGCTGCCACCTTGTTTGTGGCCCTGCAATACCCATATTATCCTTGTTAATTTTATCGCAACCAAAATCCTTTTACAGAAGGTAAAATTCAAAGAGGTGCTACTCACCTTCTTTGTCCTCGAGCTGCCTCTTGGCATGGCCAAGCTCTCGCTCGCACCGCCGAGATCTTGCTTTAATGCACCAACCTCCGATCGGTCAAGCAAGAGAGGTCAGCGGCAGACACTCGCAAACCCATATTGACATAATTTATTAGCAACTGCGAATATCTTATTAGATCCTCGGTCCGCTTTTCTTTCCCAACACCGAACCGAGCATCGTGGGCTACTGTCTATGCGGTACTACATTACATAATTTTAACTTCTTACCTCAAAGCCTATTAGAAGGCTACTGCAGGCTTCGGTCAGCCCGCTCTTGGCGAGCTGGACCTACTGAATCACCGCACTCATGACAGTGCGGTGTTCTTCCTCGATGGAAGCACCTTTGAGCGCCTCCAGCAAGTTGTCCGGCGCCTCTGGTTGGACGGAGGCCGCCGGCATCACGGTCTTGCCCTTCTTTCGAAGGGGCCGCCTGCCGGACTCTGGAACCCCTACAGGTTCCGATGTAGAGTTCGGCGCAAAGTCCGGGAGGCTGCCTTGCGGCACCTCCGGAGCCTCCTCCTGATGGGTCCCTTTCCGGGATCCCACCTCGGCGGCCTCATCGGCGCGGGGAGTAGAGGCAGTCGGAAGTGAATCCATATCCGACGGGGCCAAACGACCCGCTCGATGAAGCGGGGAGATCATCATCGGCCGGACTGCGGGCAATATGCGGCATTAGTAGGACGCTATGTGACACAAAAGAAATTGCATATCAGGGATCCGGATACTTACGATCTCGCCGGAGGCCTGGTCCTTGAAGGCCACTCCTCGCCACCAACGTCGTTGTTGGCGGAGCTGTCTGGGGGAATAGTTCTTCCCCTCTTGGACCCTTCGGCCTCCCCTGTTGGGGAAGCCTTCCTCTTCCTCTCTTCCCCCTCCGGGAGAGAGTCTTCTTCCTCCTCCTCGTCTTCGGGAGGAGTCCGCCTAAATCATCGGACGCTGATTACGGAACTCTTTCGAGTCCCGTGGCCACCTTCTTGGCCTTCTTCTCCGGCACCACGTGCGGTGCCGGAACCAGCAGCCCCGCTAGACGGGCATCCACTGGGTCTTCTGGCATGGGAGTCGGGCAAATGAGCTGCTCGGCCTTCTTCATCCATTCCTGTCAAAAGGAAAGGGGGAGAATGAAACCCTCTTAGAATCAATCTATTTACAACAAGTGTCCCGTAAAGGGGTAGAATCACTTACCTCGTCAGCCGGATGCTGCGAGTGAAATCCACGATCTTCCGTCGCGGATGCGGGGCTTGGCGCCTTAAACACCCTCCAGCGCCCAGACGTCGGTCAAGAGCCCGCCAGCGCTGGTGCTATTCGGATCGAACTCCACAGATTGAATGCCCTTTCTTGGCATGGGAGGATCCGCGGACGAGCATGACTTGGACCACGTCAACGAGCCTGAGCTTCTTGTTCACCAGCTTCTGGATACAGGCTCGAGTCCCGTCGGCTCCTTCGGATTACCCCACAAGAAGCCCTTCTATTTCCGTGGAGGTGAGTTGCGCAGGATACCAGATCTAAACTCGGGGCCGCTGCCCACGAGGGTTGCTGTGGCTCGCTGATGTAGAACCACCCGATTGCCACCCTTGACGGAGTCCACGAAGGCCCTTCGAACCAGAGGACGTTGGGCATCTTGCCCAACATGGCGCTTTCAAGACTCCGCTGCGTGTTCTTCACTACCTTCGCTTGACGTTGAAGGTCTTGAGCCAAGCGAAGTGGGGCGGATGCAGAGGAGGGTTTCGCATACCCACGATAAACGCCGAGATGTTGAGGATGAAGTTCGTGCCGATCGTGGAAATCCAGGCCATAGTAGAACATGAGCCCCCGGACAAAGGGGTGAAGTGGAAAGCCCAGTCCGGGGAGGAAGTGGGGAAGGAAAACGACCCTCTCATGGGGCCCGGGGGTAGGGATGAGCTGCCCTCGTCAGGCGGTGGGCTGTGATATCGCCGAAAGGTATCCGGCACAAGCAGCTTGGTGATGTGCTCCTCCTTGACAGTGGAAGCCAACCATTTGCCTCCCCCTCCGGACATGGTCGGGGAAGGTTAAGACGAGATGCGCGAGCTTGGGCGTTGGAGCTTGAGTGCGCAGAGGTGGATAAGCAAAGGAGGAAGAAGGCGTGGATGAAGAGGTGAATCCTTATCCCTCATATATAGGCTGGCGAAGACTATGCGCCCCCCACCAGCCTGGTAAAACTCGCTTATCTCCCAAGCGCCACCATCAATGGCGTGGTTGGGTTACCCACGTCCGTATTGATGAGAATCCCGGAATAAGGGGAACACGATCTCTGCTTCGACAAGACATGCCTGGGAAACCGCTTCGCTAAACGTGCTGAGGTGGTATAATGAAAAACGATTCAAGTAAAGGCTTGGTAGCGGTGTGATGTCATGCCGCAAAATACGTCAGCAGATTGGACTTGTGTACATTTTATTCTCTCTACGGTGGAATGTGGAATTTATTTTGCAGAACCGGACACTATCCTGGTGTTCATGATCTTCTCTGGATTATTCAAAGGAGGAACCCGCCTTGCAATGCCGAACATTATGCGCGCCGGACTTATCGTCATTGAAGCCTGGTTCAGGGGCTACTGAGGGAGTCCTGGACTAGGGGGTGTCCAGACAGCCGGACTATCATCGTCCGCCGGACTCCAAGACTACGAAGATACAAGATTTGAAGACTCCGTCCCGTGTCCAGATGGGACTTTCCTTGGCGTGGAAGGCAAGCTTGGCAATACGGATATGTAGATCTCCTACCATTGTAACCGACTCTGTGTAACCCTAGCCTTCTCTGGTGTCTATATAAACCGGAGGGCTTTAGTCCGTAGGACACAACATACATTACAACAATCATACCATAGGCTAGCTTTAGGGTTTAGCCTCCTTGATCTCGTGGTAGATCCACTCTTGTACTACCTATATCATCAATATTAATCAAGCAGGACGTAGGGTTTTACCTCCATCAAGAGGGCCCGAACCTGGGTAAAACATCGTGTCCCTTGTCTCCTGTTACCATCCGCCTAGACGCACAGTTCGGGACCCCCTACCCGAGATCCGCCGGTTTTGACACCGACACCACTCCTCTTGAGAATAACCCACCTACCATGGAAGATATTGGCAGCCCTAGTTGTAACATGAGCTGCTCGAGCATACAAAACAGAATTTCATTTAAAGGTTTGGAGTTTGGCACATACAAATTTACTTGGAACGGCAGGTAAATACCGCATATAGGTAGGTATGGTGGACTCATATTGAACAACTTTGGGGTTTAAGGAGTTTGATGCACAAGCAGATTCCGCTTAGTATGTGAAGGCTAGCAAAAGACTTGGAAGCGACCAAGCGAGAGAGCGACAACAGTCATAAACATGCATTAAAATTAATTCACACCGAATACAAGCATGAGTAGGATATAATCCACCATGAACATAAATATCATGAAGGCTATGCTGATTTGATTCAACTACATGCGTGAACATGTGCCAAGTCGAGTCACTCAATTCATTCAAAGGAGGATACCATCCCATCATACCACATCATAATCATTCTAATAGCATGTTGGCAAGCAAGGTAAACCATTATAGCTCATAGCTAATCAAGCATGGCACAAGCAACTATAATCTCTAAATGTCATTGCAAATATGTTTACTTCATAATAGCTGACTCAGGAACGATGAACTCATCATACTTACAAAAACAAGAGAGGTCGAGTTCATACCAGCTTTTCTCATCTCAATAAGTCCATCATATATCGTCATTATTGCCTTTCACTTGCACGACCGAACGATGTGTATAATAATAAGAGTGCACGTGCATTGGACTAAGTTGGAATCTGCAAGCAGTCAACTCAAGAGAGAAGACAAGTAATATGGGCTCTAAATTAAATAAACAATCATGCATATAAGAGCCACTAAGCATTTTCAATATAGTCTTCTCGACCCCCAAAAGAAAGAAAAGAAAATAAAACTATTTACACGGGAAAGCTCCCAACAAGTAAGAAGAACTAGAAATCTTTTTGGGTTTTCATTTTAATTTCTACTACAAGCATGGAAATTAAACTAACTAATTTTTTTGGTTTTCTTAAGATTTATCAAACACACAAGAAGAAAACTGGAAAAAGGAATTTAAACTAGCATGGATAATACAATGAAAGAGTATGAGCACCGACGACTAGTGTGTGAACATGAATGTAAAGTCGGTGAGAAATACGTACTCCCCCAAGCTTAGGCTTTTGGCCTAAGTTGGTCTAGTACCAAGGACCGCCGCTACTCTCCCCGGTGTAATGGGAGGTGTAATCAGATACCATTGGTTATCATCGCGGATCCTTTCGATGATGATGCACGATAAGGGTCCGATTCAGGTTCCGCTCGAGTTCGAGTTCGAGTAAAAGCTTGGGCTCGATGGTTGTTCACCGCTTCCGGCATAACAAGAAATTTTTTTGCAAGCAAATCAAACAACAGAGGCGCAGGTAAAATAATAATCTCAATGTGTTTCTTATTAAATCTAAGTTTATACAAGAGCATCTTCTCTTCGTTGTCAACAATAAACTTGTGTGCTACCATGCTCTTGTAATCTAAAATGTGAGGAGGCAATTTTATCTCTTCCTTCTCATGGTGCCTAATGGGTATCTGAAAATGTTTAGCAAGACGTGCAACATAGATACCTCCAAATATGGGGCCTTTTGTACGATTCAGGGCTAGCTGTTTAGCAACGACGGCACCCATACTAAAAGTATTGTCTCCAAGCAAAGCATGTTGAAGAATGATAATATCAGGAATGCTCAAGTTTCCACTATTTCCACGACCAATCAAGCATCTACTAGCAAATATGGCAAAGTAGCGTAAAACAGGAAAGTGTATGCTAGAGACTTTTGCCTTAGAGCCCTTCTTTGGCTCCTCTACAGCAATAGTATTAACAAAGCCACCCACATATTCACAATGGGGTTCCTCTAATTCTCCCTCATAAGGTATCCTACATACCGCGCAAAAATGACGTAAAGACATTTCTTTGAATTCATCGTATAAATGAAATGATACTGCAGGCGGTGACTTCTTAGGATAATAATAAAAATTTTGCAACAAAGTATTGGTAAGTAAGAGATACTGATCGATTCGGCCGTTGATGAAACCGGTGAGGCCTGTAGTCTCGATTAAAGCATAAAAGTCTTCATGAATTCCAGCTTCTTTCAAGAAATCCTCACATGGCCATTCACATGACCGTACTTCCGCTAAGCGAGGAAGATTATACTTGGCTTTTTCCTTCTCTTTTGGCTTGTTTTTCCTGAGAGCTTTGGCTAGAAGAGCCCCTCAAAAGTTTCCTCAACATTTTCTGAAAATTTCTGAAATTTTAGTAACTTCAAAATAAAAATGAATAAAACTAAACAAGATTGATAGCAACTACTCCTACAAGTGCCTACAGCCTATATCATGCATTGGAATTGCTTGGGACCTTAAAAATTTAACATGCAACCTCAAGAACATGGTCACCTAGGCAGCAAAAATTTGCAATGAATAAAGCACTAGAACAAAAACTAATTGGACCAATGGAGGAGTCACATACCAAGCAACAATCTCCCAAAGCAGTTTTGTGAATGGAGCTTTGAGCTAAGAGATCGAAAATCGCAGCAAAACGAGCTAGAACTCATGCTTGAGCTGGATGGGGATTCTTTTGGGTAGAAGATGAAGTGTGTGAGTGCTGGCATAAGTGGAGGGGGGCCACCAGGGGCCCATGAGACAGGGGGCACGCCCTCCACTCTCGTGGCCTGGTGCTTGCCCCTCCTGCAGTGATTTCAGTGCCTAAAATCCTCAAATATTCCAGAAAAAATCATACTAAATTTGCAGGGCATTTGGAGCACTTTTATTTTCGGACTATTTTTTAATGCACGGATAATTCAGAAAACAGACAGATAATACTATTTTTGCTTTATTTATTCTAAATAACAGAAAGTAAAAAGAGAGTACAGAAGGTTGTGCCTTCTAGTTTCATCCATCTCGTGATCATCAAAATGAATCCACTAACAAGGTTGATCAAGTCTTGTTAACAAACTCATTCCGAGTAACACGCAACCGGAGAAATTTCGAATAATACTGTTGGAAATATGCCCTAGAGGCAATAATAAAATGGTTATTATTATATTTCTTTGTTCATGATAATTGTCTGTTATTCATGCTATAACTGTGTTATCCGGAAATCGTAATACACGTGTGAATACATAGACCACAACAAGTCCTAGTGAGCCTCTAGTTGACTAGCTCATTGATCAACAGATAGTCATGGTTTCCTGACTATGGGCATAGGATGTCATTGATAACGGGATCACATCATTAGGAGAATGATGTGATGGACAAGACCCAATTCTAAGCATAGCTCAAAGATCGTGTAGTTCGTTTAGCTAGAGTTTTTTCAATTGTCGAGTATCATTTCCTTAGACCATGAGATTGTGCAACTCCCGGATACCGTAGGAGTGCTTTGGGTGTGCCAAACGTCACAACGTAACTGGGTGATTATAAAGGTACACTACGGGTATCTCCGAAAGTGTCTGTTGGGTTGGCACGAATCGAGACTGGGATTTGTCACTCCGTGTATGACGGAGAGGTATCTCTGGGCCCACTCGGTAATGCATCATCATAATGAGCTCAATGTGACCAAGTGTCTGGTCACGGAATCATGCATTACGGTACGAGTAAAGTGACTTGCCGGTAACGAGACTAAACGAGGTATTGGGATACCGACGATCGAGTCTCGGGCAAGTAACGTACCGATTGACAAAGGGAATTGAATACGGGGTTAATTGAATCCTCGACATCGTAGTTCATCCGATGAGATCATCGAGGAGTATGTGGGAGCCAACATGGGTATCCAGATCCCGCTGTTGGTTATTGACCGGAGAGGCATCTCGGTCATGTCTGCATATCTCCCGAACCCGTAGGGTCTACACACTTAAGGTTCGGTGACGCTAGGGTTGTAGAGATATTAGTATGCAGCAAACCGAAAGTTGTTCGGAGTCCCGGATGAGATCCCGGACATCACGAGGAGTTCCGGAATGGTCCGAAGGTGAAGAATTATATATAGGAAGTGCTGTTTCAGCCATTAGGAAAGTTTTGGGGGTCACCGATATTGTACCGGGACCACTGGAAGGGTCCCGGGGGTCCACCGGGTAGGGCCACCTATCCCGGAGGGCCCCATGGGCTGAAGAGGGAGGGGAACCAGCCGCTGGTGGGCTGGTGCGCCCCCCCCTTGGCCCCCTGCTCCTAGGGTTGGGAACCCTAGGGGAGGGGGCGCCTCCACTTGCCTGGGGGGGCAAGTTCCCCCCTTGGCCGCCGCCCCCCCTAGGAGATCCCATCTCCTAGGGCCGGCGCCCCCTAGGGACCCTATATAAAGAGGGGGGAGGGAGGGCAGCTGCACCCTGCATCTTGGCACCTCCCTTCCCCCTTGCTACACCTCTTCCTCCCGCAGACGCTTGGCGAAGCCCTGCCGGATCCCTGCTGCATCCACCACCACGCCGTCGTGCTACTGGATCTTCATCAACCTCTCCTTCCCCCTTGCTGGATCAAGAAGGAGGAGACGTCACGCTGACCGTATGTGTGTTGAACTTGGAGGTGCCGTCCGTTCGGTGCTAGGATCTCCGGTGATTTGGATCACGACGTGTACGACTCCCTCAACCCCGTTCTCTTGAACACTTCTGCTGGCAATCTACAAGGGTATGTAGATGCACTCCTCTCTCTCGTTGCTGGATGAACTCATAGATTGATCTTGGTGAACGTAGGAATTTTTTTATTTTATGCAACGTTCCCCAACAGTGGCAGCATGAGCTAGGTCTATGCGTAGTTCTCTTTGCACGAGTAGAACACAATTTGTTGTGGGCGTAGATGTTGTCAACTTTCTTGCCACTACTAGTCTTATTTTGCTTCAGCGGTATTGTGGGATGAAGCGGCCCGACCGACCTTACGCACGCTTACGTGAGACAGTTCCACCGAATCGACATGCACTAGTTGCATAAGGTGGCTAGCGGGTGTCTGTCTCTCCCACTTTAGTTGGAGCGGATTCGATGAAAAGGGTCCTTATGAAGGGTAAATAGAAGTTGGCAAATCACGTTGTGTCTTTAACGTAGGTAAGAAAATGTTCTTGCTAGATCACCTATAGAAGCCACGTAAAAACTTGCAACAACAATTAGAGGACGTCTAACTTGTTTTTGCAGCAAGTGTCTTGTGATGTGATATGGCCAAAGTTGTGATGAATGATGAATGATATATATGTGATGTATGAGATCATGTTCTTGTAATAGGAATCACGACTTGCATGTCGTTGAGTATGACAACCGGCAGGAGCCATAGGAGTTGTCTTTATTTTTGTATGACCTATGTGTCATTGAGAAACGCCATGTAAATTACTTTACTTTATTGCTAAATGCGTTAGCCATAGAAGTAGAAGTATTAGTTGGCGAGCACCTTCATGGATACACGATGATGGAGATCATGATGATAGAGATCATGGTGTCATGCCGGTGACGAAGATGATCATGGAGCCCCGAAGATGGAGATCAAAGGAGCTATATGATATTGGCCATATCATGTCACTATTATGATTGCATGTGATGTTTATCATGTTTTTCATCTTGTTTACTTAGAACGATGGTAGTAAGTAAGATGATCCCTCATAATAATTTCAAGAAAAGTGTTCCCCCTAACTGTGCACCATTGCGAAGGTTCATAGTTTCGAAGCACCACGTGATGATCGGGTGTGATAGATCCTAACGTTCGAATACAACGGGTGTAAGCCAGATTTACACACGCAATACACTTAGGTTGACTTGACGAGCCTAGCATGTACAGACATGGCCTCGGAACACGGAAGACCGAAAGGTCGAGCATGAGTCGTATAGTAGATACGATCAACATGAAGATGTTCACCGATGTTAGCTAGTCCATCTCACATGATGATCGGACACGGCCTAGTTGACTCGGATCATGTTTCACTTAGATGACTAGAGGGATGTTTGTCTAAGTGGGAGTTCATTAATTAATTTGATTAAGATGAACTTAATTATCATGAACTTAGTCTAAAATCTTTACAATATGTCTTGTAGATCAAATGGCCAACGCTCATGTCCACCTGAACTTCAATGCGTTCCTCGAGAAAACCAAGCTGAAAGACGATGGCAGCAACTATACAGACTGGGTCCGGAACATGAGGATCATCCTCATAGCTGCCAAGAAAGACTATGTCCTAGAAGCACCGCTAGGTGAAGCACCAATCCCAGAGAACCAAGACAATGAACGCTTGGCAGTCTCGTGCTGATGATTACTCCCTCGTTCAGTGCGACATGCTTTATAGCTTAGAACCGGGGCTCCAAAATCGTTTTGAGCAACACGGAGCATATGAGATGTTCGAGGAGCTGAAAATGGTTTTCCAAGCTCATGCCCGGGTCGAGAGATATGAAGTCTCCGACAAGTTCTTTAGCTGTAAGATGGAGGAAAATAGTTCTGTTAGTAAGCACATACTCAAGATGTCCAGGTTGCACAACCGCTTGACTCAGTGGGAGTTAATCTCCGGATGACGCGGTCGTGTGAGAATCCTCGATCGCTCCCACCAAGCTACAAGAGCTTTGTGATGAACTTCAATATGCGGGGATGGAAAAGACCATTCCGAGGTATATTCAATGCGAAATCAGCGGAGGTGGAGATCAAAAGGAACATCAAGTGTTGATGGTGAATAAAACCACTAAGTTCAAGAAGGGCAAGGGTAAGAAGAACTTCAAGAAGGACGGCAAGGAAGTTGCGCGCTACCGTAAGCCGATTGCCGTGAAGAAGTCAAGCAATGGACCCAAGGCGAGACCGAGTGCTTTTATTGCAAGGGAAGTCCTTTGGAAGTGGAACTGCCCCAAGTACTTAGCGGACAAGAAGGTCGGCAAAACCAAAGGTATATGTGATATACATGTAATTGATGTGTACCTTACCAGTGCTCCTAGTAGTCCTAGGTATTTGATACCGGTGCAGTTGCTCACATTTGTAACTCAAAGCAGGAGCTGCGGAATAAGCGGAGACTGGCGAAGGACGAGGTGACGATGCGCGTCGGGAATGTTTCCAAGGTCGATGTGATCGCCGTCGGCACACTGCCTCTACATTTACCTACGGGATTAGTTTTGAACCTCAATAATTGTTATTTAGTACCAGCTTTGAGCATCAACATTGTATTAGGATCTCGTTTAATTCGAGATGGCTACTCATTTAAATCCGAGAATAATGGTTGTTCTATTTATATGAGTGATATGTTTTATGGTCATGCCCCGCTGGTGAATGGTTTATTCTTAATGAATCTCGAGCGTAATGTTACGCATATTCATAGCGTGAATACCAAAAGATGTAAAGTTGATAACGATAGTCCCACATACTTGTGGCACTGCCGCCTTGGTCACATTGGTGTCAAGCGCATGAAGAAGCTCCATGCTGATGGACTTTTAGAGTCTCTAGATTATTGATCGTTTGACACATGCAAGCCATGCCTCATGGGCAAGATGACCAAGACTCCATTCTCCGTAACAATGGAGCGAGCAACCAACTTATTGGAAATCATACATACTAATGTGTGCGGTCCAATGAGCGTTGAGGCTCGCGGAGGATATCGTTATGTTCTCACTCTCACTGATGACTTGAGAAGATATGGGTATGTCTACTTGATGAAACACAAGTCTGAGACCTTTGAAAAGTTCAAGGAATTTCGGAATGAGGTAGAGAATCAACGTGACCGAAAGATAAAGTTCCTACGATTAGGTCGTGGGGGAGAATATTTAAGTCATGGATTTGGTACGTACTTAAGAAAATGTGGAATCATTTCACAACTCACGCCGCCTGGAACACCTCTGCGAAATGGTGTGTCCGAACGTCATAATCGCACTCTATTGGATATGGTGCGATCTATGATGTCACTTACTGATTTACCGCTATCATTTTGGGGATACGCTCTAGAGACAGCTACATTCACTTTAAATAGGGCACCATCTAAATCCGTTGAGACGACACCATATGAATTATGGTTTGGGAAGAAACCTAAGCTGTCGTTTCTGAAAGTTTGGGGATGCGATGCTTATGTCAAGAAACTTCAACCTGAGAAGCTCGAACCCAAGTCGGAAAAATGCGTATTCATAGGATACCCTAAGGAAACCATAGGGTATACTTTCTACTTAAGATCAGAAGGCAAGATCTTTGTTGCCAAGAACAGGTCCTTTCTGGAGAAAGAGTTTCTCTCGAAAGATTTAAGTGGGAGGAAAGTAGAGCTTGATGAAGTACTACCTCTTGAAACGGTGAGTAGCGCAACTCAGGAAAATGTTCCAGTGGTGCCAGCACCGACAAGAGAGGAACTTAATGATGATGATCAAGATACTTCGGATCAAGCTCCTACTGAACTTCGAAGGTCCACAAGGACACGTTCTGCACCAGAGTGTTATGGCAATCCTGTCTTGGAAATCATGTTGTTGGACAATGGTGAACCTTCGAACTATGAAGAGGCGATGGCGGGCCCAGATTCCAACAAATGGCTTGAAGCCATGCAATCCGAGATAGGATCCATGTATGAAAACAAAGTGTGGACTTTGACAGACTTGCCCGATGATCGGCGAGCGATAGAAAACAAATGGATCTTTAAGAAGAAGACGGACGCGGATGGTAATGTTACCATATATAAAGCTCGACTTGTCGCTAAGGGTTATCGACAAGTTCAAGGGATTGACTACGATGAGACATTCTCTCCCGTAGCGAAGCTGAAGTCCGCCCTAATCATGTTAGCAATTGCCGCATACTATGATTATGAGATATGGCAAATGGACGTCAAAACGGCCTTCCTTAATGGTCACCTTAAGGAAGAACTGTATATGATGCAGTCAGAAGGTTTTGTCGACCCTAAGAATGCTAACAAGGTATGCAAGCTCCAGCGCTCCATCTATGGGCTGGTGCAAGCATCTCAGAGTTGGAACATTCGCTTTAATGAGATGATTAAAGCGTTTGGGTTTATGAAGACTTATGGAGAAGCCTGCGTTTACAAGAAAGTGAGTAGGAGCTCTGTAGCATTTCTCATATTATATGTGGATGACATACTTTTGATGGGAAATGATATAGAACTCTTGGACAGCATAAAGGCCTACTTGAATAAGTGTTTTTCAATGAAGGACCTTGGAGAAGCTGCTTACATATTAGGCATCAAAATCTATAGAGATAGATCAAGACTCCTCATAGGTCTTTCACAAAGCACATACCTTGATAAGATATTGAAGAAGTTCAATATGGATCAGTCCAAGAAAGGGTTCTTGCCTGTATTGCAAGGTGTGAGATTGAGCTCGGCTCAATGCCCGACCACGGTAGAAGATAAAGAAGAGATAAGTGTCATCCCCTATGCCTCAGCCATAGGGTCTATCATGTATGCCATGACCTGTACCAGACCTGATATAAACCTTGCCGTAAGTTTGGTAGGAAGGTACCAAAGTAATCCCGGCAAGGAACACCGGACAGCGGTCAAGAACATCCTTAAGTACCTGAAAAGGACTAAGGACATGTTTCTCGTATATGGAGGTGACGAAGAGCTTGTCGTAAAGGGTTATGTTGACGCTAGCTTCAACACAGATCTGGATGACTCTAAGTCACAAACCGGATACGTGTATATTTTGAATGGTGGGGCAGGAAGCTGGTGCAGTTGCAAGCAGAGCATCGTGGCGGGATCTACATGTGAAGCGGAGTACATGGCATCCTCGGAGGCAGCGCATGAAGCTATCTGGGTGAAGGAGTTCATCACCGACCTAGGAGTCATACCCAATGCGTCGGGGCCAATCGCACTCTTCTGTGACAACACTGGAGCTATTGCACTTGCCAAGGAGCCCAGGTTTCACAAGAAGACCAGGCACATCAAGCGTCGCTTCAACTCCATATGTGAAAATGTTCAAGATGGAGACATAGATATTTGTAAAGTACATACGGACCTGAATGTAGCAGATCCGTTGACTAAACCTCTCCCTAAGGAAAAACATGATCAACACCAGAATGCAATGGGTGTTCGATTCATCACAATGTAACTAGAATATTGACTCTAGTGCAAGTGGGAGACTGTTGGAAATATGCCCTAGAGGCAATAATAAAATGGTTATTATTATATTTCTTGTTCATGATAATTGTCTATTATTCATGCTATAACTGTGTTATCCGGAAATCGTAATACACATGTGAATACATAGACCACAACAAGTCCCTAGTGAGCCTCTAGTTGACTAGCTTGTTGATCAACAGATAGTCATGGTTTCCTGACTATGGGCATAGGATGTCATTGATAACGGGATCACATCATTAGGAGAATGATGTGATGGACAAGACCCAATTCTAAGCATAGCTCAAAGATCGTGTAGTTCATTTAGCTAGAGTTTTTTCAATTGTTGAGTATCATTTCCTTAGACCATGAGATTGTGCAACTCCCGGATACCGTAGGAGTGCTTTGGGTGTGCCAAATGTCACAACGTAACTGGGTGACTATAAAGGTACACTACGGGTATCTCCGAAAGTATCTGTTGGGTTGGCACGAATCGAGACTGGGATTTGTCACTCTGTATGACGGAGAGGTATCTCTGGGCCCACTCGATAATGCATCATCATAATGAGCTCAATGTGACCAAGTGTCCGTCACGGGATCATGCATTACTGATGCGAGTAAAGTGACTTGCGGTAACGAGACTAAACGAGGTATTGGGATACCGACGATCGAGTCTCGGGCAAGTAACGTACCGATTGACAAAGGGAATTGAATACGGGGTTAATTGAATCCTCGACATCGTGGTTCATCCGATGAGATCATCGAGGAGTATGTGGGAGCCAACATGGGTATCCAGATCCCGCTGTTGATTATTGACCGGAGAGGCATCTCGGTCATGTCTGCATATCTCCCGAACCTCTACACACTTAAGGTTCGGTGACGCTAGGGTTGTAGAGATATTAGTATGCAGCAAAGCGAAAGTTGTTCGGAGTCCCGGATGAGATCCTGGACTTCACGAGGAGTTTCGGAATGGTCCGGAGGTGAAGAATTATATATAGGAAGTGTTGTTTCGGCCATCGGGAAAGTTTCGGGGGTCACCGGTATTGTCTGGGACCACCGGAAGGGTCCCGAGGTCCACCGGTAGGGCCACCTATCCGGAGGGCCCCATGGGCTGAAGAGGAGGGGAACCAGCCTGGTGGGCTGGTGCGCCTTGGGCCCCTGTGCCTAGGGTTGGGAACCCTAGGGGGGGCGCCCACTGCCTTGGGGGCAAGTTCCCCCTTGTCGCCGCCCCTAGGAGATCCCATCTCCTAGGGCCGGTACCCCCCTGGGGACCCTATATAAAGAGGGGGGAGGGCAGCTGCACCCTGCATCTTGGCGCCTTCCTTCCCCCTTGCTACACCTCTCCCTCCCGCAGACGCTTGGCGAAGCCCTGCCGGATCCCTGCTGCATCCACCACCACGCCGTCGTGCTGCTGGATCTTCATCAACCTCTCCTTCCCCCTTGCTGGATCAAGAAGGAGGAGACGTCATGCTGACCGTACGTGTGTTGAACGTGGAGGTGCCGTCCGTTCGGCTCTAGGATCTCCGGTGATTTGGATCACGACGTGTACGACTCCCTCAACCTCGTTCTCTTGAACGCTTCCGCTCGCAATCTACAAGGGTATGTAGATGCACTCCTCTCTCTCGTTGCTGGATGAACTCATAGATTGATCTTGGTGAATGTAGGAATTTTTTTATTTTATGCAACGTTCCCCAACAGTATTTCTTCAATGGGAGGTAAATTCTTAACATCTTCAGCTTTAATACCTTTTTCTTTCATTGATTTCTTTGCCTCTTGCATATCTTCAGGACTGAGAAATAAAACACCTCTCATCTTCGGAGTGGGTTTAGGAATAGGCTCAGGAGTTGGCTCAATTGGTTCAGGAATTACTTCAGGAATTGGCTTGTGAAGAGTCCGATTATTTTCATTAGTCAACATATTATTCAATAATATTTCAGCTTCGTCATTGTTCTTTCCTCGAGAACACAACCCTTTAACTATCCAAGTAGTCCTTGGAAGCATCGGTTAGTCCATTATAAAAGATGTCAAGTATTTCATTTTTCTTAAGAGGATGATCAGCAAAGCATTAAGTATCGAGAAGCCTCCCCAAGCTTGTGGGAGACTCTCTTCTTTTATTTGCACAAAGTTGTATATTTCCATAAGGCAACTTGTTTCGATGAGCAGGAAATATTTAGAAGTAATAAATCATATCCCGGGACTACGACACAACCAGGAGCAAGAGAATTATACCAAGTCTTAGCATCACCCTTTAATGAGAATGGAAATATCTTAAGGATATAATAATAGCAAGACTTCTCATCATGAGTAAACAGGTAGCTATATCATTTAACTTGGTAAGATGTGCCAACAGTTTGATTCAAGGCCATAAAAGGATCGATTCAACTAAAGTAATAATTTCAGGATCAACAGAGAATTCATAATCCTTATCGGTAACACGATAGGTGAAGTAGCAAAAGCGGTCGGGTTTCATTCCGGCATTAAGAGACTGCTGCTTCCATTTAGCTAATAATTTCTTAAGATCATATCTATCATTGCAAGCAAAGATTTCCCTAGCAGCTTCTTCATTCATAACATAACCCTTAGGAACAACAGGTAATACATAATCATTGGGAGAACCTTCATCATCACTATCATCAGTAATAGGTTCTTCAGTAATTTCATTCCCCCTAACTCTAGCAAGTTGTTGATTAAGAAATTCACCTAATGGCAAAGTAGTATCAAGCACAGAAGTAGTTTCATCATGCATAGCAGAAGTGGCATCATCAATAACATGTGACATACCAGAGTTCAAAGCAGTAGCAGGTTTAGGTGTCGCAAGTTTACTAATAACGGAAGGAGAATCTAGTGCAGAGCTAGATGGCAGTTCCTTACCTCCCCTAGTAGTTGAGGGCAAAATAGTAGTTTGATCGTCTTTATGGTTCTTCATAGTGATCAACAAATATAAATCCCAAGTGACTCAGAAGTAGAGCTATGCTCCCCGGCAACGGCGCCAGAAATTAGTCTTGATAACCCACAAGTGTAGGGGATCGCAACAGCTTTCGAGGGTAAAGTATTCAACCCAAATTTATTGATTCAACACAAGGGGAACCAAAGAATATTCTTGAGTATTAGCAGTTGAGTTGTCAATTCAATCACACCTGGACAACTTAGTATCTGCAGCAAAGTACTTAGTAGCAAAAGTGGTATGATAATAAAGGTAACGGTAGCAAAGGTAATGATAAATGTTTTTGGGTTTTTGTAGTAGTTGTAACAGTAGCAACGGAAAAGTAAATAAGCGAAGAAAAATATGTGAAAAGCTCGTAGGCAATGGATCAGTGATGGATAATTATGCCGTGCGATTCCTCATGCAATAGTTATAACATAGGGTGATATAGAACTAGCTCCAGTTCATCAATGTAATGTAGGCATGTATTCCGTAAATAGTCATACGTGCTTATGGAAAAGAACTTGCATGACATCTTTTGTCCTACCCTCCCGTGGAAGCGGGGTCCTAGCGGAAACTAAGGGATATTAAGGCCTCCTTTTAATAGAGAACCGGAACAAAGCATTAGCACATAGTGAATACATGAACTCCTCAAACTACGGTCATCACCGAGTAGTATCCCGATTATTGTCACTTTGGGGTTGTCGGATCATAACACATAATAGGTGACTATAGACTTGCAAGATAGGATCAAGAACACACATATATTCGTGAAAACATAATAGGTTCAGATCTGAAATCATGGCACTCGGGCCCTAGTGACAAGCATTAAGCATAGCAAAGTCATAGCAACATCAATCTCAGAACACAGTGGATACTAGGGATCAAACCCTAACAAAACTAACTTGATTACATGGTAAATCTCATCCAACCCATCACCGTCCAGCAAGCCGACGATGGAATTACTCATGCACGGCGGTGAGCATCATGAAATTGGTGATGGAGGATGGTTGATGATGACGACGGCGGTGAATCCCCCTCTCCGGAGCCCCGAACGGACTCCGGATCAGCCCTCCCAAGAGAGATTAGGGCTTGGCGGCGGCTCCGTGTCGTAAAACGCGATGAAACTTTCTCTCTGATTTTTTTCTCCCCGAACGTGAATATATGGAGTTGGAGTTGAGGTCGGTGGAGGTCCAGGGGGCCCACGAGATAGGACAGCCTGTGGGCCCCTGGTGTATATCTTTCGCCCAGAAATTCTTATTAATTCCAAAAAGTGCCTCCGTGGATTTTCAGGACATTCCGAGAACTTTTCTTTTCTACACATAAAACAACATCATGGCAGTTCTGCTGAAAACAGCGTCAGTCCGGGTTAGTTTCATTCAAATCATGCAAGTTAGAGTCCAAAACAAGGGCAAAAGTGTTTGGAAAAGTAGATACGTTGGAGACGTATCACCGTCAGAAGAGTTTATGGTCAAGGCAGGCATCAAGGATGAATTTGATGCATATGTGCGTAATGCCGATCTTGAGGACTTCATGCAAGATAAGTGTCCTCGGTACTACTATTTGACTGATTCATTCGTGAGAAGGTTTAAATTTTCATCTTCGCATAATTCTCAAAGTGTCCTGTTTGATATTTATGATCAATCATATACCATGGACTTAGAAGGTTTTACTACTGCTTGCAAACTCCCACAGTGGGGTAGTGTTAATGAACCCCGTAAATCTGAATATAAAGACTTCCTTGCTAGTATCATTGTGGGAGAATATAGAGATATAGCACTAGCTACCATAGGGAGCATTCATTTTCCTGCTATACATTATTTTGCTCTCTTCATTGGTAGATGCATTAACGGTAAGGATGAAGCATGTCACATGTGTGTCCCTGATCTCTGTGTTCTCAAGAGTGCTGTATTAGGTAATAAAGATTACAACTTGGGGGCAATTTTTGCATGTATGTTGCATAATAATGGTTTATCTGGAGATTTGTTTGGAGGGATTTATGCGACCCATGTTGCTAATTATCTTGGTATACCTCCACGTGAGGGTGATAGGGAGTTGCTTCCCTCTTATTTAGATTATGATGCTATGGCCAGTCATCATTTTCTTGTGAGGAATGAACAATTCCTCCAGTATCGACTAATCTTTGACAGACGTCGCTCTGTCCATGTTACTCTCCCTGCTCCTGCCCTTTTTGATTACCAGGCAAAAAGAAGATATGTTGTAACCAGGGAGGAGGCAACCGAATACGAGAGGAGAGTGGAGGCAGCTCGCCGTCATGCCGCAGCTCAGGAGGTATTGGCTGCTGCATCTCAGTACGACCCCAATTACAACTTCGGATATCAGGTAGGCTATCCATGGCAATAGACCAACTTAGCCCAAAAGCCTAAGCTTGGGGGAGTACATATTTCTCACCGACATTACATTCATGTTCACACACTCATTCTAGTTGTCGGTGTTCATACTTTTTCATTGTACTATCCATGCTAGTTTAATTTCTTTTTCTAGCTTTCTTCTTGTGTGTTTGATAAACCTTAAGAAAAACTAAAAAAATAGTTAGTTTAATTTCCATGCTTGTAGTAGTAATTAAAAGAAAACCAAAAAAGATTTCTCGTTCTTCTTTTACTTGTTGGGGGCTTTCCCCTGTAAATAGTTTTATTTCTTTTCTTTTCTTTGGGGGTCGAGAGGAGAAGACCATAATGAAAAATGTTTAGTGGCTCTCATATGCATGATTGTTGATTTAACCAAGAGCCCATATTACTTTGTCTTCTCCCTTGAATTTAATGCTTGCAGGTTCGAGCTTAGTCCGATGCACGTGCACTATTATCATTATCCACATCGTTCAGTCGTGCAAGTGAAAGGCAATAATGACGATATATGATGGACTGATTGAGATGAGAGAAGCTGGTATGAACTCGACCTCTCTTGTTTTTGTAAATATGATGGGTTCATCGTTCCTGATTCAGCCTATTATGAATAAACATGTTTGCAATGACATTTAGAGATTATAGTTGCTTATGCCATGCTTAATTAGCTAGGAGCTTATAATGGTTTACCTTGCGTGCCAACATGCTATTAAAATGGCTGTGATGTGGTATGATAGGGTGGTATCCTCCTTTGAATGATTCAAGTGACTTGACTTGGCACATGTTCACGCATGTAGTTGAAACAAAATCAACATAGCCTTCACGATATTTATGTTCATGGTGGATTATATCCTACTCATGCTTGCACTCAGTGTTGATTAATTTTAATGCATGTTCATGACTGTTGTCGCTCTCTCAGTTGGTTGCTTCCTAGTCTTTTGCTAGCCTTCACCTGTACTAAGCGGGAATACTGCTTGTGCATCCAAACTCCATAAACCCCAAAGTCATTCCATATGAGAACACCATACCTTCCTATATGCGGTATTTACCTGTCGTGCCAAGTAAATTTGTATGTGCCAAACTCCAAACCTTCAAATGAAATTCTGTTTTGTATGCTCGAGCAGCTCATGTTTAGACTAGGGTTGTCTGTATCTTCCATGCTAGGTGGGTTATTCTCAAGAGGAGTGGACTCCGCTCCTCATTCATGAGAAAATGGCTGGTAACCGGGATGCCCAGTCCCATGATAAAAAAGATCAAAGCAAATCAAAATAATTAAACAAAACTCCCCCAGGGCTGTTGCTAGTTGGAGGCACTCGTTGTTTCGAGCAAGCCATGGATTGATGCTTGTTGGTGGTGGGGGAGTATAAACTTTACCATTCTATTTGGGAACCGCTTATAATGTATGTAGCATGGAAGATATCGAGATCTCATAGTTGTTGCGTTGACAGTGAAAGTATACCGCTCAAAATGTTATTCATCTCTATTTTAAAATCGAGCTCTGGCACCTCTACAAATCCCTGCTTCCCTCTGTGAAGGGCCTATCTATTTACTTTTATGTTGAGTCATCACCCTCTTATTAAAAAGCACCCTCTGGAGAGCACACTGTCATTTGCATTCATTACTATTAGTTTATATTGGGTATGACTTGACTGGATCTCTTTTACCATGAATTACAATGTTTTGTCAGACCTTGATCTTTAATGGTGCTCTGCATTTATGTTTTGCGGTCTTAGAAAGGGCTAGCAAGATACTATCTTGTTATATCATATTATGATTGTTTTGAGAAAGTGTTGTCATCCGAGATTTATTATTATTGCTCGCTAGTTGATTATGCTATTCATATGAGTAAACATGAGAACTAAGTGTTATTGTGAATATGGTTAGTTCATAATCTTTGCTGAAAACTTGAATGCTGGCTTTAAATATTTACAACAACAAGAGCAAACCGAGTTTGTAAAAGTTTTTCTTTATCACTTTCAGTTTGTCAATTGAATTGCTTGAGGACAAGCAAAGGTTTAAGCTTGGGGGAGTTGATACATCTCCAAAGTATCTACTTTTCCAAACACTTTTGCCCTTGTTTTGGACTCTAACTTGCATGATTTGAATGAAACTAACCCGGACTGACGCTGTTTTCAGCAGAATTGCCATGGTGTTATTTTTGTGCAGAAACAAAAGTTCTCGGAATGACCTAAAATCCACAGAGATTACTTTTGGAAAATATGACAAATACTGGCGAAAGAATCAAGGCCAGGGGCCCACACCCTGTCCACGAGGGTGGGGGGCGCGCCCCCTCGCCCTAGGCATGCCGCCTGCCTCGTGGCCCCCCTGGACATCCACCGACCTCAACTCCAACTCTATATATTCTCTTTCGCGGATAAAAAAATTAGAGAGAAAGTTTCATTGCGTTTTACGATACGGAGCCGCCGCCAAGCCCTAATCTCTGTCGGGAGGGCTGATCTGGAATATGTTTGAGGCTTCGGAGAGGGGGATTCGTTGCCGTCATCATCATCAACCATCCTCCATCACCAATTTCATGATGCTCACCGCCGTGCGTGAGTAATTCCATCATAGGCTTGCTGGACAGTGATGGGTTGGATGAGATTTACCATGTAATCAAGTTAGTTTTGTTAGGGTTTGATCCCTAGTATCCACTATGTTCTGAGATTGATGTTGCTATGACTTTGCTATGCTTAATGCTTGTCACTAGGGCCCGAGTGCCATGATTTCAGATCTGAATCTATTATGTTTTCATGAATATATGTGAGTTCTTGATCCTATCTTGCAAGTCTATAGTCATCTATTTTGTGTTATGATCCGACAACCCCGAAGTGACAATAATTGGGATACTTCTCGGTGATGACCGTAGTTTAAGGAGTTCATGTATTCACTAAGTGCTAATGCTTTTGTCTGGTACTCTATTAAAATGAGGCCTTAATATCCTTAGTTTCCATTAGGACCCCGCTGCCACAGGAGGGTAGGACAAAAGATGTCATGCAAGTTCTTCTCCATAAGCACGATGACTATATTCGGAATACATGCCTACATTACATTGATGAACTGGAGCTAGTTCTGTGTCACCCTATGTTATAACTATTACATGAGGAATCGCATCCGACATAATTATCCATCATTGATCCATTGCCTACGAGCTTTTCACATATTGTGCTTTGCTTATTTACTTTACCGTTGCTACTGTTACAACTACTACAAAACTGCTACTGTTACTTTTATCACTGTTACCGTTACTTCCATACTTTGCTACTAAATACTTTGCTGCAGATACTAAGTTATCCAGGTGTGGTTGAATTGACAACTCAACTGCTAATACTTGAGAATATTCTTTGGCTCCCCTTGTGTCGAATCAATAAATTTGGGTTGAATACTCTACCCTCGAAAACTGTTGTGATCCCCTATACTTGTGGGTTATCAGTGGCCAGGGGGCACCCCATAGACACACAAGTTGATCTTTTAGCCATGTGCGGTGCCCCCTTCCACAGTTACACACCTCGATTATACCATTGCGGAGCTTAGGCGAAGCCCTGTGCCGGTAGCGTCATCATCGTCGTCGACATGTCGTCGTGCAGACGAAACTCTCCCTCGACCTCAACTGGATCAAGAGTACGAGGGACGTCATCGAGCTGAATGTGTGCTGAACGTGTTGGTGTCGTACGTTCGGTACTTGGATCGGTTGGATCGCGAAGAAGTTCGACTACATCAACCGCGTTACTAAACGCTTCCGCTTTCGGTCTATGAGGGTATGTGGAAACACTCTCCTCTCTCGTTGCTATGCATCACATAGATAGATCTTGCGTGATCGTAGGAATTTTTTTGAAATTACCGCGTTCCCCAACAGGTTGTGCACAACATAATTTGTGATCACCCCTGCTCACTAGTGATGACTTTACCACACACGATCGAAACATAGTTTCAGTCCTAACTAGGAAACAAATGTCAGTTCATCCTACCTACTAACAAATAACAACACAAATTAAAATTTCTATGGCTCAATAGGGGAATGTTCATCGATGCCGAACTAGGTTAAGTCCATCCTCGTCTTCGGAGTCAAAGACGAGGGGGAGAAGTAGGTCCTATTGATGGAGATTGAAGTCATCGTCGCCGTTGCTTTCTTAGATCTGAGTGTCACCATGGCCAAGCAAGGCAAGGACCGAGGTTGGGTTTGTCCTATCTAGAGGTGAGCGAGTACATGGGGTAGGGGGTGATGCTAGATTTCGTGCCATCCCGCGTCAGAGGATTTTCGTCTCCCGCCATCTCCGCCCAGATTTTGCCCCACTATCGCGTATGTTTTACCCTACTTTTGCGCCTGACTTAAAGCCTGACTCACTGGAAACGAACGATTCAAGCGTTTCTAGCAAGCCAAACTCTGTGCTGCTTTAAGGTTCGTGCACGTGCGAGTCAGGCCTCCTCGTATGCTACTAAACGGTTTTTTTCTCACACCCATTGGGCCTACTTAGAGGTGCTACAAGCTACCAAACACGCCACTAGTGTTTCTTCGGGTTGTTTGTCCGGCACCATTGCCGACAACCAAACAATATGTATGCCAATCTTCCTAGGGCAAACACACCCCATTTGGATGCAACAATCGTTGAACTTTTTTCCCCAAGGGTACCCTTCTTTCAAATACCTTATTTTTTTCCTCTATAAATTATTTGGAGTACAGTTTCCCAATGCAGTTTTCTTGATACCATGGTTTCTTTGAGATATTAAAAAAATGTACTGCGAGGGGTGGTGACGTGCGTGAGCTTGGTGGTCGGCGGCAGAGGTAGCTTGGCGCAGCAGGAAGGTGGAGCCGGTGGACGTCGACCATGGGGATTGTGTGATGCGCTGTGCTTCAGATCTACTCAGATTCGGAGGTGTGGAGGAGCTCCGGGCGAAAGTCCAGCACTGACCTTGGGCTGGTGCCGGCAACAGCGGCGCCATGACCATGGTGTCTTTCCCCTTCTTGAAGGTGTTGCCTTGGAGCTCCATTACACGACTCTCCGGGATAAATCCCTAGCTTCGGATGGTCGAAGCGGGCGATGATGGCGATTACGTCGTTTCCTTCTTTGAGGCATCGTCTTGGAGAGTCAGCATTTGCACTTTGCACGGATCTCTTTGTTGTCGAGGACAGTGGACGTCGGGGCGGCGGCTCTAGGTGGTTTCTGATTGTGCGTCAAAATGGCGATCTCGGGAACAATGTGAGTGGTAGCTCTATGAGGTGGGGCTCTATCTCGACATTGGTTGGGTGTCATCCTTGTCCCGCTTGGGCAGCAGGGGTGTCGTCTCGGTCGATACGCCCCAGAGGGGGCGCTCTGACTTTACATCGGGGCGGCGTCCCCGGATGTGATGCGATGTTCGTGGTCTGCGAGCGGTTGCCCTGAGCAGCGTGGGTTGTGGGCAGCTGGGTTGTGCGGCGTTGCTGCTCGAGGGGAGCGGTGGTATGTCGGGGCGGCGACCCCAGAAGGCGGTGTCGGTTGATTGTGTTGGGCGCGACGGAGCAGTGGATGTCGGGGTGGCGGACCCGAGAGAATCACTGTGGCGACCAGACTTCTGAGGCAACGGTGATGAACTAGTGCATTCATATGCATATTCAGTACTTTATTTACTAGTGCATTGATACACATATTCAGTACTTTATTAACTATTTGCAATGTGTTAAAAAAACTACTACCCTTTGTAATGTTGCCCTCGTGTTGGTCAAATTCTAAATCCGCCACTGCTCCTACGACATGTCTTCCCCATGTTCGGCAGCCCGCTCCTCGTACTCCCGGGAGCCCCGAAGGTATATGCTTCACCGAGAGGGGAAGAATATCCTTCGTCTTCTCTTTGTTCGGCAGCGCCGCTCGTCGGAGTGGCACTAGAGGGATATGCTTTAGTTGGACGAGAAGGGTGGCCTCCGCTTCCATGAAGCATGGGTCCGAGATGGTTTTTGGGGCGGGGAGGGGGGGGGGGCGACGGTGGCTTGCGAGCGGGCAAGACACCGGCTGTGCACACTAGCGACGCATCAATGGTGGCCTTCTTGGGACCCAAGTGGCGGCGGCCTCCCATGTTCTATATTTCCTTGATGTTGGCGGCGGTCGTAGATGTGTTTCCCGCCACCTCGTCGATCTCTACGAAGCTGGCTTTTTTCTCCGCTTGCAGGGCGCGGTTCCGCGTACGTTGAAGGTGGATGGCGCAGTCGCAAGCGTGGGAGGAGTTGGCCTCGTCAACGGTAGCAACTCGCCCCTCCTCCGTGAGCTGGCTTGGAGCGGCGAGTTGTTGCGGTACGCGCCGACTTGGAGCCTCACCCATGGTACTGACGACCTAGAGTGGCGAGGGAGGTGGAGCAGAGAATTGTCGGGCTCATATCCGTCGGGCTCGGCGGGCCACCCAGCCGAGTTTTATGCCGGAGAACTCCTCTTCCTGTTCGCCGGATGCTATGGAGAGTTTGGAGAAAATGATGCAAGGAGGAGATGGAGAGCGGAGGTGTGATACGATTCTTCACCCGATGTCTGGCCTCGTTTAAATAGCGGGTGGACGTGAGGAGCGAACCGACGTTGTGTTTAATGCCGGTTGGCTAGCAAACGGACGTGTGGTCGAAGTAGTTTTCTCGGTACACGCGCGGGGTTGAATGTGGCGACGTGTAGCCGGCGGCGCTCTCTCGACCGACGCGCCACTTCAATGCCCCATCAGTGAGAAAATAGTGTAATGGAAAAAGAAGTGCTTCGAATCATTGCTATTTGACTCGGACCTGTTCTGAAAAAGTCAAGGTATTTCGAGTCGCGTCCGCTCTGAATCGACGTCTACATCAGCATGCTTGCGGGCAGCTGGCGTTGGATGGGAAAGCAGGCAGGCGAGAGAGGAGGGTTTTGGGTGGGCCACGACAGTCAAAAGCGGGCATGACAACGGTGGATATCGTACGTTTCAATCAGAGTAAAAAAAAGAAACCTTTTTTGTATTTTAAAAAACTGGTTGTTAACTTAAAATCGCCTTGTTTTGCCAAATTAAGGGACCTACAGGGCTACAGCTACGACTGCTCATGGTGATCTGAGGTCCTAAGCCGTCCGATGCGGAGTACGAACGCATCAGATCATTCCGTCAGCAGTCTTTGTAAAACAAAACGCAGAACATCGTCGGGCTCGTCTTTCTGCTTGACGCCGCCGCCGCCGCCGCCGCTCCTCCGTCCTCCGGTACCGCCACTCTGCTATCTGCTTCCCTGCCGCTGCTGCCTCACCATCCCTTCCTTCTCTTGCCCTCCCTATCCGGTCTCTGCCGCCGCCGGCGGCTCACTGTCTCGCTTCCCCGCCGCCGCGGCCGACCTCGACTTAGGGCAACGGCGACGGGACTCTTCGGCGGCTGCAGAGTTCGTCCTCTCTCGGTGTGACTAGGTGCAGGTGCGGCGCTCCAACATTACTACTTGATTTCTTGTTGATGAAGTCTGTAATCTATATGCAATTGCTATCTCTCTCCCTCCAAAAAATAAAAACTCTATATACAATTGCTGGAATCGAAAGTAATTTGGTGACTATGGTGGTACGCGCGCACAGCTCACGCATGGCATCTGTTCACCTGGGTCAAAGTCGATTTGTGTTAGAAGACCAAGGACAGCTTACTTAGCAGGCCGCAGTCTCTCATTTTCCCCTCGTGATGTCTGAAATCATCTGTATTTTCGTTTGTAACAACATCCTAACTTCCTTACCGAAAGCTTATTCCATGATTGTTATTTTCCAGGCAGCATACAGAAGGTCAAGGACCCAGATGTTTTCTTCGCAGGAAGGTTCGCAGGAAGGTGATTTCATCTCATCTTCATTCTTCTGAAGCCACAAAAGTACTGCTCCACTTGCTATAGTGCCTACTGTGCAATACCTGAAACTTATTTCATTACTGTAAAATGTGATGGTGTTTCTAGAACAATCATCTGCATGCAAAACACTAAATATCGACAGCGTCCATGGTTATTATGCTTGCATTTCTCATGCTGAATTGATGATGCATCCAAGTTGAGTTGTATGCATCTCTGTTGATATCATCTTGTTTAGAATACTTAGTTTCCACACTTCAAAGTGACACCATCCATACACCAATTTGTTGCCCTTGGCTCACATAAACTAGGGTATTGCAGTCTGATGTGGCTGAAAATCCTCTTGTTATGTTATACACCTGAAACTATTGTTCTGTGTGGTTTTTACCCAGAGGACGCGGCCGACTTCTCTTTCAAGGATGGTAACAGGCTATGCTCTCTTTTTCTGCGGCAGCAAGGTCTCATCAAGAAAAAGCGAAGGTCTGTGCAGTGCTTGCTCCCCTCTTCTATATGTCTGCCCCCACCGCCTCTTAACCGTACCTTACATATTTTTTTCATCTATCTATGCATGAAGATGGCTGGCCTCGCTGAATCCCGAATTAGGTGTCCCCTTCAAACTTAAGCGACCAAAGTTTCTGAAAGTCATGTAAGTATTCTACTATCTGTGCCAGTTATTTCCTTCTCTAAACCAGATGCAGTGTGGTATTACAACTGATATAGCTGCACTGCACGTTTCTCATTTGAAAACAATATCCACTGATTTGGTGAGTTACCTCCATGGCTCCATGTTTCAAGAGTTTGTGCCAAAAGCTTTGATAGAGCAAAACTCATTCTTCATGTATGCGCAAAAATGACCCATAGTCTGGCCCATGTTTCTCATCTGAAAACAACATCCACTGATTTAGCGAGTTATCCCAGCTCCATGTGGTCTTGGGTTGTAAAATATGGCAAACCTACCAGATTTCCATTTACCGTGTTTTCTCTACTTATAAGATTACTTTACCCATATCAATATTTTAGTAACCCCCCACAAAAAATTCTGTTCTACAGCTACTTGGCTGAATCGGATGTCAGGACTGATGAAGTAAGTTATTCATACTCTAGCAGAACCTACAGCTTACGGTTTTCAGTTTCAGTTTTTACTCCCCTTATTAATGTTGCTTGCGTAGCTACTTATTTATCCGTTAGGTTTATATAACAATGAATGACAGATAATTATATTTCTAGTACAATAATAAGAGAACATTTAGCAGTTTTAATATGTTGTGTGATCAAATATGTTGCTTCATATGAACTTACATCAAGATGACTACACTTGTGGAAGGATATACAACATGGCACATTGGAAGGAGCAGATTGATTATAGTCTGAGATGAGATAACATCTAGGAAAAAGGGTCTAACTCATTGTTATTGCTTGATCGATAGTCCATACTTGCTAGTTCTATCAATTTCATAGTAATCACTTCTTTTTGGTGAATAATTTTATTTTGATCACTTGATTTGATCCTTGAGAGTAACATCCATGTAGCATAAACATGACAGTAACTGGGCATCTTATCGAGAAATGTCTATTCCAGGTGTCCAGCGAGAAAGTAAGATGTAACATCGAAGAAAGTTTTGGTTTGCAAAGCAAGTGTTACATTCATCATGTAGTTCTGGATGGTCTTGAGCTTTTTAAGTTGCAAAAACAGAAGGATGGCTCTCTCTGTCCAGAAAGCTTGAAGACCATGCACTGTACAATCAGCAAATTAAGCAATGGAGCACTTGAGTCAGTGGCTAATATTGTCGCCCACAATGGGATTAGTTTCAGGAAGATTAGGCCTACAATGATGAAAATCGTGAAGGACCACCTTCCAAAATACTTGGCTGAATTGGACAGTGAAAGTGGTATGCGATTGTCTGAAATTTTAACAAATCCATGCAGCTACCGTTCTAATTCTGTCCGTCTTAGAACACCTGTCTCACCAATGCTTCTGTCATCTATTGACCAAGCTTTAGCTGGGCTGGATGAAATTCCCCAGCAAGCTGCTATTGCAATCAATAGAAAGCTCTCAGGAAAATCATGCCCCCCAGAATTTCTGCATGTAGCTCGAACTTCCAGCAGAAGCCATCTTATTAATTTGATAAGGAAAAGATGTGGAAATATGATAGCAAAGCTGCAGGAAGGCAATGATCTTCCAGAGAACTTTGCAAAAGGATTGTCAGTCATGAACCTATATCGGAAACTCACCCTAAAGAGCATGGATATTTCACAGTCAGAGTTCTTTCCCTTTCCACGTGCGACTATATCATCGCAGCAAGATATCCTGAATGCTCTATGGTCACTTCCAGACGTCGATACTGATGATATGAAGTTGCTGTGTCGCATTATGGGCCAAGGTTCTCAAGTGAAGATGGCATCATTCAAAGCAGCTGTGAGGAGGTACTTGACAGAATGCTTGTTTGAGTGTGATGATGGTAATTTACCGGATTTGGCAGTACGTGCCATTGGTTTCTTAGCTCAAATGTCTCCTAAATGTCAACAAGCTATTCTCACAGAAGAGAGAAAGGAAGTGGAAGTAGATGCTGTCTTGGATTTAAGCAGTTGCCTCAGATCTTTGGTACGTGGTGCCACTGAAGAAAACTCGAGCGATGACGAAGTTAGCTTAGAGAGTGACAGGTGCAGTGAAGATAACGATTTTGTACTCACCACGAGCAACTACTTTGATATTCGTTCTGAGCAACACATGGATGAGGGCTGCTGTTCAAATTTCATGATCAATAGCACTGAAGATTCTGAGTACACTGCTGGTGCTGGACATTATGGAGACAGTGGTGCTGCTGGCAGTACGATGGATCCTAGTTCGGAGAAGGAAAATGTGGAGATGACTAGATGCTCTGCAGAAGATCTCTCTGCATTATGTGATGACACTGCAAGTATTGCACATGAGCTTATTGGGCACATTCTTAAAAACATGTTGACTGAAGACGGGGGGATTGATGAACTTACCGGATGTTATCTTGGAGGCAGTTCTAATTCTCAAGATCCTCAAGGTACATTGTGAACCACCAGTAGAACTTTTCTATTTATTATTTCTCTTTTCAGTTTTCAATTCCCATGTTGGGTAATGATTTTTATTTGCCATAGATCCTGAAGCGGAGAACCAAAAAGGCGACATTGTGATGAATGCTGTCCAGAGTCTCTTACCTAATTTGCCGAAAAGGTCTGTCTGCATTTTTCATTATCTCCCTCACCCCCTCCATTGTGCATGTAAATGGTCTAATAGTTTGTTAATGTGTGCAGCTCCATTGACAAAGTTAGGAGCATACTGGATGGTGCGGAGCAGTGAGGATGGTCAATAGACATTTTTAGGTGTCGAACCTTGCATGGTGCTGTGAATTGGGATATTGAATGTGATGGACAATTTTACCTTATAAAGAGGGATGGGCTTGTTTTGTTTTGCTGGGGGAAATGTGCATGCAGTGGACATTTTTTTGCCATATCACTGGAAAGCTAGCACATGTGCTTACATGGATCCTGTAATTAGCGATTTTTTGTGCACTCTGACATGGTTAAGACTGGTGATTTTTGAAATATACTAGCCTGTTGCAAGACTGGTGGTGTTTTTCATTTTGCACTGCTCGTTTCAAGTTTCAACTACTCCGAAAACTAGCACGTATTCAAATCACATTATAGTCTGATCCACCATCAATTGTTGTCATTCTCCTTTCTGCTTTCATGAACTATACTTTCAAAAACTGTTTCCAGGATTACTGTGCAAAACATTTATTTAATTGGCATTTAGTTCAAGAGAATTGTATTAGGATGAATAAAATGCACTGTGGGTAGAACAACTAGTTAGGTGGGTGCAATCAAGTATGGAAATTTACAATCATTCGTTTTGGTCATAAAAAATGTTTATTGGGCTCAATGTGGGGCAGTTAGGCGCCAGTTGTGCTAATGGTGCTTGGTCAGCCCCCGAGGGGCATCGGCTCCCAGTACCATGGACTTTTGCAGGGCTAATATTTCATTTGGTAGTATTTCTTTTGTATGGTATTGTTGTCAGGCATCATGCCAAACATGTCAACTTGTCCAGGTAACAAATATGAACTTGAGGATGCTGTGTTGCTCGGTCTTAACCGTTACTCTGCAGACATGATGACTCAACCTATCATGGCTGTTGCTCTTCTGAAGCTCTCTTCACGGTTTCCATTTATCAGAGTAAGATGTCTTTCAACTTGACCTCATATTGTAGTTGCATGACTTTCTGCGAAGTACTAGCTCAAAGCTGCAACTGTTTTTAACAGTGAGCTACTTGAATTTGTTCTTCCGGTTCTCCTGTATCCATAATGTTCCCTGTAAGTTCTGAATGCGCTGTGCGAAACCACTTTTACGAATTCTAAAATTTGTGCAATTCTATCATCTCTTGTTACAAATGAACTTTGGACTCGCAGGATCATTTAAATATTGAAATTTTCCTAACTTACTGAAGAAATATGTAATGATGTATTGATGTCTACACTCTGGTAATCATATAGTGATGTACCGATACCATTGTGTATGATTTGCTCTTCTTTTCGGCATCTCTGTTCAACTTAACTTCTCCACAAACTTATCACATCTTTTAGATCCTTGCAGTGGTGCCTAGTTGTAACCTCAAGATACATTAGCATATCATTTAAAGATTTAGTTCATGCCTGGTAAGGCTGGCTTTCTGGGCTTTGTGGCTTTGGGCCGTTCGATAGCGTCGCGGATGGCTAGGATTGCATGTAAAAATTCTGAAGTGGCGGCTGTAATATTCTCAAGGGTGAGTTTTTCTGGTCATTTACCCGCAGTGCCATCCCACGTCCATGCATGTCGGCATTGATTCACCGATTCAGCCTCGCGCGCTCACCGGCTCATCACCATCCTGAGATCTATCAGTTCTATTGCATGTGTAGGTTTGCGTCAGTATTATATAAGATTCATTGAACATTCCTGTTTGCAAGAAACCTTTTTGTCCTCGTCTACTCACCTAGTTCCCAGCTGATATATGCTCGTGTCGTGAGTGTTTGAAATTACTAATGCAGTGGTTGTCCACCTATTTACGCGGTGCTGTTTAATCTGATCCTCCAACATTCATCTTACCTGTGCTATTCTCCATGTGCAGCTTACTGCTCTGAATAATGAATTGCAAGCTATGCAGAGGGACAAGGAGATACTGAAGGCCAGTACCCAGTAGAAACACAGCAGAGGAGGCAAGATGTTATTGAAGCACTCTTGTCCATGCAGCCTTGTCTTCCACCCACAACTTATCATCTTGTCAGTGAACTTCAGTTTCTGCTGCACTGATGTACGTAGTACTGATGGCCTGAAGTTTCTTGCATTTCTCATTCAAGGTTTAAGTCGCTACTCTTATTCAAGGAGAACAGAACTATCGGTCAAAGGCTGGCGAGTTTATACTGGAGAAAGAGCAAAAACATCGGTCAAAGGGAAGCACTCCACAAAGGTAAAAAAAGGACGAGGTGCTTCCAAAATATTGCAATTCTACTGTTTCCTGCAAAAACATCCTTTTGTGTGTATGCCCATCCTAAGATAATTGTTGTAACATTGAGATTGCCGCAATACATATCCTGTGATTATTCTGCTTCTTACCCTGATGATTTAGATGTCTTGATGCATTAAACTGACGTCCTATCCTCAAAATACCAAGTGTTCTTTTCCTTTCTTTTTATATGTTGAGGAAAAATCGCACCAGGCCAATCTGCACTCCTAGCTAGCTTTTATGCAGATCTCTTGTGAATGAGTATATCTAAACAATTTTGCCATTTTGATACTTGAATCACTGCCTGTTACTTTCTAATCGTTTTTTTTTTTGAAGAAACGCAAAAGACTTTTGTGTTTCATTGTATTGAAAAGGAAGAGAGTTTGTTACAACCTCCTAAGAGGTAGGGTTACAGGCAAGATGAGAGAAATCAGTGGACGTCTCACGTTGGTGGGAGGATGTCACGCAGTCCTCGTGCGCCCGCGCTCGCCCATAGCGCAACTTCGTCCTTGATCCTCGCGATCAGAGTGTTTGCCAATGGGGTTGCTGCGTCGAAGACGCATTCGTTGCGATGCTTCCAGGTCATCCAAGGGATCAGCAGCGTCGCAGTGGAGAGGCCTTTTTGCATCGGCTTGGGCGTGGTCTGTCGTGCCGTGCGCCACCATCCGGTCAGGGAGTCCTCGCCATCCGGCGAGTTGCACGTAAGGCGCAGCCAGGAAAGGATTTCGTGCCACACCAGCTTGGAGAAGGGGCATGCCAAGAACAGGTGATGGAGCGATTCGGGCGCTTGATCGCAAAGCGGGCAGTGGGCAGGGTGCGGCAGTCCACGGCGGGCAAGGCGGTCGGCTGTCCGGCAGCGTCCCAGGTTAGCGAGCCAGTGAACGCGCGGAGGGCCCAACTCTTCCATGTGAGCTTCCATGCGGGGCAGTGGGTCGAGCCTTGGAAAGTGGCAAGGTAGGCAGACTGCGCTGTGTATGTTCCTGCCGCGTTCCACTTCCATTGCAGGCGGTCTGGCTCGGAGGAGAGGGTGATGGGCTCGATTGCACGCCAGGTTAGCAAGTACTGACCAATCTCTTGAATGCCAAGGATGCCCTGAATGTCTGGAGCCCATCGGTGTGCCTGTAGGCCGTCCGCCACCGTTCTGTTTTTGCGGCAGTGTTTGGGGATGGTGGTGTATAGTTGGGGTGCGATCTTCGAGATGGAGCGCCCGTTGAGCCAGCGGTCCTCCCAAAACAACGCGCGCTGGCCATTGCCAATGATCATGGTGGTGGATGCGAAGAAGAAGGCTCATTCCTCGCTTGTGAACTGCAGATCGAGGCCAGTCCAAGTTCTGTTGTCATCGGTGCGGGCAAGCCATAGCCATCTGGTGCGCAAGGCCAAGCCAGTGCGCTCCAGGCCATGTATACCGAGGCCGCCAAGGCGGGTGGGGCGGCAGACCGGTCGCCAATTAACATGGCAGTTGCCACCGTGCGCTTCAGTGCGGCCAGCCCATAGCAAACCCCGCTGAATTTTCTCCAGGAGCTTGATGATCTTCTTTGGGGGCGCGAGCATCAGGAGCTGGTGTATGGGGATCGCGCTTAGCACATCTTTGACAAAGGCGAGACGTCCGGCTTTGTTCATGAGGTGGGCTTTTCAGGTGGCTAACTTCCCGGCAGTTTTGTTAAAGAGGGGTTGGAGCTGGGCAGCGGTCGGGCGTCGGAGGGTGAGGGGGATTCCCAGGTAGGTGATTGGGAATTCCACGAGCGGGCAACCCAGGGCCGCAACGGCCAGGCCGACCTCCTCGTCATCGCATCGGATCGCAGTGGCGGTGCTCTTCTGGAAATTGACCCGTAGGCCTGACGCTCGGCCAAAGAGCTGCAGGATCTCGCGGACAGCGAGCGTGTCGCCAGCCGAGGGGTGGCAGAAGAGGATGACGTCATCCCTCGTCTGGCAGAAGAGGATGATGTCATCCGCGTACAGGGAGATGACCGGGATTGTGGTCAGCTCACTAGCACGTACTCCCTCCGTCCGGAAATACTTGTCATCAAAATGAATAAAAGAAGATGTATCTAGACATATTTTAGTTTTACATACATCTTTTTTTATCCATTTTGATGACAAGTATTTTTGGACGGAGGGAGTATAATTTTATCGAGTTTGCTTGTGTGGTGTTAAAATTATCTAGCATTATGTTTATGAAGTGTACAAGAATTATCAAAATAACATGAACTCACAGAATTTCACAAAAAAAAACATGAACTCATGCACATGGCGTTTGAATATTGAATAGCTAGCTATTGGCTAATATTAGTACAGGATGAGTCGGTTTTAGAAGCCGAGCAGATTACATCTTTCGTCTCCTTGGACTAATCAATCATATCCCACTAGCATTTTCTCTTGTTTCAGCTGTTTATTCCTTTCTTCCTGGAAACTGATAACGCAGATGATTTTTCTGAATCGTATGTATGCTTGAATTCATCCAAACACATTATTTTACACACAAGGAACCAAAAAGTACATACAAGAACACAAACATATGCATGTAAAACTACTTGAGCTTACACAGTAACCACATTTTTTTTAATCTCCCCACAGCTTTCTGGGGTCAGTGGAAGAAGGGCCCTTGTTCCTGCCATGAAGCAAACAGGAATGGCAGTACCTTCCAGATGAGATGAGATAATCAGCGCCCGCGGCAGCCGAAGATGGCCTTGCAGCCGCGGCCGGTGTAGGGCTGCCCCCGGCCGGGGCAGGAGCCGTAGCACGCCGCCTTGTTCGCCTCCAGCCCTCCGTAGCCGATGTACTGGGGGCTGTAAGCAAGCACCCTCCTCTGTGGGTATGCCGCCGCCTCCTCACGCTCCGCGAAGCCCACCTCGTCGTCCTCGACGGTACGCACCGGCATCGCTGCATGGGTGCCGGCGCCGGCGAGGACGCCGCGGCTCATGACCAGCGCCACGGCGATGTAGGCCAAGAGGAGGAGGAGCTGCGTCTGCGGCTTCATCGTCCCTGCTTCGAGTGGCGCTTGCAGTGTGGCCTCTGCTTCAGGCTCAAGTGGTGCTGGCGCACTGTGGCCGGCCTGTGGGGCGTGTCTATCTCTCAATATTTTTTTTTGACGGGATCTCTCAATAATTTGTTCTGCTGTTGCGTCTATTCGAGAGGGGAGGAGACGGAGGTGGTTGAGGGCACTCCAACAGCAACGGCGCTCCTAACATTGCATGCACGTGATGCTAGGCGACACCATAGCGTCTCCGGTGTGATTGTGATTGGGTTTTGTGGAGGCGAACGATGCTGGCTGTTTCACAACCACCCGGTTCATTTCAAACTTAATTTCAGCAGAAAATGTGGTTGACAGACACGTAAGACTGTTTAGATAGTTTTCATGCCTTGTTACTTCTATCACGGCTGAGCCAAGTTATCCCAATTATAACAATCATGCATAAAAAAATTCAGAAAAAACTTATATACTTTCAATGAATAATCTATTCATAAACCCAAAATTCATCGGATCCCAACAAACATAGCAGAAAAGAAGATTACACTGGATAGAATTCCAAGAAGATAGGGAAGAACGTCGTATTGAAGATCAAAGAGAGAAAATAAGTCATCTAACTATTAGCTATTGACCCGTAGGTCTGTGATAAACTATTCATCATCGGAAGACAACAAGGACGATGTAGAAGCCTTCCGTTATCGATTCCCCATTCGGCAGAGTACCGGAAAAGGCCTCTAGATGGGATCATGGAAGAACACAAACTTGTGGCGGCGGAAAAAGTGTTTCGGGTGGCTCTCTGTTGGTTTGGAAATATTTGTGCATTTATAGTCTTGGAATTAGGTCAAACGGAGTTACGTGGGGCCCACGAGCTCAGGGTGCGCGCCATGTGAGCTTGTGACTCTTTCCTAGCTCTTCCGGCCTCCTCCCGAAGCATCTAAGGTCCCTTCTAGTCCAGAAAAAATCACCGTAAAGTTTTATCGTATTTAGACTTCGTTTGGTACGGATTTTCTGAAAAGCCAAAAACAAGCAAAAAAGAGGCAGACACCGGGCACTGGGTTAATAGGTTAGTCTCAAAGAATAATATAAAATAGCATATACATGCATATAAGCATCCAAGATTGATAATATAATAACATGAAACAATAAAAAATTGTAGATACATGGGAGACTTATCGGTGCACAACCTATATGACAAGCAATACAAGTAACAAGTGCAAGCAAGATTAAACAAGAGATATGAACTTGCACAAAGTAAAGGACCGAAATAACCACAAGTGGAGACGAGGATGTGTTTCCGAATTCCCCTCCTTTGTGGGAGGTACGTCTCTGTTTGGAGGGGTGTGGAGGCACGATGCTCCCCAAGCATCCCAAGGACTCACCCTATTCTCCTCACGACCTTGCACAATGCAAGGTGTCGTGAATCCACTAGCAGTGCCCTTGAAGGCAGCAACCAGAACCTTTACAAACAAGGTTGGGGCCCTCTCCACAAGTTAATTGGCGGATCCCAGTACCACCACAGAGCTTCACCATAATGGAATGTGGCTCCGAGGTGACCTCTTCCGTCTAGGGTGCCCAAACACTCAAGAGTAATAAGATCCACAAGTGAAAGTATGGGGTAATAAAATTTCCTTAGGTGGAAGTTGAAAGCACATTTGCCACCTTGGTGGTTTTGGTAATTAATGTCAACATACATATTGTTAGACTAATACTTTTACCTAGTATATTTCAGACAAGTTCAACAGCAGCATGGCAAGGACATGAGGATGTGGACCCCTTCAAAATGTCAAGAACAAGAATTGGCTACTCCAAGACTCTACATTTTTGGTTTAGTGATCCAAGATCACATTGAGTCCCTTAGGAAAGCCAATACTATTAAAACGGGATGAGGTATTGTTGATGAGGTTGTTGCTCAAGTGCTTAGTGATATTGCTCCAAAAACCCTCAGTCATTTTCTCAAAACACATCTCTCCAAACCCTAATTCCCTATCTCGGTCCCACTGAAAATATCCCATCCGGACCCACTGAGATGACCACTACCATTGCCATTGCCAAACCCTACCAATTCGGTTTGACCGAAAAGGATCTCGGTCACCGAGATGGCATTGCCAAGTTTCTGTGGTGACATTGTTTCACTTCAGAATCGCCGAGTTGAAACAATCAGAAATTCCGAGACTGGGTTCTGCCCTAGCCATTGCACTTCGGTCCCCCCCCCCGCCGAGTTGTTCCACTTCAGTCCCATCAAAAATCCCAACGTTCATATCTTTTGCACTAATCGGTATCACCGATTTGAGTGAAAAGTGTGAAACGGTTGGATTTTGGGTGAAGGATATTTATACTCCTCCACTCCTACCTACTCTCCAAGAGAGCCATCAGAACGAAACACAACTTGCACCATTCGTTTTCTGAGAAATAACCGCCTACTCATGTGTTGAGAGTCCACTCCAATGCTTCTCCTACCCAAGCCAAATTTGTGTGAGAGAGACAGAGTGTTGAGGAGACTATCATTTGAAGCACAAGAGCAAGGAGCTCAACACCAACACAACATCTATTACCTTTTGGAGAATGGTGTCTCCTAGATTGATTAGGTGTCACCTAGGAGCCTCCAAGATCATGTGGAGCTGAACCAAGGAGTTTGTAAGGGCAAGGAGATCGCCTACTTTGTGAAGATCTACCCAAGTGAGGCAAGTCCTTCGTGGGCGTTGGCCATGATGGAATAAACAAGGTTGCTTCTCCATGGACCTTTCATGGGTGGAGCCCTCCATGGAGTCGTGCAGCCGTTACCCTCCGTGGGTTGAAGTCCCAATCAACGTGGATGTATGATAGCACGACCTATAGGAACCACGCCACTTCGTGCCCTCGTTGCATTTGAGTTCCAACTCTACCCTTTACTTTCCGCACAATTTCATGATTTACTATTTCCGCTGCTCTATCTCTAGATATGCATGTGTAGAAATTCTTGGTGTTATCTTAACTAGTGCCGAAATCTGTCTAAGTTTCAAGAAAACTAAAAACTGCACCTTTGGTTGGTTAAGAGTCTATTCAACCCCCCTCTAGACCTATCTTCTCCGATCCTACAAATGGTATTAGTATTTTGGTCTCCATTGCTTTGGTTTTATCACCATTGGAGGAAGATGGATGAGTCTACTTTGGGGAGTCTTAAACGTAGAGTGCCCATTCTTGATGGAGAGTACTATAACTCTTGGAAAATTGAAATGCTTGCTATCTTTGATGAATTTGACTTGAGTAAGTATGTTCAAAATCCTTATGTGCCTCCTATTGATCCCTTTCATCCCACTCATGAAGAGATGCTCTGTAATGTTAGAACCATTGATCTTATCATGAGAGGCTTACCTAGAAATGTGCTTATTTGCATATAAAACTTTGAATGCACATATACCCTATGGAAGGACAACGAGATACACTTTTTGAATTACTCATTAAAGAACCTCAATGAAATTCTTCATAACTCCATTGCTTTTCATAAGATGAAGCCTAGTGATCCAAAGTTTGATGAATGTCTATTTGAGCTTTGTGAGCTCATGCGTGCTAAAGGTGATGTTGGAACCATTAGCAACATTATCTCGGAAACCATTAGAATTCAAAAACTTGCACATTGTCATGATCATAAATCTAATGAATCATTTGCCCCAGGTGATGATCACATACATGATGATGATGATGATGATGATGTTGAGCATGATTATCATGATGAAGACGAAGAATCCAACATCGAATATGAGAAGACTATGAGAAATATTAGTCTCATGGCAAATCTTCAGATTTACATGGCTGGAGGAAAAGAGTGGATTCTTGATAGTGGTTGCACCGATCACATGACCAGAGATAGAGACATGTTTCGTGAGCTTGCCCAAAATGATGGTCCACGCAAGTATGTGACTTTGGGAAACAACTCCAAGGGTAAGGTACTTGGCCTTGGTAAGATGGCCATATCCAGTGGTACCTCCATTCAAAATGTTATGCTTGCTGAATCTCTTGGTTACAATCTTCTTTCCGCATCAAGACTAGCCGACTTTGGTTTCAATGTTCTATTCAATAAAGTAGATTGCCAAGTGTTTCATCGAGGCAATCACAATATGGTGTTTACCTGTATCTGTAGAGGTGATCCATACATTTTTTATTTCACTAAAAGAGCCCAACCTCGTACATGTCTTATTGCAAAATCTTCTAAAGGTTGGATATGGCATAGAAGACTAGAACATGTTGGCATGCGAAATCTTGATAAGCTTGTTAAAGGAGATCACACCCTTGGTGTTAAAGATGTTATATTTGACAAGGATAGACTTTGTAGTGCTTGCCAAGCAGAAAAACAAGTTGGAGAAAGTCATCCCGTGAAGAACATCATGACCACAAGGAGACCACTTGAGCTACTCCATATGAATCTCTTAGGTCCCAACGATTACAAGAGCCTTGGTGGTAACTATTTCGGTTTGGTCATTGTTGATGATTTTTCAAGATTTAAGTGGGTGTTCTTTCTTGATGACGAATCACAGATACAAAAGATCTTCAAGAACATCGCTAGGAAGGCCCAAAATCAATTTGAAGTGAAGATAAAGAAGGTTTGAAGCGACAATGGAACGGAGTTCAAGAACACCCATGTAGATACCTTTTTTGACGAAGAAGGCATCTCACATGAGTTCTCGGCTACGTACACACCTCAACAAAATGGAGTTATTGAGAGGAAGAACCGTACCCTTATTGAGATGGTAAGAATGATGCTAGATGAATATAAGACACCAAAACACTTTTGGGCAGAAGTGGTTGAGACGGCTTGCCATGCTACAATCTACTTTATCTTCACAAGCTTCTTGGTAAAACAACATAGGAGCTACTCACCGGTAACAAGCCACAAGTTGGTTACTCTAGAGTATTTGGCTCCAAGTGTTACATTCTTGACAAGCATCGTCTTTCAAAATTTGCTCCCAAATCTCATGAAGGTTTCCTACTTGGTTATGGATCGAACTCTCACACTTACCGTGTCTACAACAACTTCACTCGAAAAGTTGAAGAGACGATAGATGTGAAGTTTGATGAATCTAAAGGCTCGCAAGTAGAGCAATTGCCAATTGATGTAGGAGACAAAGATCCTTACGAAGCAATTCAAGACTTGTCTATTGGCGTTTAGGGTTTAGGGTTTAGGGTTTAGGGTTTAGGGTTTAGGTTTAGGGTTTAGGGTTTAGGGTTTTAGGGTTTAGGGTTTAGGGTTTAGGGTTTAGGACGTCCAACGGAGGTGAAGGAGAGCACTTCATCCATTCAAGTGGAAGCCCCAACTTCACATCAAGGTGAACCACAAGTTGGCATGGAGGCCTTCACAAGTGGAACACGTCAAGACGAAGGGAATGAGGAAGTACAACAAGATGATCCACCTCGACCTCCTTTTCCACCTCCACAAGCAAACAACGACACCAACAACAATTAAAAAGAAGAAGATGGTGATGAGGATGCATCTCTACAACCCAAGCAAAAGCTACCCCGAGTTAGATCAAGAATTGACAAGCATCATCCCATCGAACAAATTCTCGGTGACATCAATTCTGGGAGAATTACTCACTCTAAATCTCGCTTAGATAACTTTTATGAGCATTACTCATTCCTCTCTAGCATTGAGCCTATGAAGGTTGATGAAGCTCTCGAAGACCCCGATTGGGTAAATGCTATGCACAAAGAGCTAAACAACTTCGAGAGAAACCAAGTGTGGACATTGGTTGAGTAGCCCAAATATGAACGAAACATCATCAGAACCAAAATGGTTGTTTCGGAACAAGCAAGATGAGGATGGAGAAGTCATACACAACAAGGCTTGTCTTGTTTCTCAAGGCTACACTCAAGTCGAAGGTATGGACTATGGTGAGACCTACACCCCTGTTGCTAGACTTGAGTCTATTCACATCTTACCTACTTATGCTAATCACCATTGTAGGATCGAAAGTATGTCTAGAGGGGGGGGGGGTGATTAGACTACTTGACCAAATAAAACTTACCCTTTTCCCAATTTTAGTCTTTGGCAGATATTAGCTATCTTAGCACAAGTCAAGCAATCTTAACACAATTCAAGCAAGCATGCAAAGAGTATATGAGCAGCGTAAAGTAAAGCATGCAACTTGCAAGAATGTAAAGGGAGGGGTTTGGAGAATTCAAACGCAATTGGAGACACAGATGTTTTTGTCGTGGTTCCGATAGGTGGTGCTATCGTACATCCACGTTGATGGATACTTCAACCCACGAAGGGCAACGGTTGCGCGAGTCCACGGAGAGCTCCACCCATGAAGGGTCCACGAAGAAGCAACCTTGTCTATCCCACCATGGCCGTCGCCCACGAAGGACTTGCCTCACTAGCGGTAGATCTTCACGAAGTAGGCGATCTCCTTGCCCTTACAAACTCCTTGGTTCAACTCCACAATCTTGTCGGAGGCTCCCAAGTGACACCTAGCCAATCTAGGAGACACCACTCTCTAAGAAGTAACAAATGGTGTGTTGATGATGAACTCCTTGCTCTTGTGCTTCAAATGATAGTCTCCCCAACACTCAACTCTCTCTCACAGGATTTGGATTTGGTGGAAAGAAGATTTGAGTGGAAAGCAACTTGGGGAAAGCTAGAGATCAAGATTCATATGGTAGGAATGGAATATCTTGGCCTCAACACATGAGTAGGTGGTTCTCTCTCAAAAACAGCAAGTTGGAAGTGTAGGTTTGTTCTGATGGCTCTCTCTACGAATGAAGAGGAGGTGGAGGGGTATATATAGCCTCCACACAAAATCTAACCGTTACACACAACTTGCCAAACTCGGTGGGACCGAATTGAGAAACTCGGTCGGACCAATTCAGCAAATCTAGTGACCGTTAGGATTTTCGGTGGGACCGACATGCAACTCGGTAAGACCGATATGGTAAGGGTTAGGGCATAACGTAATCTCGGTGAGACCAATTACACAAACTCGATGGGACCGATTTTGGTAATAAGCTGACCAGAGAGTTGGTCAGGTAAACTCGGTGGGACCGATTCGCTCATTTCGGTGGGACCGAAATGTTACGAAAAGGAAACAGGGAGTTTACATTGCAATCTCTGTGGGACCGATCGCTCATCTCGGTGGTACCAAACGCGTTCTGAAGGGAAAGCAGAGAGATTACAATCCCATCTCGGTGAGATCGAGATCCCTATAGGTGAGACCGATTTGCCTAGGGTTTGTGGCGATGGCTATGACATCCGAACTTCGGTGGCGCGGATAGAAAGAATCGGTAGGGCCGAGTTTGACTTTTGGTTTAGGTCATATGTGGATGTGAGAAAGTAGTTGAGGGCTTTGGAGCATATCACTAAGCACTATGGAGCAAGAAACTCATTAAGCAACACCTCATCCCTCCTTGATAGTATTGGCTTTTCCTATAGACTCAATGTGATCTTGGATCACTAAAATATAAAATGTAGAGTCTTGAGCTTTTGAGCTTGAGCCAATCCTTTTATCCTTAGCATTTTGAGGGGTCCACTTTTCTCATCCATGCCATGCCATTCATTGAGCTTTTCCTGAAATATTCATCTTGGAATAATGTTAGCTCAATGAGCTATATGTTGTTAGGAATTACCAAAACCACCTAGGGATAGTTGCACTTTCAATCTCCCCCTTTTTGGTAATTGATGACAACATATAGATCAAAGCTTCGACAAATGATAATAAGAGTGAAAAACATTGTCGCTTTGAGAAGTATGTGATAAGCAAGAGCTCCCCCTAAATTCGTGCATAGTTTAAGATTTGCTTTGGACTGCAAATGCACAAAGAGTTAGGCTCATGGGTTACTCTTCCATGTCACATACATCTTGGTGGAGCGCTCAAAATGATAATAATTGAATACATGCACTCATCACCAAGCAAAGTGAATGATCATATAGAGATAAAAAGAATAATGTCATCCAACAAGCATTAAGGTAGCATATGATCAAACACATGATCATCCAAGTATCACACAGACATAAAGTATCTCAAACAAGCAAATAAATTTCAACCACCAAAGCAAGAGAGAATAAAAAGCAACACTCTCTCTCGAAGCCTATGATATATACATTTTTCTCCCCCTTTGGCAACAAGTTACCAAAAAGTTCATAAAAAATGCATAGCACTAAATCGTCTCTCAGGCTTGATCTTCAGGTGGTGGTGTAGAGATGGCTCCTTGGACGAAGACTTGATAGATGTGGATGGAGCTGGAGGAGTGGGTCTTTGGAGCTGGTTGCACTAGAGTGTAGTGAGTGCGGATGAAGTGGCTCGTGTGTGCATCACTGCACTGCAGCTGATCTCTGAGCTCTAGGCACTCTGGCAAATGCATCAGTGGTTGTCTTGCCCTTCCTCTCCTGCATATCATCCTGAAGCTGCTCAACAACACACTGGATCTCAGTTACCTTCACATCCAAGTCATAGAACTTCTGCTCCATGATCCTCTCCAGGCTCTCCTGGTTTTGAGTCAAGGTGGCCAGCCCCTTCTCAATCCTCAGAGTGGATGCAATCAAGTAGCCAAGTTGATCTTGTTTTCTCTTCAAAAAGTACTGAGATGCCTCTTCCATTGTTGGCATCTTGGTAGCCTTCTCTGTCTTTGCCTTCTCCTTCTTTGCTTGAGCATGCACATAAGATGGTTCATCCTCATCCATAACCACTTGGTTGTCCTCAAAGTCTGGATAGATAGGCATGTGATCCTTGTCCAACAAGTATGTGCCTGTGCCAATCTTGGAGTTAATCAGCTCCTGGATCCGTGGGGCATACCCACAACTTCTCTTTTGGTCAGCTGCTATCCTCTTGATAGTCTCAACTATAAGGCTCATGACCTTGAACTTCTGTGGCACATCAAATAAGTGTAGCAGATTTATTGCATGGCCTCTGATCATGTTGTGATCACCTGACTTGGGCAAGAGAGCATGCCTGAGGATCCAGTTGATGGTTGGCAGTCCTGACAGAAGGTAATGTACTGATCCAAACTTATGTGTTTCAATTGCAGCATCTGGGATCTCCTTATACATATGTGCCATAGAGTTGTGATCCATCTTCTTCTTGGCATAGACATCCAAGTCATCCTCTTTCTCCTTAGGTGCATTGATCAGATTAGCCCATTCTTCAATTAATGATTGGTACCTAGTACCTTCAGACATCCATACTATCCTGCCATCTGGATAGAAGTGTGATGTGGAGTAGAATTGCATTATGAGCTCATCATTCCACTTTGTGAGCTTCTGCCCAACAAAGTCTGCCACTCCACAAGCACTAAAACTGTCATACACACCAGGATAGTGTTCTTCATTCTCCTTCATGTAGGTCCAGTCAACCCACCTCATGTCACACACTATTGGCTTCTTGTCCAGCAACACTGTCTCATAGAAATCCTGCTGTTCCTTTGTGTGGAACCTGTAGTCAACAACAGTCCTTCTCCTGACTGCATACGGATCAGACAACCTCCACTGTCTGAGGCCTGCATCCTTTCTCAGCTTCATGTTCTCAGCCACAGGATGAGCATCATTATGATCTGGAATTTTTGGCTTCAATTTTCTCAAGACATGCTCTTCATCATCTTCCTCTTTAGCAACAGTTTCAGGCACTGGGGCCTTGTTCTTCTCAGCAGCTGATATGTTCCTGGTATTCCTCTTAGGTGTAGTCTTGGGCTTGGAGGCAGCTTTGGGTGCTTATTTAGGATTTGATGAAGCAGCCCCTGACCTGATAGCATCACCCATAAGCTTCTGAGCCTTGGGTGCTGGTGCAGCAACCTCTTCTTCTTCTTCCTCTTCCATCATGGAAGGCTTTCCAATAACTCTGGCCACGGTCTTCTTGACCCTTTCCTTCCTCTTCCCTTCTGCAGCAGCCTCTTTGGGTTCAGATCCCAAAGGTACTTGAGTAGAGGCTCGGGCTTTAGACATGGGAGTTCTCTTTGCAGGTACTTTGGTCTTCATACCAGGCTTAATGGCAGCAGCTGTGCCATACTCCTTTTTGAGCACCTTCTTCTTGGAAGTGGCCTCATCCTCAACTGCCACATAGTCTTCATCCTCAGATTCGAGGTTTTCTTCTTTCTGCATACGGTGGCAGCTTTGGGTAAGTTGCTTGGGGTGCTCCTGCTACCCTCATCAGAGCTGCTAGAGGGACTAGTGCCCTCACTCATTTGAACCTGCTCCTCTGACTTGTTCTGGCTATCACTTTGATCAGACATATTGCAAACACTGACTGCAAACCCTGTAAATAGATATAGATGAGATAGAGTGGATGAGCATCACAAAATACAAAGGTTTTTGCAAAAGAATGAGTCAAAATCTTAGTTTTAGTTTTCCACAGAAAGCATTTCGGATCAACCAATTTGTACACTCGGTGATACTGAAGCAGCTTTTGGAACCTAAACTAGTGAACTCGGTCGAACCGAGTCATAGTTCGGTGGCACCGAGACTGCTAGGGTTTCACAAAGTCCTGAACTCGGTCACACCGATTTGCAATTCTCGATCAGACCGAGAATCACATGTGCAATGGCCTTAGCCGAATCAGTGGAACCGAGTTCTACAACTTGGTGGGTCCGAGATGGTTTCGGCGGAAACCTAACCCTAATTTTTCAATTCATCTGTAATCTGCGGAGTGTTTTGGCTAGATAGGATAGTTTCAATCGTGGCAAGATTCATGGCGAACACAATGTGCTAGGAATCAGACGGGGATAGCACAGTTATCGAGTCCATACCCTAGTTCGGCGATGAACTCGCTACAGCGGCAACGGCGGGGATGATTTCCGCTGACAGCGGCGGAGACCAGCGACTGGAGGCAGCTGGCGACAAGGAGGACGATCCGGAGACCCTGGAGGCAGAGCGGGCTACGCGCGGGTGAAAGAGTTTGGAGAAAGTTTCCAAACGTTTGCCCGTGGGTATATATAGCCCGACCCTGTCGGTGTGACCGAGTGGAACAACTCGGTGGCACCGAGATGCATAATGCTTGCAGCGATTCTGACAACTCGGTGTGACCGAAAAGTTCAAATCGGTTGCACCGAGATTGAAAACCTAGATCGACTTAGTGATCTCGGTATGACCGAAATGGAAGAATCGGTCAGACCGAAACGCACAAAGAAGTTTTGGAAGTTTAAGTCTATGACGAATCGGGGACTCCGAGTGCTCCTCACACAGAGTGGTTCGAATCTTACTTGATCAAATTTTGTGATGTAGCATGAATAGAGTTTGAGACAAGAAAGCATAGATATCTAGAGAAGGTTCTTAGGCATTCTTGTCCATCCACTTGGCAAAAGAAAAAGAAACCAATGAATCAAAACAACAAGTGGATGTCCTCGAATGAGTAAAATATGCAACTGACATGCTCACACAATAAAATGGCAAATGAAATATGTGCCAAAGCATGCACAACTAATTCTAGCATCTATCAAGCAATTGACGATGACTAGGTCATCTATATATGAGTATATTGACTTACGAGTCAAATGAGAACATTTGATCATAGGTCATACTCATCGTTTAAGATCAAGTGGGGTTACCACTTTTACATAATGCATTGATGTGTTCACACCATTAGAGTTGCTTTGACTCAATTCTTAGAGTAAAGCTCCCCCTAGATGTGAGATCCCCCCTTAGAGGGATGAACTAACCTTGGATTTTGTCGATGATGACTTCATGTAGGTGTTGAAGATGTGGATGCTCAATGTTGATGTAGATCATTTGGAGCAATCCTTTGGAGTGAGTTGCACTTTCAATACCTACACGGGTTAGTCCCACAAGGAACAAACAAGGATATCCATAGACATAGAGTGATGCACACATAATATGATGTCTATGAAAGCTTTAGGTTACGTTGTCCCTTGTCTTACCAACAAGAGGGTTTGTGACTCCTTGAACTAGTGCAAGATGTGAAAGTTGATTGCACTTGTTGTTTCCAAAATGATAGGAGTGAAATATGTTGGAAGAGTCACCCTCAAGAAATCTCTAGTTCTTCTTCTTCGGGATCCACATCATCTTGATGGGAATCCTTGGAGTTGTAGTCGTACTTGATGAAGTAGAGCTTGACATAGTCTTGGGAACCCACTTGACCAAGGCCTTTGGAGCTTCTTCAAATGCATCAATCTCCTCTTGAAGCTTATCCTTGCCTTTTTGCTTGTGGTCTTGTGGTGGAAGATCATCTTGAGCTTGTGTCCCCTTGAAGGAAGTAGGATCATACTTCTCTTGTTGAGGAACAAACTTCGTCTTGGGGTATTGATCTTCTTCCCAATCAACTCCATTGGCATTGAACTTTCGTTCAAAACCAACACCTTGGTTCTTCCGGTGCCTTCCTTGCTCGCGTACAATTTCCTCAAATTGCTTACTCCCGGCAAGGCTCTTGTAAACACCTTTATCTTTGGGCCTTTAGCCATGAAGCATCTTCCAAGTCCTTCATTTGGTGAATCAAATATGTCATAGGAGTTGGTTGACACAAGTGGTAGACCGACAACACCTTCTTCTTGAGTATATTCGGAGTCGGAGTGATAGCTTCTCTCGGAGTGATTGTCGGAGTCGGAGCCGGATACCATTCACCAACATGAGCTTGATGTCTTCATTTTGTGTAGTTCCTTGATGATTTGTCCTTCCTTTCCAAATCCTTGCTTCTCCGGGATGTTCTTCGTTCATAACGATCATCTCTACTCCTCCTCTCTCTTGGTGGTGATTCTTCTCTTCTACTTCTTCTCTTGGGTGATTCTTCTCTTCTTTTGTAGGGTGTCATACACTCATTGGAAAAGTGTCCGGGTCTCCCACAATTGAAGCAATTGCGCTCTCGACTAGAAGATCTTTTGTCATTGTAGGACCTTGACTTGGAGCTTCTCTCTTTGCTTCTATTCTTGTAGAACTTGTTAAAGTTCTTCACCACTAAGCTCAATTCTTCATTGAAGGTTTGTTTCTCACTTGATGATGTGGGGGCTTCACATGAGGCTTTGTAAGCACCAATTGACTTGTTGTGAAGTTCCTCCTTATCCTTGAGTGACATCTCATATGAAACAATTCTTCCAATGACTTCCGTTGGCTTGAGATCTTTGTAGTTGGGAATCATTTGGATAAATGTGCACACGGTATCATATTTTCCGTCCAAAGCTCTTAGGATCTTCTTGATGATGAATTTGTCGATCATCTCTTCACTTCCTAAGCCGGCAATCTCATTTGTGATAAGAGCAAGCCTAGAGTACATTTCAGCGACACCTTCACCATCCTTCATTTTGAACTTGTCAAGTTGACTTTGAAGCACATCCAACTTGGATTCCTTGACGGAGTCGGTACCTTCATGCATTGTAACGCCCCGGATACAACTTTCCATATTCGTAACTCCAACTCTTGCCTTTTTCCGGAGATGTGTTATTTTATTTCCTTCGTGGTTGGTTTTTTTGTCTGTTGTTTTGCATTTTGTTTTTGTTATGCATCTCGTCTCAAGTCATCATGCGCATTGCATCTGCATGTTTTCATAAAACTTGCACCTGTTCGTAGTTGCCGCGTCCCCCCTTGCCTTCGTTGACCGTTTTGAGACCAACCGTGTTTTCGTTTCCCTCTTGTCCAACCACCTAACCTCTCTTGCTAGCTCGCAGCCCCCTCGCGCGCGTGTCCGAAACCTCCCCGAACCCAAACCGCATGGTCATGACCGTTGGATTCGAATCATCCCCTAACATCTATAAAACATCTCCGTTTTCTTATTTGGACTGTCCTAGCCTTTTTATCTCGTCCGTTCGAGTTTAATCGGATGATCCAAAACCCCCTTCATTTCCCTATATAAAGACCCCTAGTCTATTTTGAACAAATCCCTAATTTCTAGGGATCCTCTAGCCTACTTCTCTTCCAGATCCGGCCTGCTCCAGATCTGCCCAGCCACCACCACCGACCAGGGCCTTGGCCCATGGGTGAGCAACCCCAGCGCCTCCTTTCCCTTCTATTGGGCTAGGCAGATTCGGCCCATGCATGTTTTTTTTCCGTTCTGCGATTTTAGCTATTAACGAGTGATTTACCTGTTTTACAGAAAAACCCTCCTTGTTCATGCATTTAATAACTCACAAACGGTGCATCATATGTAAAAACTTAATATATAAAAAATGCTTAAAATTGTGTCTAGTTTAATAATTTGCCACTTTCATCCATGTTTGAAATGTTTAAAATGCTGTTTGTTTAAATTTGCTCAAATGCCATGTTAAAATGATTTATTTCATAACTAAATAACCGTAGCTCGGTTTTAAATAAACTTTATATGTAAATGGGGTGGGAAGATGCCTAGTTTAACATGGTGCACTCATCTTGCATGTTTAACAACTATAAAATATGGTATAGGGCAGAACAGTACCAAATTCGAAATATGGACATGAGGATTTTCCGGACTTGTTGTTCGTTGTTTCCGGCCTCATTTAAACTTGCCTAAATAGTTAGTTTAATTATGCTTCACCTCTTGCCATGCTTAACAACATTTAATATTGTTGGCTAGCCATAACCGAGAGAGAACTAAATAATTGATGTGGTGTTCCGTCAATATGCAACTCGTTGCATATTGAGCTCCACTTAATTTGTAGTATTGTTCGTTGCATTTTGCCATGCCATGCCTCATTAAACCGGACATGCATCATACTTGATTGTGCTTCATGCCATGTTTATGTGATGGTTGTTTACTATGTTGTTTGTTTCTTTCCGGGTTGCTTCTCTCGTTAGCTTCGGTTTCGTTCCGGAGTTGTGAGGATCCGTTCGACTTCGTCCGTTTGTCTTGTTCATGGACTCGTTCTTCTTCCTAGCGGGATCTCAGGCAAGATGATCATACCCTCGAAATCACTACTATCTTTGCTATGCTAGTTTGCTCGCTCTTTTGCTATGCCAATGCTACGATGCCTACCATTTGCTTGTTAGCCTCCCAAATTGCCATGTCAAACCTCTAACCCACCATGTCCTAGCAAACCATTGATTGGCTATGTTACCGCTTTGCTCAGCCCCTCTTATAGCGTTGTTAGTTGCAGGTGAAGATTGAAGTTTGTTCCTTGTTGGAACATGGAGATGTTGTTCCTTGTTGGAACATGTTTACTTGTTGGGATATCACAATATCTCTTATATTATTAATGCACCTATATACTTGGTAACAGGGTGGAAGGCTCGGCCTTATGCCTGGTGTTTTGTTCCACTCTTGCCGCCCTAGTTTCCGTCATACCGGTGTTATGTTCCCGGATTTTGCGTTCCTTACGCGGTCGGGTGATTTATGGGACCCCCTCGACAGTTCGCTTTGAATAAAACTCCTCCAGCAAGGCCCAACCTTGGTTTTACCATTTACCTACCTAAGCCTTTTTCCCCTTGGGTTCTGCAGACTCAAGGGTCATCTTTATTTTACCCCGGGCGTTGCTCGTCGTGAGTGTTGGTCCAACTTGTCGGCCGCCGGTGGTACCAAGGGCAACTCTGGGCTGGCCTACGGAAGTTTGGACAATCGGTGTGCCACGAGAACGAGATATGTGCAGCTGCTATCGATTTGTCGGCACATTCGGGCGGCTTTGCTGGTCTTGTTTTACCATTGTCGAAATGTCTTGTAAACCGGATTCCGAGACTGATCGGGTCTTCTGGGAGAAGGTCTATTCCTTCGTTGATCGCGAGAGCTTGTCATGGGCTAAGTTGGGACACCCTGCAGGTATAAACTTTCGAGAGCCGTGCCCGCGGTTATGTGGCAGATGAGAATTTGTTAATGTCCGGTTGTAGATAACTTGACTCCAGATCCGAATTAAAATACATCAACCGCGTGTGTAACCGTGATGGTCTCTTCTCGGCGGAGTTCGGGAAGTGAACACGGTGTTGGAGTTATGTTTGACGTAAGTAGTTTCAGGATCACTTCTTGATTGCTACTAGCTTCACGACCGTGCCTTGCTTCTCTTCTCGCTCTCTTTTACGATTGTAGCCACCATATATGCTAGTCGCTTGCTGCAGCTCCACCTCATTACTCCATCCTTCCTATAAGCTTAAATAGTCTCGATCTCGCAGGTGTGAGATTGCTGAGTCCTCGTGACTCACCAGATACTTCCAAAACCAGTTTGCAGGTGCCTATGTTATCGGCGGTGTGACGAACCAAGCTCAAGGAGGAGCTCGATGAAGATCTTGCCCTTTGTGTTGTTTCGTTCTAGTTGGTCAGTAGTGGAGCCCAGTTGGGGTCGATCGGGGACCTTTGTCGCATTTGGGGTTCTTCTTTTATTTTGGTTCCATAGTCGGACCTTGATTGTATCTGGATGATGTAATGCTTTATTCATGTAATTGTGTGAAGTGGCGATTGTAAGCCAACTATGTATCTCTTTCCCTTATGTATTACATGGCTTGTGTGAAGATTACCTCAATTGTGACATTGCTTTCAATGCGGTTATGCCTCTAAGTCGTGCTTCGACACGTGGGAGATATAGCCGTATCGAGGGCGTTACAAGTTGGTAATCAGAGCCTTCCCCGACCTTAGGAGCCCCACTGCTTGATCGTTTTTAGCAGCCGAGTTGTGTCTAGAAAAATGTTTTGAGTCATTTAGGATTATATATATCGGAGAGTTAGGAATTCTTTTTACTCCCCAGTCTCTTCATCGCTCTGGTAAGGCATCCTGACGTAGAGTTTTGACTCTTCTCTTCTCAAATTTCACTATTTTTTTTAGGATCACGCAGGTATCTTGGAATCGTTTCGATGGTTTTATGATGAGAACATTGTCTTGGTGCCTCCTGTCAGGGGTTTAGTGGAAGTGTCCCGGGGAGTTGAGCTCTGAGATGTTGTCGTCATAATTTTATCATTGCAGTTCTGGAATACCGAGTTTAGTGCGCCGACATCGAAGATCTCTTTTATGCGATTGTTGGTGAGATAACCCGATAACCCAAATCTCGAGGTGAGTACGGAGTATTACCATGACTCGTATAACGGATGCTTTTCAAGGTTGAGGTAGACGATTTCGAAGGTTTATTGGTTATGTGTTGAAGGATGGATACAATTTGGATGTAGGATTTGCTAGTTTTGGGTGAGATATTATGCTTCCCCTGTATCCCCAACACCTGATTGCATAACCGGAAAATTTCGGGAGCTTCATAGGTGGGAATTCAAGTAGCTCTTAGGATATCTTTCCGATGGATGTATGATATGAAATTGGGGTTCGACGTCTAGTGGTCCGCCTTTCCACGGTCTTTTTTTTACAGATGGTCTCGTTGTGTCTTAAAGAGTCCTTGGCTATGCCGACTCGGGACGCCAGTATGTCATGTGCCATTGCCTTGTACATGATGGTGCTTTGTATGATCGAGCCGTGTAGGCCCCACCACGAAAACTTGGACGAAATCTCTATCATATGTTTGTTCCGCTTATTCGCAAGCCGGTCCTTTGTTTTTGTTTTGAGTTGTGGTATTCGAGTTGCTTCAATGTCAAGTGTTGATTCCATACCTTTCCGAAATGGTGTTCTCATACTCCGATGTGAATACAAATCCTTCTCGACAATCGAGATTGTCATGTCAATCCTTTTCAACCGGCGTGTTTCTCTTCAAGTGGATCCGATCACTTCAACATCAGCAAGACCAATTATCATTTCTTCTCAACGATGTTTGTTTCATCCGTCTCCAAGTTGCCTTTGTTTTTTCCCGCCCACCCACCCTTTTTCCTCAAGGACTAAGATTTCTTTACCAAGTATCCCTCTATTTTTGTGAAGTTTCTCCATTCTTTTCCGTCAATGTTCTTACCCGGTGGTTCTCATGTAGATGTTCTTCTAGTTCGTCATTCCTCATTCCTTTCTCTTCTCCGGTGGATTCAAGTCAAGTTTTGTTGATCATACCTTTTTCCTCATTTCAATGTCTTCTCATACCGGTGCACCTCATTTGTTGGGGAACGTAGTAATTTCAAAAAATTTCCTACGCACACGCAAGATCATGGTGATGATATAGCAACGAGGGGATAGTGTTGTCTACGTACCCTCGTAGACCGAAGTGGAAGCATTAACGCAACGTAGAGGAAGTAGTCGTACGTCCTCCCGGTCCGACCGATCCAAGCACCGTTACTCCGGCACCTCCGAGTTCTTGACACGCGTACAGCTCGATGACGCACCCCGACCTCCGATCCAGCAGAGGTGCGGGGAGGAGTTCCATCAGCACGACGGCGTGGTGACGATCTTGATGTTGTCCTGTCGCAGGGCTTCGCCTAAGCACCGCTACAATATGACCGAGGTGGAATATCGTGGAGGGGGGCGCCGCACACGGCTAAGGAACGATCTCAATGATCAACTTGTGTGTGTAGGGTGCCCCCCTACCCCCGTATATAAAGGAGGGAGGGAGGAGGTGGCCGGCCCAAGGGGGGGGCGCCATAGGGGGAGGAAACCTACTCCAAGTAGGTTTCCCTCCTTTCCTAATCCAAGATGGAGGGAAAGGAATGAGTAGTAGTAGTAGGAAGGAAGAGGGGAAGGAGAGAAGGAAAGGGGGCGGCCCCCTCCCAGTCGGATTGGGCTTGGGGGGGCGCCTCCCTTGCTCCTTCTCCTCCTTCCACTAGGGCCCAATAAGGCCCATATACTTACCGGGGGGTTCCGGTAACCTCCCGGAGCTCCGGTATATTCCCAAACTCTCCCGGAACCTTTCCGGTGTCCAAATATATCCGTCCAATATATCAATCTTTATGTCTCGACCATTTCGAGACTCCTCGTCATGTCCGTGATCATACCCGGGACTCCGAACAAACTTCGGTACATCAAAATACATAAACTCATAATACAACTGTCATTGAAACCTTAAGCGTGCGGACCCTACGGTTCGAGAACAATGTAGACATGACCGAGACACGTCTCTGGTCAATAACCAATAGCGGGACCTGGATGCCCATATTGGTTCCTACATATTCTACGAAGATCTTTATCGGTCAAACCGCACAACAACATACGTTGTTCCCTTTGTCATCGGTATGTTACTTGCCCGAGATTTGATCGTCGGTATCCAATACCTAGTTCAATCTCATTACCGCAAGTCTCTTTACTCGCTCGTAATATGTCATCTCATAACTAACTCATTAGTTACATGCTTGCAAGGCTTAGGTGATGAGTATTACCGAGAGGGCCAGAGATACCTCTCCGACAATCGGAGTGACAAATCCTAATCTCGAATTATGCCAACTCAACATGTACCTTCGGAAACACCAGAGAGCACCTTTATAATCACCCGCCACGTTCGACGTTTTGTAGCACACAAAGTGTTCTTCCGTAAACGGAGTTGCACAATCTCATTGTTGCAGGAACTTTGTATAAGTCATGAAGAAAGCAATAGCAGTATACTAAGCGATCAAGTGCTAGGCTAATGAATGGGTCATGTCAATCACATCATTCTTCTAATGATGTGATCCCACTAATCAAATGACAACACATGTCTATGGTCGGAAACATAACCATCTTTGATTAATGAGCTAGTCAAGTAGAGGCATACTAGTGACTATAGTTTTGTCTATGTATTCACACATGTATTATGTTTCCGGTTAATACAATTCTAGCATGAATAATAAACATTTATCATGATATAAGGAAATAAATAATAACTTTATTATTGCCTCTAGGGCATATTTCCTTCAGTCTCCCACTTGCACTAGAGTCAATAATCTAGATTACATAGTAATGATTCTAATACCCATGGAGTCTTGGTGTTGATCATGTTTTGCTCGTGAGAGAGGCTTAGTCAACGGGTCTGCTACATTCAGATCCGTATGTATCTTGCAAATCTCTATGTCTCCCACTTGGACTTGGTCCCGAATGGAATTGAAGCGTCTCTTGATGTGCTAGGTCCTCTTGTGAAATCTGGATTCCTTTGCTAAAGCAATTGCACCAGTATTGTCACAGAAGATCTTCATTGGTCCCGATGCACTAGGTATTACACCTAGATCGGAAATGAACTCCTTCATCCAGACTCCTTCATTTGCTGCTTCAGAAGCAGCTATGTACTCCGCTTCACATGTAGATCCCGCCACGACGCTTTGTTTAGAACTGCACCAACTTACAACTCCACCATTTAATATAAACACGTATCCGGTTTGCGATTTAGAATCGTCGGATCGGTGTCAAAGCTTGCATCGGCGTAACCATTTACGACTAGCTCTTTGTCACCTCCATATCGAGAAACATATCCTTCGTCCTTTTCGGTATTTCGGGATGTTCTTGACCGCTGTCCGATGATCCACTCTGGATTACTTGGTACCTTCTGCTAAGCTTAGTGCTAAGCATCGTCAGTCGGTACACAACATTGCATACATGATAGAGCCTATGGCTGAAGCATAGGAACATTTTCATTTCTCTCTATCTTCTCTTGTGGTCGGGCATTGAGTTCGATTCAACTTCACACCTTGTAGCACGTGCAAGAATCCTTTCTTTGCTCGATCCATATTGAACTTTTTCAATATTTTGTCAAGGTATGTGCTTTGTGAAAGTCCTATTAAGCGTCTTGATCTATCTCTATAGATCTTGATGCCTAATATGTAAGCAGCTTCACCGAGGTCTTTCATTGAAAAACTTTTATTCAAGTATCCTTTTATGCTATCTAGGAATTCTATATCATTTCCAATTAATAATATGTCATCAACATATAAAACTAGAAATTCTACAGAGCTCCCACTCACTTTCTTGTAAATCTGAGGCTTCTCCAAAAGTCTCAGATAAAGCCATATGCCTTGATCACACTATCAAAACGTTTATTCCAACTCCGAGATGCTTGCACCAGTCCATAAATGGAACGCTGGAGTTTGCACACTTTGTCAGCACCTTTTGGATCAACAAAACCTTCTGGCTGCATCATATACAACTCTTCTTCTAGAAATCCATTCAAGAATGCAGTCTTGACATCCATTTGCCAAATTTCATAATCATGAAATGCAGCAATAGCCAACATGATTCGGACAGACTTAAGCATCGCTATGGGTGAGAAAGTCTCATCGTAGTCAACCCCTTGAACTTGTCGAAAACCTTTTGCAACAAGTCGAGCTTTATAGACAGTAATATTACCATCAGCGTCAGTCTTCTTCTTAAAGATCCATTTATTCTCAATTGCTTGCCGATCATTGGTCAAGTCAACCAAAGTCCATACTTTGTTTTCATACATGGATCCTATCTCAGATTTCATGGCTTCTAGCCATTTTGCGGAATCTGGGCTCATCATCGCTTCCTCATAGTTCGTAGGTTCATCATGGTCAAGTAACATGACTTCCGAATAGGATTACCGTACCACTCAGTGCGGATCTTGCTCTCGTAGACCTATGAGGTTCAAGAGAAACTTGATCTCAAGTTTCATGATCAATATCATTAGCTTCCTCACTAATTGGTGTAGTTGTCACGGGAACCGGTTCTCGTGATGAACTACCTTCCAATAAGGGAGTAGATCTGATTATCTCATCAAGTTCTACTTTCCTCCCACTCACTTCTTTCGAGAGAAACTCCTTCTCTAGAAAGATCCATTCTTAGCAACAAATGTTTTGCCTTCGGATCTGTGATAGAAGGTGTACCAACATGATCTCTTTTGGGTATCCTATGAAGACACATTTCTCGATTTGGGTTCGAGCTTATCGGTTGAAGTTTCTTCACATAAGCATCGCAGCCCCAAACTTTAAGAAACGACAACTTTGGTTTCTTGCCAAACCACAGTTCATAAGGCGTCGTCTCAACGGATTTTGATGGTGCCCTATTTAACGTGAATGCGGACGTCTCTAAAGCATAACCCCAAAATGATAGCGGTAAATCGGTAAGAGACATCATAGATCGCACCATATCAAGTAAAGTACGATTACGTCATTTGGACACACCATTTCGTTGTGGTGTTCCAGGTGGCGTGAGTTATTCCGCATTGTTTCAAATGTAAACCAAACTCGTAACTCAAATATTCTCCTCCACGATCAGATCGCAGAAATTTTATTTTCTTGTTACGATGATTCTCCACTTCATTCTGAAATTCTTTGAACTTTTCAATTGTTTCAGACTTGTGCTTCATTAAGTAGATATACCCATATCTGCTTAAATCATCTGTGAAGGTGAGAAAATAACGATATCCGCCACGAGCCTCAACATTCATCGGACCACATACATACGTATGTATGATTTCCAACAAATCTGTTGCTCTCTCCATAGTACCGAGAAGCGGTGTTTTAGTCATCTTGCCCATGAGGCACGGTTCGCAAGTACCAAGTGATTCATAATCAAGTGATTCCGAAGTCCATCGGTATGGAGTTTCTTCATGCGTTTTACACCGATATGACCCAAGCGGCGATGCCACAAATAAGTTGCACTATCATTATCAACTCTGCATCTTTTGGCTTCAACATTATGAATATGTGTATCACTACTATCAAGATTCAATAAAATAGACCACTCTTCAAGGGTGCATGACCATAAAAGATATTACTCATATAAATAGAACAACCATTATTCTCTCGATTTAAATGAATAACCGTCTCGCATCAAACAAGATCCAGATATAATGTTCATGCTCAATGCGGGCACCAAATAACAATTATTCAGGTCTAAAACTAATCCCGATGGTAGATGTAGAGGTAGCGTGCGACGGCGATCACATCGACTTTGGAACCGTTTCCCACGCCGCATCGTCACCTCGTCCTTGGCGATGCTCGCTTATTTCGTAGTCCTGTTTGAGTTGCAAATATTAGCAATGTAACCATTATCAAATACCAGTGCTACTATGAGCTCTAGTTAGGTACACATCAATAACATGTATATCACATATACCTTTGTTTACTTTGCCATCCTTCTTATCCGCCAAATACTTGGGGCAGCTCCGCTTCGGTGTCGATCGCTTGCGATGAGAAGCACTTCGATTTCAGGCTTAGGTCCGGACTTGGGTTTCTTCTCTTGAGCAGCAACTTGCTTGCCGCTCTTTTGAAGTTCCTTCTTCTTCCCTTTGCCCTTTTCTTGAAACTAGTGGTCTTGTTGACCATCAACACTTGATGCTCCTTCTTGATTTCTACCTCCATGCTTTCAAAGATCGCGAAGAGCTCGAATAGTCTTGTTCATCCCTTGCATATTATAGTTCATCACAAAGCTCTTGTAGATTGGTGGAAGTGATTGAAGAATTCATCAATGACACTATCATCGGAAGATTAACTCCAGTTGAATCAAGTGATTGTTATACCCGCACATTACGAGTATATGTTCACTTGTGTAACTATTCTCCTCCATCTTGCAGCTATAGAACTTATTGGAGACTTCATATCTCTCAATCCGGGCATTTGCTTGAAATATTAACTTCAACTCTGGAACATCTTATATGCTCCATGATGTTCAAAACGTCGTTGAAGACCGGTTCTAAGCCGTAAAGCATGGCACACTGAACTATAGAGTAATCATCGCTTTGCTCGCCAGACGTTCTTAACGTCGTCGGTTACATCGAAGCAGAGTCTGGCACCCAGCGGTGCTTCGGGGCGTAACTCTTCGTGCAAAAATGAGGATAATCCTCGGTTATGGACCCAGTCCGTGTAATTGCTACCATCATCTTTCAACTTTGCTTTCTCAAGGAACGCATTAAAATTCAACGGAACAACAAAGACGAGCCATCTATCTACAAACAAACATAGACAAGCAAGATACTATCGGTACTAAGTTCATGATAAATTTAAGTTTAATTAATCATATTACTTAAGAACTCCCACTTAGACAGACATCTCTCTAGTCATCTAAGTGATCACGTGATCCAAATCAACTAAACTATAACCGATCATCACGTGAGATGGAGTAGTTTTCAATCAAAGCAAGATAAGATGCATAAAGGATAAACATCACATGCAATCAATATAAGTGATATGATATGGCCATCATCATCTTGTGCTTGTGATCTCCATCTCCGAAGCACCGTCGTGATCAACAAATCATTGGCGCGACACCTTGATCTCCATCGTAGCATCGTTGTCGTTCGCCATCTATTGCTTCTACGACTATCGCTACCGCTTAGTGATAAAGTAAAGCAATTACTGTAGCGTTGCATTTCATACAATAAGCGACAACCATATCGCTCCTGCCGATTGCCGATAACCGGTTACAAAACATGATCATCTCATACAATAAAATATAGCATCACGTCTTGACCATATCACATCACAACATGCCCTGCAAAAACAAGTTAGACGTCCTCTACTTTGTTGTTGCAAATTTTACGTGGCTGCTACGGGCTTAGCAAGAACCGTTCTTACCTACGCATCAAAACCACAACGATAGTTTGTCAAATAGACTCCGTTTTAACCTTCACAAGGACCGGGCATAGTCACACTCGGTTCAACTAAAGTGAGAGAGACAGACACCCGCCAGCCACCTTTAAGCACAAGTGCTCGTAATGGTGAAACCAGTCTTGCGTAAGCGTACGCGTAATGTCGGTCCGAGCCGCTTCATCTCACAATACCGCTGAACCAAAGTATGACATGCTGGTAGGCAGTATGACTTATATCGTCCACAACCCACTTGTGTTCTACTCGTGCATATAACATCAACGCATAAAAACCTAGGCTCGAATGCCACTGTTGGGGAACGTAGTAATTTCAAAAATTTTCCTACGCACACGCAAGATCATGGTGATGATATAGCAACGAGGGAGAGTGTTGTCTCGTACCCTCGTAGACCAAGCGAAGCGTTGACGCAACATAGAGGAAGTAGTCGACGTCCTCCGGTCCGACCGATCCAAGCATCGTTACTCGGCACCTCCGAGTTCTTGACACGCGTACAACTCGATGGCGCACCCCGATCTCCGATCCAGCGGATGTGCGGGGAGGAGTTCCACAAGACTGACGGCGTGGTGGCGATCTTGATGTTCTCTGTCGCGCAGGCTTCGCCTAAGCACCACTACAATATGACCGAGGTGGAATATCGTGGAGGGGGGCACCGCACACGGCTAAGGAACGATCTCAATGATCAACTTGTGTGTCTAGGGTGCCCCCCTACCCCCGTATATAAAGGAGGGAGGGAGGAGGTGGCCGGCCCAAGGGGGGGGCGCCATAGGGGGAGGAAACCTACTCCAAGTAGGTTTCCCCTCCTTTTCCTAATCCAAGATGGAGGGGAAAGGAAGGAGTAGTAGTAGTAGGAAGGAAGAGGGGGAAGGAGAGAAGGAAAGGGGGGGCCGGCCCCCCTCCCAATTCGGATTGGGGTTGGGGGGGGGGCGCCCCCTCCCTTGCTCCTTCTCGCTCCCTTCCACTAGGGCCCAATAAGGCCCATATACTTACCGGGGGTTCCGGTAACCTCCCGGAGCTCCAGTATATTCCCAAACTCTCCCGGAACCTTTTCGGTGTCCAAATATATCCGTCCAATATATCAATCTTTATGTCTCGACCATTTCGAGACTCCTCGTCATGTCCGTGATCATATCTGGGACTCCGAACAAACTTCGGTACATCAAAATACATAAACTCATAATATAACTGTCATCAAAACCTTAAGCGTGCGGACCCTACGGTTCGAGAACAATGTAGACATGACCAAGACACGTCTCTGGTCAATAACCAATAGTGGGACCTGGATGCCCATATTGGTTCCTACATATTCTACGAAGATCTTTATCGGTCAAACCGCACAACAACATACGTTGTTCCCTTTGTCATCGGTATGTTACTTGCCCGAGATTTGATCGTCGGTATCCAATACCTAGTTCAATCTCGTTACGGCAAGTCTCTTTACTCGCTCGTAATATGTCATCTCATAACTAACTCATTAGTTACATGCTTGCAAGGCTTAGGTGATGAGTATTACCGAGAGGGCCCAGAGATACCTCTCCGACAATCGGAGTGACAAATCCTAATCTTGAATTATGCCAACTCAACATGTACCTTGGAAACACCAGAGAGCACCTTTATAATCACCCGATTCACGTTACGGCGTTTTGTAGCACACAAAGTGTTCTTCCGTAAACGGAGTTGCACAATCTCATAGTTGCAGGAACTTTGTATAAGTCATGAAGAAAGCAATAGCAGTATACTAAACGATCAAGTGCTAGGCTAATAGAATGGGTCATGTCAATCACATCATTCTTCTAATGATGTGATCCCACTAATCAAATGACAACACATGTCTATGGTTAGGAAACATAACCATCTTTGATTAATGAGCTAGTCAAGTAGAGGCATACTAGTGACTATAGTTTTGTCTATGTATTCACACATGTATTATGTTTCCGGTTAATACAATTCTAGCATGAATAATAAACATTTATCATGATATAAGGAAATAAATAATAACTTTATTATTGCCTCTAGGTCATATTTCCTTCATCATTATCATTCTACTTCTTGCTATTTGTTATTCCGGAGTGCTCAAGATATCTCTGAAGATTCGTGTTTCCACTCCGCATCAATTCTAACTATTTCGAGGTTGTTACCTCATTCAAGCCATTTAATTCAACCGATGCAATCTTTCTTTTAATCGTTCAACGGTGTTTCTTTTGAGTGGGCCCTAACCCACAGGTCTTTTTCCAGGATCTTACCTGACTCTTCTTATTTTCCCGGAGATTCTAAAATTCTTTTCGAAGTTTGACGTAAGAATGAATTATCATTAGTCATATTCCTTCTCCAAGATTGCTTTCAAATTATTTTCATCGTTGGCTCAACTTTTCCAATTCTCATTCCGGAGTGCCTCAACAATTCTTGGTGGTTCTCATCATCGTTCTCATCATTTGAAGACCGAAGAAGAGTTTCTCTTTAATCTTGCTCTATTCTCTTCAAGATTCATGGTGCTAGCTTGTTGCCATCCTCTCATAATTGTTTTCGATTGTGGGAATCTTTTTTCACCCATCCGGAGCATTTTAGGAGTCTTTTCAGTTTCATTCTTTGAAGCCCATCATCTCAGTATTATTCGTTCAAGCTTTCAGCTCTCGTTCTCCAAATCATACCGGTGCATCATTCAAGTATCCTCTAATCAGTTCATGATCTCTTCGTTCTCGTGTATCTAAATACCCTCAAGTATCTTCATTCATTTTGCAATTCTTCCCGGTGATTTGTGCATTTGCTACGTTCAATTTCAATTCTTACGGTGGTTCGTTCAAGAGTTCTCTTTCTTTGTTATCATATCAATTCATTCGTTCTTTCCAAATCCTACCGGTGGTTCCATTAATACCTTCTCAAGTTTATGCCATATCTCTCTTAATCCTTTCTTCGAGAATAAGTAGTATGCCAAATCCGTTGCTTGTCATCAATTTAAATTGGTGAAGGATACGCATAACATAATTCTTGTTCTTGTTTCATCCAAGTGATTAATCCTTTCCTTCGGAGTTTGTTCAGGAGGAATAAATTCTTGGCTTCTTGTTGTTCATCTTTCTTCCAGAGTTCTAAGTTTTCCGCATTATCTCGTCGGGAAGATCCATCTAAATCATAGCAAGGCTTCACCTTGTGTTTTCAACTTCTCTTTCTTTTTATCATCCGTTTATTACCGGAGTGGTGGTTCGTCAAGGATTCTTTTCATTCTTCAATTGTTCATCAAGATTTCTCTCGAAGTTAAGATCCGTCAAGCAATACTTCAAAATAAACAGGGTGCTCAACACATGTTTTGTTTTGAGGAGTTCAAGCATTCTTCATCTTGCATCCGAAGTGCAATTCTTTCTACCTTATCTTTTGAGATGGTGTTAGGTCATTCTTGATAATTTCCCTTCGCGTTTCATGATTCACAAGTTTTCAAGAGTGACATATTTAAATCCATCATTTTCTCTTTGTTCAAGAGATCTTTTCAACCGTCAATCTCTTCATTGGAGTTATCTTGGTATAGATTTCACCTAAAGCCTTCCCTAAGGAATGTTGCTATTATGGTGCTTATCAATGATCCAAGTTTTCTCCTATCCTCTTAGTGAAAGAAGTTTTTCATCGCCTTGGTGCTCTCACTCAAATCAATGGCTTCCTTTAGTGGCCATTTGTCACCTCATAATGTTGAGATGTTTCAATAAGTCCACTACAAGCTTATTCTTTTCGTTGTTGGTTTTCTAACAACTCCGTTCAATCCTTCTTTTTAAGGAGGCTCTTTCAAATTCAATTGTGATAGAAGTTGTTATTCTCTTCTCTGTTCTCTCGATTCCACTCTTTCATTTGTCCCGAAGGCATTGTGATGTTTTCTTTGACCCATTATATCATTTTGGAGATCATGTTCTTTTCCTTACTTATCCATTTTACCGAAGTGTCGTGTTTTCATTCGAGTTCTCTAATTTTATCAAAATTTCCCTCCTTCCTCAACTGGAGAGCTGTCTGAAATCTTTCTTACCCCTTGTGCCATTCTTTCAATAGTTCCGGAAGCAGTGTGTTGTTCATTTCATCAAGTATCCTCTCATCTTGTCAAGTTCATGTTCAATTCCTTCCATGTTCAACCGGAGTCTTTGCCAATTCTTCCCTCTCATCTTGTTTTAACGGAGTGGTTTCGAATTCTATCTTGTCCATTAAACTCTTGATTCATGTCTTTGCAACCTTCAAGTTCTCGTAATGTTCCTTCTTCCTCTTTTCTAACGGGATTGTTTGCAATCTCGTTCTTCTCTGTTATTTTGTTTCTTTCAATTTGTTCAACCTCTCAAGGTTCTTTGGTTTCACTGATTGGTCAAAGAAGCAACTTAGTTTTACCTCTTCTCTTCCTCTTCCATTTTCCCTCCGGTGCCATCCTAGATCTCGGGACGAGATCCTCTCGTAGTGGTGGAGTGTTGTAACGCCCCGGATACAACTTTCCATATTCGTAACTCCAACACTTGCCTTTTCCGGAGATGTGTTATTTTATTTCCTTCGTGGTTGGTTTTTTTGTCTGTTGTTTTGCATTTTGTTTTTGTTATGCATCTCGTCTCAAGTCATAATGCGCATTGCATCTGCATGTTTTCATAAAACTTGCACTGTTAAATAGTTGCGCGCCCCCTTGCCTTCGTTGACCGTTCTGAGACCAACCGTGTTTTCGTTTCCCTCTTGTCCAACCACCTAACCTCTCTTGCTAGCTCGCAGCCCCCTTGCGCGCGTGTCCGAAACCTCCCCGAACCCAAACCGCACGGTCATGACCGTTGGATTCGAATCATCCCCTAACATCTATAAAACATCTCCGTTTTCTTATTTGGACTGTCCTAGCCTTTTTATCTCGTCCGTTCGAGTTTAATCGGATGATCCAAAACCCCCTTCATTTCCCTATATAAAGACCCCTAGTCTATTTTGGACAAATCCCTAATTTCTAGGGATCCTCTAGCCTGCTTCCCCTCCAGATCCGGCCTGCTCCAGATCTGCCCAGCCACCACCACCGACCTGGGCCTTGGCCCATGGGTGAGCAACCCCAGCGCCTCCTTTCCCTTCTATTGGGCTAGGCAGATTCAGCCCATGCATGTTTTTTTTCCGTTCTGCGATTTTAGCTATTAACCAGTGATTTACCTGTTTTACAGAAAAACCCTCCTTGTTCATGCATTTAATAACTCACAAACGGTGCATCATATGTAAAAACTTAATATATGAAAAATGCTTAAAATTGTGTCTAGTTTAATAATTTGCCACTTTCATCCATGTTTGAAATGTTTAATATGCTGTTTGTTTAAATTTGCTCAAATGCCATGTTAAAATGATTTATTTCATAACTAAATAACCGTAGCTCGGTTTTAAATAAACTTTATATGTAAATGGGGTGGGAAGATGCCTAGTTTAACATGGTGCACTCATCTTGCATGTTTAACAACTCTAAAATATGGTATAGGGCAGAACAGTACCAAATTCGAAATATGGACATGAGGATTTTCCGGACTTGTTGTTCGTTGTTTCCGGCCTCATTTAAACTTGCCTAAATAGTTAGTTTAATTATGCTTCACCTCTTGCCATGCTTAACAACATTTAATATTGTTGGCTAGCCATAACCGAGAGAGAACTAAATAATTGATGTGGTGTTCCGTCAATATGCAACTCGTTGCATATTGAGCTCCACTTAATTTGTAGTATTGTTCGTTGCACTTTGCCATGCCATGCCTCATTAAACCGGACATGCATCATACTTGATTGTGCTTCATGCCATGTTTATGTGATGGTTGTTTACTATGTTGTTTGTTTCTTTCGGGTTGCTTCTCTCGTTAGCCGGTTTCGTTCGGAGTTGTGAGGATCCGTTCGACTTCGTCCGTTTGTCTTGTTCATGGACTCGTTCTTCTTCCTAGCGGGATCTCAGGCAAGATGATCATACCCTCGAAATCACTACTATCTTTGCTATGCTAGTTTGCTCGCTCTTTTGCTATGGCAATGCTACGATGCCTACCATTTGCTTGTCAGCCTCCCAAATTGCCATGTCAAACCTCTAACCCACCATGTCCTGGCAAACCGTTGATTGGCTATGTTACCACTTTGCTCAGCCCCTCTTATAGCATAGTTAGTTGCAGGTGAAGATTGAAGTTTGTTCCTTGTTGGAACATGGAGATGTTGTTCCTTGTTGGAACATGTTTACTTGTTGGGATATCACAGTATCTCTTATATTATTAATGCACCTATATACTTGGTAACAGGGTGGAAGGCTCGGCCTTATGCCTGGTGTTTTGTTCCACTCTTGCCACCCTAGTTTCCGTCATACCGGTGTTATGTTCCCGGATTTTGCGTTCCTTACGCGGTCGGGTGATTTATGGGACCCCCTCGACAGTTCGCTTTGAATAAAACTCCTCCAGCAAGGCCCAACCTTGGTTTTACCATTTGCCTACCTAAGCCTTTTTCCCCTTGGGTTCTGCAGACTCAAGGGTCATCTTTATTTTACCCCCCCGGGCTAGTGCTCGTCGTGAGTGTTGGTCCAACCTATCAGCCGCTGGTGGCCACCAGGGGCAACTCTAGGCTGGCCTACCGGAAGTTTGGACAATCTGGTGTGCCCTGAGAACGAGATAGGTGCAGCTCCTATCAGGATTTGTCGGCACATTCGGGCGGCTTTGCTGGTCTTGTTTTACCATTGTCGAAATGTCTTGTAAACCGGGATTCCGAGATCGATCGGGTCTTCCCGGAGAAGGTCTATTCTTCGTTGATCGCGAGAGCTTGTCATGGGCTAAGTTGGGACACCCTGCAGGTTATAAACTTTCGAGAGCCGTGCCCGAGGTTATGTGACAGATGGGAATTTGTTAATGTCCGGTTGTAGATAACTTGACACCAGATCCGAATTAAAATACATCAACCGCGTGTGTAACCGTGATGGTCTCTTCTCGGTGGAGTCCGGGAAGTGAACACGGTGTTGGAGTTATGTTTGACGTAAGTAGTTTCAGGATCACTTCTTGATTGCTACTAGCTTCACGACCATGCCTTGCTTCTCTTCTCGCTCTCTTTTGCGATTGTAGCCACCATATATGCTAGTCGCTTGCTGCAGCTCCACCTCATTACTCCATCCTTCCTATAAGCTTAAATAGTCTCGATCTACATGGTGTGAGATTGCTGAGTCCTCGTGACTCACGGATACTTCAAAACCAGTTTGCGGTGCCTATGTTATTGGCGGTGTGACGAACCAAGCTCAAGGAGGAGCTCGATGAAGATCTTGCCCTTTGTGTTGTTTCGTTCTAGTTGGTCGAAGAGTGGAGCCCAGTTGGGGTCGATCGGGGACCTTTATGCATTTGGGGTTCTTCTTTTATTTTGGTTCCGTAGTCGGACCTTGATTGTATCTGGATGATGTAATGCTTTATTCATGTAATTGTGTGAAGTGGCGATTGTAAGCCAACTATGTATCTCTTTCCCTTATGTATTACATGGGTTGTGTGAAGATTAGCTCACTTGCGACATTGCTTTCAATGCGGTTATGCCTCTAAGTCGTGCTTCGACACGTGGGAGATATAGCCGCATTGAGGGTGTTACATGCATATCAATCAAAGTATCCCAAATTTCCTTTGCATTCTCAAGACGGCTAATTTTGTTGAATTCTTCGGGGCACAATCCGTTGAAGAGGATATCACAAGCTTGAGCGTTGTATTGCAGCATCTTCAACTCTTCCGCGCTAGCTTCACGGTTCGGTTCTCTCCCATCAAAGAATTCACCTTGCAAGCCAATACACACAATAGCCCAAACGGCGGGGTTATGTCCAAGAATATGCATTTTCATCTTATGCTTCCAACTAGCAAAATTAGTACCATCAAAGTAAGGACCTCTACGGTGATAATTTCCCTTGCTAGATGCCATACTCTCCTAGGTTGTGAAACCAAGGCTATGAACACCAAAAGCTATGGAAATCAAAGCAAATGGAGACTAAAGCTCTGATACCACTTGTAGGATCGAAAGTATGTCTAGAAGGGGGGGGGGTGATTAGACTACTTGACCAAATAAAACTTATCCTTTCCCAATTTTAGTCTTTGGCAGATTTTAGCTATCTTAGCACAAGTCAAGAAATCTTAACACAATTCAAGCCAGCATGCAAAGAGTATATGAGCAGTGGAAAGTAAAGCATGCAACTTGCAAGAATGTAAAGGGAGGGGTTTGGAGAATTCAAACGCAATTGGAGACACGGATGTTTTTGTCATGGTTCCGATAGGTGGTGCTATCATACATCCACGTTGATCGAGACTTCAACCCATGAAGGGTAATGGTTGCGCAAGTCCACGGAGGGCTCCACCCATGAAGGGTCCATGAAAATAAGAAGCAACCTTGTCTATCTCACCATTTCCGTCGCCCACGAAGGACTTGTCTCACTAGCGGTAGATCTTCATGAAGTAGGTGATCTCCTTGCCTTACAAACTCCTTGGTTCAACTCCACAATCTTGTCGGAGGTTCCCAAGTGACACCTAGACAATCTAGGAGACACCACTCTCCAAGAAGTAACAAATGGTGTGTTGATGATGAACTCCTTGCTCTTGTGCTTCAAATGATAGTCTCCCCAATACTCAACTCTCTCTCACAGGATTTGGATTTGGTGGAAAGAAGATTTGAGTGGAAAGCAACTTGGGGAAGTCTAGAGATCAAGATTCATATGGTAGGAATGGAATATCTTGGCCTCAACACATGAGTAGGTGGTTCTCTCTCAGAAACAGCAAGTTGGAAGTGTAGGTTTGTTCTGATGGCTCTCTCTATGAATGAAGAGGAGGTGGAGGGGTATATATAGCCTCCACACAAAATCTAACCATTACACACAACTTGCCAAACTCGGTGGGACCGAATTGAGAAACTTGGTCGGACCGATTCAATAAATCTAGTGACCATTAGGATTTTCGGTGGGACCGACATGCAACTCGGTAAGACCGATATGGTTAGGGTTAGGGCATAACGTAATCTCGGTGAGACCGATTACACAAACTCGGTGGGACCAATTTTGGTAATAAGCTAACCAGAGATTTGGTCAGGTAAACTCGGTTGGACCGATTCGCTCATTTCGATGGGACCGAAATGTTACGAAAAGGAAACATGGAGTTTACATTGCAATCTCGGTGGGACCGATCGCTCATCTCGGTGGTACCGAAACGTTACGAAGGGAAACAGAAAGATTACAATCCCATCTCGGTGAGACCGAGATCCCTATAGGTGAGACCGATTTGCCTAGGGTTTGTGGCAGTGGCTATGACATCTGAACTCGGTGGCGCGGATAGAAAGAATCGAGAGGGCGAGTTTGACTTTTGGTTTAGGTCATATGTGGATGTGAGAAAGTAGTTGAGGGCTTTGGAGCATATCACTAAGCACTATGGAGCAAGAAACTCATTAAGCAACACCTCATCCCTCCTTGATAGTATTGGATTTTCCTATAGACTCAATGTGATCTTGGATCACTAAAGTATAAAATGTAGAGTCTTGAGATTTTGAGCTTGAGCCAATCCTTTTATCCTTAGCATTTTGAGGGGTCCACTTTTCTCATCCATGCCATGCCATTCATTGAGCTTTTCCTGAAATATTCATCTTGGAATAATGTTAGCTCGATGAGCTATATGTTGTTAGGAATTACCAAAACTACCTAGGGATAGTTGCACTTTCAACCATGATATCACCCTCCATCAAATGATATTAAAAGTGATTCTATAAATGGTGAAATTGAGGAGGAAGTTTATGTAAGACAACCTCCTGGCTTTGTTAATCCCAAGAAACCAAACCATGTTTACAAACTTCACAAAGCTCTCTATGGTCTCAAACAAGCTCCTAGAGTTTAGTATAATTGCTTGACAAAACTTCTTCTTGAAAAAGGTTCCGAGATTGGTAAAATTGATTCAACCTTATTCACTAAGAGAGTAAATGGTGAACTATTTGTGTGCCAAATTTATGTTGATGATATTATGTTTGGATCTACTGACCCTCTCTTTAGTGAAGAGTTTGGAAAGTTAATGTTGGAAAAGTATGAGATGTCTATGATCTGTGAACTCAAATTATTCATTCATTGGTTTGCAAATCAAGCAAACTCGGGATGGTACCTTTGTTTCTTAAACGAAGTATACCGAGGATCTATTCAAAAAGTTCAACATGCAAGAAAGCAAAGGTATGAAAACTCACATGCCCACCACCGGACATCTTGACTTGTCAAAGGATGGAAACCCCATTGATCAAAAGGTTTATCAATCCATGATTGGTTCATTTCTATATCTATGTGCCTCCCATCCTGACAATATGCTAAGTGTGTGCATGTGTGCACGATATCAAGCAGCTCCAAAAGAATGTCATCTTAGGCCGTGAAGAGGATTGTGAGATAACTTATACATACACCAAAATTTGGCATTTGGTATCCCCAAGTATCTTCTTTCAAACTTGCTAGCTATTCCGATTTGGACTATGCCAAAGACAAGGTTGACAGAAATTCTACTTCCGCTACATGTCAATTCCTTGGTAGATTTCTCGTGTCTTGGTCTTCCAAGAAACAAAACTCGGTATCTCTATCCACCGCTGAAGCGGAATACATTGCCGCTGGATCATGTTCTGCTCAATTACTATGGATGACACAAACTATCAAAGATTATGGATACGTGTGAAACATGTACCATTACTAGGTGATAATGAGAGTGCTATTGAGATTGCACACAATCCCGTGCAACATTCTCGAACAAAGCATATAGAGGTTCATCACCATTTCATTTGAGACCATGTTGCTAAAGGTGACATTGACCTCAAGCATGTTTGTACCAACAAACAATTGGCGGATATCTTCACTAAGCCTCTTGATGAGAAGATATTTTGTCACTTGAGAAGTGAGTTGAATGTCATTGATGCTTCCAACATGAACTAGACACTCACTTGGATGCATGCAAGGGCATGAGCTATTATGACTAACCCGTGATATCACTCTTATGATGATCATTTCATATCTTGGACACTTTTCTCCCTTGTATTGCATTTAACCCTTGTAAGTACTTGGATATGTACTACTTCATAAAGCTTGCTCTCAACATTCATATCTAGAGCAAAAGGAGATTGGACCAAGTATCTATACCTTTGGTGTGCTCAAGGAACAAGACAACTTAAACATATCCTTTGACACTATATGACTCTATGCTTCACTCTTGTCAAAATGAATACATATGTTGTTCCTTGCAAAACTAACCCATGTAGGAAGATGAGGTACAAATGAGAGGATTGCTCGAATTACCAGTCCATGAGCGTCTACCTCAAGTTCAACTACATGAAGGACATACACATCAAACCCAATGTAAGTTCTCGCATCTTAGAGAAGTTTTACTCAAAGACATGAGTCAAAGCAACTCAACAAAATGTGAATACATTGAAATGCTTAAATGAGAAATGGCAACCCCATTTTGAGCTTAATTGATGAGTATGACCTCAAGTGATCCCACTTGACTCCTAAGTCAATATACTCTAACATAGGTGACTTAGTCGCCGACTCCCCTCTAGATGAAGTTCTCTAGTGTTCTCTTCATTTGCCTTTCTTTTGCTAGAGTGTTTCATTTTATAAAAAAAAATCCTCTAGATTTATTTCATTTATGTGTTCTTTTCTTTAGTCATCTTCTTGTAAATTTGTTGCAAATCTTATTCCAATTCCCTATAGATCCTTGTGAGAATTCTTTGCCTAGTGAGCTGCGTTGGTCAAATATTCTCTCTATGATGAACTCCGCCCCATCGAATTAAAACACGTCGGCATCACCAAAGTGCAGTTAACTCTATGACATAGTTCACGACACAACCGAAATGTACTGCTTTGGACTCACCGATGTGGCCTCTTTGTGTTGTCCTAATCCCGGACACACCGATTGGCACAACTTGGTGTCACCGATTTCACCACCTAAAAAATATTTAATCAACCATTTTCTCTCTATTTCTTCTCCAGCTCCACTCAATGATTCTTTCCTTCTGTGTGCATCTACAACTACATAATGCCGAAGTGTGCTTCCCTAGGACCACACTGACTTGACTCACAACCTTGAAGCCAACCCTTCTTGGAAATTGATGTCAAAGGGGGAAAGAGATGCACATCAAAGCTTATTTTCAAATCTCTTCCATATCAAAAGGCATACTCTAAGGGAGAGAGATGCATTTAAAAGAGGAGAGAACCTACATGTTTCTAAGAGGGGAGAGACGTGTTGTTAATTCAAGTTCAGTCTTTGCTTTCTCAGCTTGATAAGTAATGTTTGCTCTGTCATAGTTTGCTAGTTTTACTCTGATTTTGTTTCTACTTACCTACTCCCACCCAATGATAGATTCAGGAGGAGAGGAATTTCAAGTTAGGGGAGAAAAATCCTTGATTTTTATTGCAAATCTTATTAAATCCTTTTGGGGACATGTTTATATCTAAAGAATTACTCACCTAGTGATACTTATCTAATACATGTCATCCAAATCTTGGTACTCTTGTGGATCTTGTGGCTCCTTTCTTGTTGAAATTTTCTTGTGTTATCTAACCTTGTTTTCTTAAGCCTATTTCTTCAAGAACACCAAGGTAAGTATATGCATCTAACTCATGTACATGATGATCTCTTACTTGTTACACATATTGTTTGCAAGAAGGGATCATGAACATGAAGGTACATCTTTCATCATACTGCTCTGATGCATATAGCCAAGATACAGGTAACTCATTACTTATTCCTTCCTGTTGTGCATTCACATCTCTTTAACTTCTATCACAAACATGATTGCACACTTGTAGGGGGAGCTTATGCATGTTTCATGTTCTTTTAAAGATTTGATGTACTATTTACTATATTCTTACTTGAAGCTTTGATGCATGTTGTCATGAATTACCAGAAAGGGGGGAGATTGAAAGCACATTTTCTCCCTTGGTGGTTTTGGTAATTAATGTCACCATACATATTGTTGGACTAATACTTTTACCTAGTATATTTCAGACAAGTTCAACAGCGGCATGGCAAGGACATGAGGATGTGGACCTCTTCAAAAATGTCAAGGAAAAGAATTATCTACTCCAAGACTACATTTTTGGTTTAGTGATCCAAGATCACATTGAGTCCCTTAGGAAAGCCAATATTATTAAAAGGGGATGATGTATTTTTGATGAGGTTGTTGTCAAGTGCTTAGTGATATTGCTCCAAAAACCCTCGATCATTTTCTCAAAACACATTTGTCCAAGCACCAATTCCTTATCTCGGTCCCACCAAAAATATCCCATCCGGACCCACCGAGATGACCATTACCATTGCCACAGCCAAACCTAGCAATTCGGTTTGATCGAAAAGGATCTCGGTCCCACCGAGATGGCATTGCCAAGTTTCTGTGATGCCATTTTTTTCACTTTGGAATCACCGAGTTGAAACAGTCGGAAATTCTAAGACTGGGTTCTACCCTTGCCATTGCACTTCAGTCCCACCGAGTTGTTCCACATCAGTCCCACCAAAAATCTCAACGTTCATATCTTTTGTACTAATATGTCTCATCGAGTTTTACATTCGGTCTCACCAATTTGAGTCGAAAGTGTGTAACGGTTGGATTTTGGGTGAAGGCTATTTATACCCCTCCACCCCCACCTACTCTCTAAGAGAGCCATAAGAACTGAACACAACTTCCACCATTCATTTTCTGAGAAAGGACCATCTACTCATGTGTTGAGATCAAGAGATTCCATTCCTACCATTTGAACCTTGATTTCTAGCCTCTTCAAGTTGCTTTCCACTCCAATCCTTCTCCTACCCAAGCCAAATTTGTGTGAGAGAGATTGAGTGTTGAGAAGACTATCATTTGAAGCACAAGAGCAAAGAGTTCATCACCAACACAATATTTATTACCTTTTGGAGAGTGGTGTATCCTAGATTGGTTAGGTGTCACTTGGGAGCCTCCTAGATCACGTGGAGTTGAACCAAGGAGTTTGTAAGGGCAAGGAGATTGCCTACGTCGTGAAGATCTACCCGAGTGAGGCAAGTCCTTCATGGGCATTAGCCATGATGGAATTTTCAAGGTTGCTTCTTCGTGGACCCTTCGTGGGTGGAGCCCTCCATGGACTCGTGCAACCATTACCCTCTGTGGGTTGAAGTCTCCATCAACATGGATGTACAATAGCACCACCTATTAGAACCACGCCAAAAATCTTCGTCTCCTCATTGCGTTTGATCTTCCAACTCTACCCTTTACTTTCTGCACAATTGTATGATTTACTATTTCCGTTGCTCTATCTCTAGAATGCATGTGCAGAAAGTCTTGGTGTTATCTTAACTAGTGCCAAAATTTGTCTAAGTTTCAAGAGAACTAAAAACTGCACCTTTGGTTGGTTAAGAGTCTATTCACCCCCTCTAGACCTGTCTTATTCGATCCTACAGGAGTGTAGATCTAGGTCTCCACCCTCAATCCCTAGCAAATCAACAAGTTTGGTTGGCTAGAGAACGAAATCGGGAAAGAGTGAGCTTCAGGCATTAATGGAGGAGAGAGAGAGAGGCAAGAGGTGGGTGGGAGGTGTGGAAGAACCACCTCCTTTAAAGCGGTGCCACAAATCCAACCATTATGCGTAGAAATGAAAAGGGTGGTACAACCCCTGGGAGCACTGGTACATCCACCCTGGGCATAAGTGTGCACTTGTAGTGTGTGTGAGAGAGAGTGGTACAACCGGGATGCCATGCAGTTGTACCACTTAATAAATATAAACCAGAACAACTGCCTGGCCACCGCCCATGTACTGCTCATCTCACAAAAGGAATCACCATTGGTTCTGTTGATTGAGCAGCACTTGGGCTTATATAACCACCGAGAAGCGACCTCCAGAGATTGCAAAGTCCCTGGCGGTACAACCAACCTGGACCCCGGTTGTACCGGTAATTAAATACCTACCAGAAGAACCGGGCAGCAACCACCGGCTACCACATGCCCTACCTGAGGGCATCACCCCTCGGGCGGTGGTTGGGCCCGTGGAAGGCCCGGTTGAACCGCCCGCAAGCAAGCCGATACAACTGCGTCCGCATGCAATACAACTGCCATGGCAGTAGCAGGATAGCCACTCCACGGAGGGAGCGGTACAACCACTACTACCTACGGTACAACCGCCCTGGGTAAGATTCTCTGCATAGGTTAGATAAGAGACTCTCTCCTTGTAGGATCGAAAACACTTAAGGCACACGATTACTCTTTAGGCACACGATAAGAGACTCTCTCCTTTAGGCATACGATTACTCCGCAATTTGCATTGTCATCAACACCAAAACACTTAAGGCGGGAAATACCCTTTCAACATTGTAGGATCAAAAGTAGGGCTAGAGCGGGGGGTTAGACTACTTGACCAAATAAAAATCTAGCCTTTTCCCAATTATAAGTGTTAGCAGATTTTAGCAACTAGAACAAGTCAAGCAATCAACCTACACTTGAAATTCTAAGAGTGTATCAGCAGAAAGTAAAACATTGCATATGAAGGTAAATGGAATGGTTTGGAGAAGGCAAACAATGTAGACACAGAGATTTTTGGCATGGTTCTGATAGGTGGTGCTATCATACATCCACGTTGATGGAGACTTCAACCCATGAAGGGTAACGGTTGCGCAAGTCCACGGAGGGCTCCACCCACGAAGGGTCCACAAAGAAGCAACCTTGTCTATCCCACCATGGCCATCGCCCATGAAGGACTTGCCTCACTCGGGTAGATATTCACAAAGTAGGCGATCTCCTTGCCCTTACAAACTTCTTGGTTCAACTCCACATTTTGTCGGAGGCTCCCAAGCGACACCTAACCAATCTAGGAGACACCACTCTCCCAAAGGTAATAGACGGTGTGTTGATGATGAACTCCTTGCTCTTGTGCTTCAAATGATAGTCTCCCCAACACTCAACTCTCTCTCATAGATTTGGCTATGGTGGAAAGATGATTTGAGTGGAAAGCAACTTGGGGAAGGCTAGAGATCAAGATTCTTGTGGTAGGATTGGAATGTCTTGGTCTCAACACATGAGTAGGTGGTTCTCTCTCAGAAAATGAGTAGTGGAAGTGTAGGCACGTTCTGATGGCTCTCTCTTTAATGGGGATGGGGGCGGAGGGGTATATATAGGCTCCACATAAAATCCAACCATTACACACATTTGTCCCAACTCGGTTAGACTGAATAGAAGAACTCGGTGAGACCGATTCAGTTCAAAATGTGAATGTTAGGAATCTCAGTGGGACCGACTGGAACAACTCGGTGTGACCGATGTGCCAGAGCTAGGGAAAACATTAACTCGGTGTGACCGATTACCTCAACTCAGAGAGACCGAAGTGAAGTAAAACAATAGAGAGAACGACAAGCAATCTCGGTGTGACTGATTGCACTGACTCGGTGAGACCGAAAGAGTGCAACATGTCACATGGGGAATGCAAGGCCATCTCGGTGAGACCGAGATCCGTATCGGTATGACCGAACTATCTAGGGCTTTGGCAGTGGCTATGTCAAATGAAATCGGTGGCGCCGGATGGAACATTTCGGTGGGGCCGAGTTTGACTTTGGGTTTTGGACATATTTGGAGTGGGAAAGTGGTTGAGGGTTTTTTGGAGCAATATCACAAAGCACTTTGAGCAAGTAGACCATTAAGCAACACCTCATCCCCTTTTAATAGTGTTGGCTTTCCTATGGACTCAATGTGATCTTGGATCACTAAAATATGAAATGAAGAGTCTTAAGCTTTTGCCAATCTTTGTCCTTAGCATTTTGTGGGGTCCACATCTCTAGTCCATGCCATCCCAATGATTGAACTCTCTGAAATAATTAACTTGAAAGATCATTAGTTCAATGAGCTATATGTTGTTATGAATTACCAGAACCACTCGATGATTAGTTGCACTTTCAAACATGCTATTGATTCCAGAGTCGAAGGGTCTACGACCTGGTAAAACAAGAGCTAAAGCACCCAAGTAAAGGCCTCTACCATCCTTGTATACCGCGACAACAACTCCAGTCGTCCCAGACCTAGAAATTTACCGTCGACATTGATCTCTACAGACCCCGCTGGAGGAAACTACCAAACCGAGGTATTCTGCCCCGAGGCCACGTGCACTGATGGTTTTATCACCTTCAACTTTTTCAGATCATCAAGCTTACAGATATACCGATTTACAAATTCATGCGTAGTGAGCGGAGTTTGGAAAATACTCTCATGGATTTCCTTTCTCCTCGCCATCCAGATCACCCACATAGTGCCCATCAAACGGATTAGTGTTCATGTGATATAGACTTGAACATGGAGAATAACCATGACTTTGGGTTAGGTTCATTGATGTCCATCATATGCTCTAGCAGATCCTCATCTACCAACACCGAGAGCCCCAGATGCATCGGCTCATCAAACACTCAATGATAGAATGTTTCCATGAATCCTCAGCGCCACATAGGGAATTGATAACCCACAAGTATAGGGGATCACAACAGTTTTCGAGGGTAGAGTATTCACCCAAATTTATTGATTCAACACAAGGGGAGCCAAAGAATATTTGCAAGCATTAGGAGTTGAGTTGTTAATTCAAACACACCCGGAGAACTAAATATCTGAGCAAAGTGATCAGTAGCACAATATTATGATAGTTTGATAGCAGTGGTAACCGTAGCAATACTAGTGGTAACAGTAACAGTAGCGGCTTTGTAGCGATTGTAACATCAGCATCAACGAAAGTAACTTAGCAAAGATCAATGTATGAAAAGCGTAGGCATTGGATCAGTGATGGATATTTGTGTTGGATGACATTCATCATGTAACAGTCACAACCTAGAGCGATACACATTAGCTTTAATTCAACAATGTAATGTAGGCATGTATTCCATATATAGTTATACGTGCTTATAATAAGCACTTGCATGACATCTTTTGTCCTACCCTCCCATGGTAGTGGGGTCCATAAGGAAACTAAGGGATATTAAGACCACCTTTCAATAGAGAATTGGAAGAAAGCATTAACACAGAGTGAATACATGAACTCCCCAAACTACGGTAATCACCGGAAAGAATCCCAAATTTGTCACTTTGGGGTATGTGGATCATAACACGTAATAGGTGCATATAACTTGCAAGATAGGATCAGGAACTCAAATATATTCATGAAAACATAAAGGGTTAAGATCTAAAATCATGGCACTCGGGCCCTAGTGACAAGCATTAGTAATAGCAACATCAATCTCAGAACATAGTGGATACTAGGGATCAAGCCCTAGCAAATTGACTCGATTACATGACAAATCTCATCCAACTCCATCACCGTCCAGCAAGCCTACGAAGGAATTACTCACTCCTGGTGGTGAGCATCACGAAATTGGTGATGAAGAAGGGTTGGTGATTATGATGGCGATGAATCCCCCTCTCTGGAGGCCCGAACGGACTCCGAATCAGCCCTCGTGATGAAGAACAGGAGGTGGCAACAGATCCGTATTGTAAAACGCGATGATTCCTTCTCTCTTATTTTTTTCTCCCTAAGTAGGTATATATGGAGATGTAGTTAGGGTTTTCGGAGGCTCGAGGGTCCCAAAAGCCTGCCAGGCGTGCCTTGGGGGGTAGGCGTGCCCCTGGGCTTATGGCGCATGGGTGGCCTGCTACTTGTGAGATGCGTTGGGATTTCCTCGAACAGGAGAGGATGATGCAGTACAATAAAGATAAATATTTCCCTCGGTTAAGAACCAAGGTTATCAATCCAGTAGGAGAACCACGCGAAACCTCGTTAATAGCACCAACACACAAAAGAGCAAATACTTGCACCCAACACGAACAAGGGGTTGCCAATCACCTTGGCGGTTATTTGTAAGGATCAAATCTGATTGTGATAGGTAGATAATATAAAACACAAAAATAAAATAATGGTAAATAAATTATAGCAAGGTATTTTTGGATTTTAATATATGATAAAAGTAGACCCCGGGGCCATAGCTTTCACTAGAGGCTTCTCTCTCAAACAAAAAGCATACGATGGGTAAACAAATTACTGTTGGGCAATTGATAGAAAAGCGCATAGTTATGACGATATTCAAGGCAATGATCATGTATATAGGCATCACGTCCGAGATAAGTAGACTGAGTCCTGCCTACATCTACTACTATGACTCCACCCATCGACCGCTATCCGACATGCATCTAGAGTATTAAGTTCATAAGAAACAGAGTAACGCCTTAAGCAAGATGACATGATGTAGACAAAGTAAATCCAATCAATATGAATAACCCCCATTATTTTCCCCTTAATGGCAAGCATAGAAATACATGTCTTTTACCCTACCTTGTCACTGGAATACAGAGCACGACAAGATTGAACGCATACAAAAGCACCTCTCCCTTGCAAGATAAATCAATCTAGTTGGCCAAAGCAAATAGATAGATCAGAGAGAAATACAAAGCTATTATAATCATGCATAAAGAATTCAAAGAAGACTCAGTTAATATTCATGAACAATCTGATGATAAAACCACAACTCATTGGATCCCAAAACACACACCGCAGAAGAAGATTACATCAAATAGAACTCCAAGAACATCGAGGAGAACATTGTATTGAAGATCAAAGTGAGAGAATAAGCCATCTAGCTGCTAGCTATGGACCCTTAGGTCTGTGGTGAACTACTCACACATCATTGGAAGGGCATCAATGTTGATGTAGAAGCCCTCCGTCATTGATTCCCCCTCCGGCAGAGTACCATAAAAGCCTCTAGATGGGATCACCGAAGAACAGAAACTTGCGGCGGCGAAAAAAGTATTTTGGGTGGCTCTCTGTTGGTTTCCCGATTTTAGAGAATTTATATAGCTGGAATTAAGTAAGACGGAGCCCCGAGGGACCCACAAGGTACTACCATGCCCTAGTACCTTGTTGTCTACTCGTTTGCCTTATGGTCTCCTCCTGAAGCTTCTAGGGTCTCTCTTGTCCAGAAAAAAATCATCAAAAAGTTTCATGGCATTTGGACTTTGTTTGGTACTGATTTCCTAGAAAACCAAAAACAGGAAAAAAATAGCAACTGCCACTTGGCACTGGGTTAATAGGTTAGTCCCAAAAACTGATATATAATTGCATATAAAACAACCAAGGTTGATACTATATTAGCGTGGAGCAATAAAAAATTATAATTATGTTGGAGACGTATACTACAAAAAAGACACAATCGTGACATTTTGGCCCGAATGAAAAAAATATGTCATGCTTATGACACTTCTATGACGATAATTGTGACAAAAGCATGTGTCATCATAGATTGGTGGGCTCCTACTTCTATGACAAAAAATCATGATAGAAAATGGGCTTTTCGTCCTGGGCGGGCCAGGGACGCACCTGCATGACATTCTTTGGGCCGTCCATGACGGAAAAAAATCATTGTAGAAGTGTGGGCGAGGAAAATATCGTGGAGTTCCCAGTTACATTGGATGGTCGGGGCCGAGTGATGCACGGAGGTTTGCGTGTTTCTCTCATACACATACGTGTGTGTGTGTGAGGTGTTGGGCTCTTACTAAACCCGAGTGAGGCATTCGCTTACTGAACCCAAGCAATCGATCCCTTGGCTGTTAACTGAACCCGAGGGATCAATCCCTTGGTTGTTAACTGAACTCGAGCGATCGATCCCTTGGCTGTTAACTGAAGCCGAGTGATTCCTTCACTACTGATGCTAACTGAAGCCGATCGAACCTGCCTCTTGATGAATAGTAACCGTTGTTAGGGGTTGGATGAACAGTTCCTGGTAGGGGTTGGGTGATCAGGACCCCATGGTAGTAGTAGGTCGTTGTCGCAGGATGAATAGGACCCGACCAAGGAGGCCGCCACACCCGAGCCAGTTGGGGGTGGATGAACAGGACCCCGAGCGCGTAGGGCTGGTTGAACAGTAGCCCGTGGAGGCTGTATGAACAGTAGCCCGTGGAGGCAGGAGGAAGATGCGGTGGATAAATAGTAGCAGGTGGAGGTTGGAGGAAGTCGACGGTGGATGAACAGTAGCCCGTGGAGGCTAGAGCAAGGCACTAAACGGTGGAGGAACAGTAGCCCGTGGAGTCCCGTTTTGGGGTATGCCACACCCCTCCCAATGAACAGGATCCCTTTCGACCGTAGGTGCTCCAACACAAGTATGTTTCCTCTGTTTTGCAGTACGCGACACCCCTCCCGATCAACAACACCCCATTTCGACCGTACAAGCTCAAACACAAGTCCATTTCCTCCGTTCTGCGGTATGCCACACCCCTCACAATCTACATGACCCCGTTTCGATTGTACGCACTTGAACAAAAATCCGTTTCCTCCATTTTGCGGTATGACAACCTCATTTCGGCTGTTCCGTCCAAGTCGGTAGGCTCCCTATGAACATGACGCTTTTCGTTACCTCCCGATGAACATGACGCAGTTTTTCCGTTCTGACCCAGCCGGTTGGCTACCGATGAATAGGACACCGTTGCTGCCATTTATTGCCTCTCCATGTGCACGAGCCTTGGCCGTACATATGTGCGAGTAGGCGTTCGAGACCCCGTCTGTATGTACGTATGTGACCATATTTTTTGGGTTGTGGCTATATGTACGTGTACATGGTTTAGAAGGGATTGCCTGAACTGCTACGTCGAGGGCTCTACTACTACACGTGCTACTACTTGCTCGGCCACGGTTCATTGTTGCAGAGAGACCGATCAACTAGTATGTACGTACACATTCGCAACCAGACAGACAACGCTATGTAAGCTTCAACTGGGTAGGTCCCAACCGTTAGGGAGAGTAAGGAGGCACTCCCTTGCGTGTGAAGATGTATGTGGTGGGTCCCAGCTATCAGGGGGAGGAATCATTTTTTGTGTGTAATAAGGAGGCACTTCCTTGCATGCAAAGATGTAGCTGGTGGATCCAGCTGTCAGCCACACCGTGTATAGTCGTCTTCCGATGACTGTCATTCGTTGACAACGTTCACCATGCTGCACGGAGAGCACCAAGGCGGTGGACTACGACGAGGCCTGGTAAGGGAACGATGTGGAGCCGAGGAAGACGAGGCAGTGGATGCCCATGCGGAGGGGAGTACGAGGGTTCACTGGTTCCACTATGGTGTGAGGCTGCCATCGCCGCAGAATAACACGGGGTGTGGGTGAGTAGAGGGAAGTCCTGGCCGGCAGTGGGATTAGGGTGGGGCGATGAGGCATGTGTGGCAGCACTGCCGCCCACGACAGGCAGGAGTAGGCGGTCCCACCGGCGCTGGTTTGGGCGGCTAGACCAAGAAGATCATAGGTTGAAGAAGTAGCATGACTATTGGATTAACATCCAATGGTCCAACTGCTAGAATCATTTGTTGACTAAGTTGACAAAGCCCTGCGTACGCGTCAACTTAGTGGGCCCACAAGTCAGGGTAATTAATAAGGAGGCACTTGCTTGTGTGGGTCCCTACTGTCAGCCTCTCCACTTACATCCCTCTTTTGATGGTTGTAGTTTGTTGACCATGTTGACCATGCCTCACCGAGAGCACCAATGCGGTGTACAACGGCGAGGCCTAGGAAGGGAATGACCTGGAGCCGGCGAAGCCATAGTAGTGGATGCCCACACTGAGGGGAGTACGGGGGATGACTGGACGGTTGTGGGGAGAGGCTATCGTCCCCGAAAAATAACAGGAGGTGCGGGTGGGTAGAGGGATGGCCTGGCCAACGGTGGGAGTAGGGTGGGCTGGTGAGGCCTGCGCGTCAGCAAAGCCGACCACGAAAGGAGGGAGCACGCAGTCCCGCCGACACTGGTTTGGGAGGCTGGAGCAAGAAGAGCAGGGATTGAAGAAGCACGATGGCCCTTGGATGGACATCCAACAGTCACATCTCTGTGTTGACTAAGTCGACAAAGCCTTGCGTACGCATCAATAAAAAATTAGGACATCCTCATCGTCAACCTAGTAGGCCCACAAGTGAGCCTCCAAATCTGTGGAAAGCAACATACAACCCATTTGCCATTATTTTTAATAATTTACAACCCATTTGCTAATTCTTAAGGATATTTTGAAGCCCATATTCTTTTTGTTAGCATTACAGACCATATTCTGGCCACTGCTAAAAAATTCAACAAAATTTTGCATATTCGGTGGGGCCCGAACTCTTTTAATCACAAAATTCCGAGTCACATTAAAAATAATTATAAAAATAATTTCATTTCAAATTAAAACACAACAAAATTTTCCTCACAAAAAAACAATGAAATTTAAAATATTGAAATCCTGAAAAAACAAAATTAGAATCTAGTTGCCGGGTTTGTGTGTTTTTAAAATTTACATCCCATTTCTTACTACTTATAACCCATTTTCCGGGGAAGAATACATCCCTCCTCGTCTTTAAAGATTTGCAGCCTAGCAAGGTTGAGAAAAGCAAGTAGGCTTGTGTTGGGTATTGTCCAAAAAATAGAACTGGGCTAGCCATTTTCAGAAATAAAAAAGATATCAACTGGGCTCGTCATGTGCTTAAATAAAAGCCTGGGCTAGACAGGCCACAACCCCCGCACATCGCAGTTGATACCCTGTTCCGTCTCTACAACTGGGTGAGCAGCTAGGTCCCTGTTGTTACAATATTTCTCTCTTTAATAAAGGAAATGGCAAACCATTTGCCTTGTTTCAAAAAAATATGACAGTCACAGCCGAGTTGAAAAGGGCGACAATATCCAACTCAAGCTTACAAACGGTACAAAAAGCCAAGGATAATTATTCATGAAATTTAGACAAAACCCAGATTGAACATGGCAATAACATCTAACCCAACCACTATTTTTGGCAGTCACAAACAAATGGATCGATCTGATCCATAAAATCAACATCCTGTGTGATTTTTTTACTGGAACATGACCACAAGTTGTTATAAATAGAAGATGGGCATGTTCAGAAGCCCATTTGTCCACCCGAAAGTTCTTTTTTGCTGTTCAACATATCTGTCCGTGAGAAATTTCTTGTTGAAAAACTTAAGCCTCATGGACAATAGTAACCTCGCATTCAACAGGAAGAATGTGACAAAGCTTCTGTTTGCCTGGTTGGATGCATATCCTTCCATCGTTATTGTCCTCAAACGAATAGCATGAGAACTGAGAAAATCCCGGTGCTTATTACGCCACCGATTGGTTATATGTTTTCTCCATGTGTTAGTTCCTAAGTAGACATGAAGGTTGAAGACAGGTCTAAAAAAGATTATGTCGAATGAGCGACATCTGAATGGTTAACTCTAGTACAATATATACGTGCTTTCGATGGCTGAATTCAATGTGAATGAAATCATCACCTTTATATAAAAAATCTCCAGACATGGAAAGCATCGCAACAATCCAATAATTGTGTTCAAATCATAATTAAACATTTCGATATATAAGATCTTGACAGAATCCAACACCATTGATAGGCTATCCATGGACGAACTCTTCATTGAGCATATAACATAATATTAGTACCCAAAGTGTACTCCAAGATGATATAAAACTTATGCGCACAAATGAAAAATGCAGCTTATGATTACAAATGTGTAGATGATAATATACGGTACCTGAATAAGTGTCGAGCCAAACACCAACTTCCGATAATTAAACGAATCAGGAATTACACCCAAGGTCTCCAGTTTAGGCGCAGAGATGACAGTTATTTGCGAAGGTGTGTAACAATAATGAAGGAGCAATCTTTGAAGTGAAGGGGCATCTTTGATGATGAGTATTGTCCTTTAAAACAAATTCCAATGCTTTTAAGGTGAGGCGACTTTGTTTGGAGATAATTGATAGGGATCTCTATTCCCAAAACAATCAGCAAACACTCCAGGGCAGGGCAACAAGAGTGGATGATGTTGTGCAGTGAGGCCTTGGACAGATAAACCACCACAAGCGAAAGTTTTTTAGAAGTGGGAGTTGAAGCATTTGTGCCAGATCGTCTGGTAGATGGCACCGGGTGAAGGTGGCAGTGTGGAGAGAGGAGGAAAACCACGAGATGGACAACGGTGGTGTGGGCACAGATTCTTGGCCTTCGGTTCGTGGTATGTGATTTTTGCGGCAATGGTAGAACTCAAACTGCTGGAGTTTTTTGAATTCAGGGGATGTCAACCAGGCGTCCACCATGCAGGGTATGGACAAAAGGTAGCGTGTCAGGATGCAGAGGCGTTGAACAGAGCCCTGGTGGGAGGAGATGATGGCTCTGAGGAGTTCAAAATCATGAACAACAGATAGCTAACGACAGTCGAGATTAAGGGGCGTGTCGCTCCATAGAGGGAGCCACCGAGTTGAGAGGACTTGGGTGCGGCAACAATCCTTGGTGGTGAGAAGTGAGATGATCTCCCCAAGGATGTCATCTAGGAGATCGCTGATGCGGTCCACCCGAGATTCTACGGGTTCCTCAGATCTGGAGGGGGGGGCTCACCGCTTCTCCCCGCGCTACCGGGTGCGGGATCTACAACCGGCGTCATCGCTGGCGGGAGCCTCATCTTCTTGGCGCTGGGGCCACCCGACTCCATTTTCCTTGCGGACGTCGCGCCGAGCTCACGGGTTTAAGAAGAATAGCAAGAGACGAGCCTAGTGGCAGTGAGAGTGGGGAAGAAGGAGGGCTGGGGTTTTCTGTAGGAGCGAGGAGCATGCGTTTTCTGTATGAGTGAGGAAGAAGGTGAGCGGGGGTTTTCTATATGAGTGAGGAAGATGGGGAGTGGGGGGAATTGGGGGGAGACGAAAGTGGGAGAGTCCAGCAAGCCATGGTAAGTGGAGGCGAGGAGGAAGGAGGGTTTTTATGGGATCACCCCTCTTTAAGAAATATGGGCTTTTCCTCGCAAAAAAAAACAAATGGGCTTTAAGATGGATAGGCTTTTGTACCGACCTAGTCAGCTGCCCGTGTTTCGTACTGGATTACCTTGTACTAGAGGCAGCCCATTAGGGACGCTCTCTAGATCTCCACCTTATTACCCATTCAAAAGAAAAAAAGAGACGCCTCCAACTTATGGCTCCTCATCGGTAACATTTTTCAACTTGGAAAAAAGTTATAGCTCCTTCTTGGGCCGGCTTGGCATCCACCAAATTAGAGGACGCGGTACTGCATGCAGACACTCACACTGGTCGTTGCGTGGCAAAATGAGGGGTCAAATAACAGGCCCACAATATAGATTGTAAAGATTGACATGCTAGTCAACATTCACACTAAACTAAGTTTCACAACATACGATATGCATACTAGCTAACATTCACAAGCACGTAAGTGCAACATGTTTACGCATCTAAATGATTCACAAGACTATAACCAAGACAAAGCTGTGAGAAGGTGTAGAAATAAAGAAAAAATATCGATGCTTCTCTGAGAAAAGGGCCTCCCTACGCATGAACATGCTTCTTTCTGCTCAATGTTGCATGCACTTTGAGCATATTGGCAACTCCATGACTAGCTTGATGGCTCATCTTGGAATTTATGTTGACACATTGTAGCAAATAGAGGAGGCAATAGAGATCACTCAACATCAGACCATTTTGTGCAGTCCCACTGAAATCATCTTCATTGTCCTGAATGTGAAAAGATAGGGAAACAATAGTTGTACTTAAACAATGTCGCAAAATAGTAGCACATATCAATAGCTCGACATGACAAAACACGACCATTTGGACGAAGGGAATACTGACCTGCGTGAGGAAGATTATGCATAATTTTATAGGTGGTTAGTTGATTTTCACCTTGGGATATCCTATGATGGCACAGAGGAAATTCTATGCAATCGAAGAGTGCAATTCCTTCCGTGTGGCCGTAGAAAATTTGTCCGACTAACCCCAATATCTTTTTTGTGCAGTTCCACTAAAACAATGCACCGCTGTTTTCATGGCCCTACTTGTCGGGCAGGCCATCAATGACTCGGTCTCTTTTATCTTGCGTTGATAGCGCAGCTGCAGTGCTTGTTTGCTCCTCCATATGGAGATAGACAACCCTGTTTGCACAAAATATGTAATAGGGTTACTTAAGCAGTGTCATTTTTTGCAGCGGTATATGATTAACAACAGCGACTCATATGCCAATGGCATTACACAGATAGTATGAAAAGCATGTCTAGATTTGTGCCTTTTTTTTTCTCGTCAGTGACCTTTCCTATGTGACCACATGAAATCTAGATGTGCTCATTCTCGGTTGCATTGTTGACCCACCCCCTTCTGTCCTTTTTGGACCAAGAGACCGGTTAGGCCAGCATCTTTATTTCCCTTTCCAACCAAGAGATCGATTCATTAGTCAGTATCTGCAGTACTTTTTTCCTCTAATAGTAAAAATTTAGGTGGTGTTCGAGTGTTCGACAAGCCGACGGAGCTAGATACATGGGGAGCTTTCTAATACTAGAAGAATATCCACATGCAGGATGCAACAACATGGGGAGCAATCCTAACTTGATGGAAAAAAAGGATGAAGTGACGTGGGGAGCTGGGCCATTAGAACAAGCCCAATTATAAAAGAATTTATACCGTCGATCAGCGGGATGTGGCAAGGCAGGCGGCTGGATCTGCCAACATGACGGCGGGGAGCAAGCATGCGGAGGACCTCCCACGCTGGCGCCAGGTCAGAGAAGACGATGCACGTCAGCTTCCTCCCTCGCCATCGGCGACCACCAGCGGAAGGGATCCGGCCGGATCTGTGACAACCGGTGAGGAGAGAGAGAGAGAGAGAGAGAGAGAGAGAGAGAGAGAGAGAGAGAGAGAGAGAGAGAGAGAGAGAGAGAGGGAGAGAGAGAGAGAGAGAGAGAGAGAGTGGACACTGCCGTCTTGTTTAGATCTGGAGAGGGTGAGAGAGCGAGAAGAAGAGAGCAACCCTAGCTAGCAAGTCCTGAAGTGGAGTCATAATTGTTTTTCTCTCCGTAGCGATCATTTTAAATTGAATACGCGTGGAGCCATCTTTTCGTTTAACGTACCGGTAAAAAGAAACTCGATCAATAATCGTGCCACCGTGTTTAGGTCGCACTTGGTATGGCTGACATTTGGTCCCAGACCCCACATTAAGTGGACAACTAGATGTGTCAAATTGTCACGTTACCTGCCTTTTCGTGTGCAAATGCGCTCCACCGTGAGTGTACCCGCGGGTGTGCGTGAGGGGAGAGTGAAGTCCGATTTATAAACCTTGAGGTTGTAGAGCTAGTCGGAAACAAACCCTCACCTTTAAATCCTTGAAGTTTGTACCATGTCCTCTGTAATCCCGGTTATTTTTAACCTTAAGGGCCTGTGCGGTTCAAGGGGTTTTAACAGGGATTAACAGGGATCGTGGGGGATTAAATCATGTACAAGCCAAATTCCCCTCCAATCCTCTCCAAAGCCCGAGATCATGAACGTGGACGCAAATTCATGCAAACACGACCGGATTTCATTACATTTACATTAAAGAAGTTGTGCTAGTCCGGAGCTAGAGGTAGAATTAATATAGCTAATCTAAATGGTCGTTGACCAATCTCTTTGTCCTCCTCCAATATCTGTCTGAAGAAGAATCGGGCAAGAAACCAACTGTTTACACTGGCGTCGCCTTAGCGGTGGCCTTCATGGGATACAATCGGCGGCGACCTCCCGTGTTCTACTTCTCCTCGATGATGGCGGCAGGGGGGGGCGTGCTGGCCGTCACCTCATCGACAACCGCGTAGCCGCGTCACCTCGTCGACATCCATGATGCTTCTTTCTCTGCCTGCATGGCGCGACTACATGCGCGTCAACAGCGGATGGAGCAGTCGCGGGCACTAGAGGCGTTGTACGACGCGGCGGTGTCGAGGGCAGCGACGATGCATGTGCTGCTGTACTCCCCGACAAGCCAGCATGGAGAAACTCGACACTCTTCCTTGAGCAGCAGAACCACGCGCTGGCTTAGGGCGATGACTGGCTCCGTCGATCTAGGCGAGGTAGGTGGAGCAGTGAGCTACCTTGCTCATAACTGCTAGGCTCGGCGGGCCACCCAGACAGCTTTTATGCCGGAGAACTGCTCTTCCTTCTTGTTGGGTGCCGCCGAAAGAGTGGAGAAAATGGTGGAAGGAGGAGCTTGGCTGGCGTCCCGCTCCTGAACGAACGTGTGGCTGGAGTGGGTTTCTCGCATTCCATGCAGGTTTAAATCTAGGTGTTTGAATGCGGCGTGGACGCGGGTGCAGTCAAGAGTGCAGTGGGCGGCGCCCTCAGCCGGCACGTCGCTTCAAGTTATGCCAAGAAGAGGAAGCGCTTTGACCGACGTATCAAACGAGACAGGCGTGCCGTGCCGTGAGTGGGTCCAGTTTCTCGTTTTGAACTTGTTTGGTGTAGTAGTAACACTTGGTTTATCGTCTTCATAGAATATGGTGATAGCTCTAGTAATCCTCCAGCGATACGGGCTGGTGGATTACTAGAGCTAGGTGTTGCACGGAGCCCAAGAAATATGGTGATAGCATCAGGTGGGCCATGTATATATGATGTAACTACACTGGGCTGCCATGTTTTAGACTCTTCCGGTATACTAGGCGGTTCATAAAATACGTCCAGACACTCCACCGCGAAGTTGCTTGCTCCTTCTCGGTCGTCGCAATGCGTTCTTCTTTGTTTTGCCGACACGTGGGATTTCTAGCATCCAGGTCCACGTGTCATGCAAGAAAATGGAGTTAAGTAGTAGTAGGAGAGACTCACCGACGGTCACGAACATAGGTGGAGTACGTGCATGAATCACCCAAAAAAAGAGGATACGAGCACGAAGAGAAGAGGTGCAGGCACCGACGCAGGTACTCTTTGCCTCTTTCCCTAATACTCATGCACGAGAAGACAGTGAGCTCATTTCTATACGAAGAGGTGCAACTCACATGATAATTTGGCGAGTGTATTAGTTGTTCATGGGAACCACATGTAAAAGAATCAAAGTTCGACCATGATGTAGTGGCACCTTATTTATGAATTAAATTATCCTACTATTCGATGGCACATATGCAACATTATTTTCTCAATGGAACGTGAATCGTGCATACACTAAATGACGGAGCACAGGATGGTAGCCATGGACATGGTTGGCCGTTTTTGGAGACTACACTACTTTGATGTGTCCTATCAACTCGCAAACAGGGAGAAGCTTGTTTATACGACCTCTCCCTAGTTCACGCGCTCTCGTGGTGGCTCGCAGGACGAGGAGAAACTTTTTCTTTACGATAGTGCACTTATACAGGCGGTCGATGTGTAGCAGTTCATTCGGTATCAGATTGCCAGAAGTATAGTGCCGACAACCCCCGAATCCACGAATCCCTATCCCCATCCCGCAACCCCTTTTTGCAAAGATGACGTCTTGGAAACGCTTCGTGAGGGCCTGTACGATGGTCACGTCCTCCCCGAGCGCCATCGCCTGCACCGAGAGCACAGCCGCCTACGCCGAGAGTGCCGCCACATCCGCATTGAGTGTGGCCGCATCCACTGAGAGAGCGTCTACGGTACCCGATAGGGCAGCTGCAGCAGCTGAGACGACTGCAGCAGCTACTGTGATGGCAGCTACAAACACCGAGAGCACTCAAGCTGCCGTCCGTGCCACTGATGTTGCCCTGGACAGGATCGAGGCCATCCACGCCAAGATCAAGGACACACACGCCAAGATAGTCCAAACCACCTCGGAATCCAGCATGCAACCCATGCCTGAAAAGGCGGCGGTGGCCATGGAACACCTGCTTCCTCATGAGATCGCCGAGCGGGAGCTGGAGATGCAGGAGGCGACGGAGATCGAGGAGCACTAGGAGGAGGAATTGCGCGTGGCCGAGGTCGAGGTAGAGAAGAGTTTGTCTATCAAGGAATCGGCGGTGGAGTACCAACGTGAGCTCTGGCGCATCCACTACTACGAGTACCACAACCTTGAGGGCGGTGCCTAGGACGAGGACACGGTCAAGTTCAGCAGGGGGTATGCGGAGTCCACCAACGGTGGCATGTCGCTGATGCGGCTTGAACTACGTCGGTATTTCCCCAAAGAAGAAGGGATGATGCAGCACAACTACGGTAGGTATTTCCCTCAGTGATGCGACCAAGGTTATCGAACCAGTAGGAGATCCACGCAACACCACATAAACAGCTCCTGCACACAAAGAACAAATACTTGCAACCCTATGTAAGAGAGGGGTTGCCAATCCCTCATGGGTAAAAAATAGGTAGTAGATTGGATAAATAGATATCGCGGGAATGTGAGATAAAATAAATAAATAAAAATTGCAGCAAGGTACTTTTGTGTTTTTGGATTAATAGATCTGAAAATAAAAGCAAATAAAAATAGATCTCGAAGGCAAATATGATAAAGAAGAGACCCGGGGGCCGTAGATTTCACTAGTGGCTTCTTTCGAGGAACATAGCATACGGTGGGTAAACAAATTACTGTTGGGCAATTGATAGAATTTCCAATAATCATGACGATATCCAGGCAATGATCATTATATAGGCATCATGTCCAAGATTAGTAGACCGACTCCTACCTGCATCTACTACTATTACTCCACACATCGACCGCTATCCAGCATGCATCTAGTGTATCAAGTTCATGGGAAAACGAAGTAATGCAATAAGAATGATGACATGATGTAGACAAGATCTATTTATATAGAAATAGACCACATCTTGTTAACCTTAATAGCAACGATACATACATATCGGTTCCCCTTGTGTCATTGTGATCAAGCACCATAAGATTGAACCAATAAAAAAGCACCTCTTCCCATGGCAAGAAAAATTGACCAAGTCGGCCTAACTAAACCAAAGATTCGAAAAAGAAATACGAGGCTATAAGTAATCATGCATATAAGAGATCAAGAAACTCAAATAACTCTCATGGATAAAAACATAGATCTGATAATAAACTCAAAGTTCATCGGATCCCAACAAACACACCTCAAAAAGAGTTACATCAAATAGATCTCCAAGAGACCATTGTATTGAGAATCAAAAAAGAGAGAGGAAGCCATCTAGCTACTAACTATGGACCCGTAGGTCTACAATGAACTACTCACGCATCATCGAAGAGGCACCAATGAGGATGATGAACCCCTCTGTGATGGTGTCTAGATTGGATATGTGGTTTCTAGAACTTGCGGCGGCTGGAATTGATTTTCGTCGACTCTCCTAGGGTTTCTGGAATATTGGGGTATTTATAGAGCAAAGAGGTGGTGCGGGAGGCCACCGAGGTGGGCACAACCCACCTGGGCATGCCAGGGCCCCCAGTCATGCCCTGGTGGGTTGTGCTCCCCTGAGAGCACCCCTCAGGTACTTTCTTGGCCCATCGTGTGTCTTCTGTTCCAAAAAAATCACAAAAAGTTTCGCTGCGTTTGGACTCCATTTGGTATTGATTTCCTGCGAAGTAAAAAACAAGCAAAAAATAGCAACTAGCACTGGGTACTATGTCAATAGGTTAGTCCAAAACAATTGATATAAAGTTGCTATAAAATGATTGTAAAACATCCAAGAATGATAATATAACAGCATGGAACAATCAAAACTTATAGATATGTTGGAGACGTGTCAGCATCCCCAACCTTAATTCCTGCTCATCCTCGAGTAGGTAAATGATAAAAACGGAATTTTTGATGTGGAATGGTTCCTAACATGTTCATCACATAATATTTCCTTTGTAGCATGGACATTTGGACTTCTATATGATTCAAAGCAGTAGTCTAGTTTTGACATTAAGATTTCAATACTCTAGCATATCAACAAGCAACCATGTCTTTCAAGATATCAACACTAAAGCAAGTTATCCCTAGCCCATTATGCCCAATCATTGATCCATTCATGAAACACACTCGCATATTAGCTACACCCAATACTCAAGTACGATCACAGTGCCCCTTAGTTGGTGCTTTATAAGAGAAGATGGAGACTCAAATAAAAATAAAAATTGCATAAAGTAAAAGGAAGAACCTTCGCAGAGGGAGGTAGGGATTTGTAGAGGTGCCAAAGCTCAAAGCGAAAAAAGTAGAGATAAAACATTTTGGGTGTCATGCTTTTCCTGTCAACGAAAACGATCGAGTAGTTCCCAATACTTTCCATGCTAGACATATCATAGGCGGTTCCCAAACAAAAAATAAAGTTTATTCCTTTTTCCACCATACTTTCACATTCCACGACTAACTGAATCCACGGGTGCCGTCCATACCAACACTTTCTAAGGAATTTATTATTTGACAACATAAAGTAAATTCATTTTTCATTTCGGGACTGGGCATCCCTAATACCTTTGTCATACTCTCGTGCAATGACAAGTGAATAAACACACATCTTGAGAATAACACATCTAGCATGCAAAAATATCAGCCACCACTTACCATTTCAAGAGCGGTACGAGCACACAAAAGAGAAATTTATTTTGAAAACTAGAGATGGCACATACAAATTTGCTTAGAATGGCAAAAGAATACCGCATATAGGTAGGTATAGTGGACTCATGTGGCAAAACTGTTTTAAGGATTTTGTATGCACAAGTAGTGATCATACTTAGTGCAAATGAAGGATAGCAAAAGATTGAGAAGCATCCAACCAAGAAACAAAAAATCTCACAAGCGATAATTAAGCATAACTAACACTGAATAATGCACCACAAGTAGGATGCAATTTCATTGCATAACTATTGACTTTTGTGCTTGCATAGGGAATCACAAACCTTAACACCAATATTCTTACTAAAGCATAATTACTCATCAACATGACTCACATATTATATCAACATATCGCAAAAATATTACAAGGAATAAAGTTTATTTTGTCCAATGATCTTCATGAAAGTTTTTATTATATCCCTTTAGAATATCTATCACTTTGGGACTAATTTCATATGTTGCTTTTGGTAGCTCAAACAAATGTAAGTGAAGAACAGGAGCATAAAAAATTTCTTCTCTCAAAATAATTTAAGTGAAGCAAGCGAGAATTTCTTAAAAAAATTACTAACTATCTAATAAATCTAAATGAAGCATAAGAGCATTTCTTCAAAAATAATAAAGCACACCACACTCAAAAAGATATAAGTGAAGCACTAGAGCAATTCCAAATCTCAAAAAGGTTTAAGTGAAGCATAGAGTGCAATTCTAACAAGTCATAGCATAATTTTGGATTTCTCAAATAGGTGTTTCCAGCAAGGATTCATGACTTAAAATAAAAAGCAAAACAAGCAAAGACTCATATCATACAAGATGCTCCAAGAAAAACTCATGATATGTGACGAATAAAAATATAGCTTCGAGTAAAATACCGATGGTCGTTAGAAGAAAGAGGGAATGCCAATCGGGGCGTCCCCAAGCTTAGTTGCTTTGTTCTCTTTTATATAATAGCTTGGGATTCCATGGGGAATCCCCAAGCTTAGGCTCTTCTTACTCCTTATTCCTTCATCCATCATGATCTCACCCAAAACTTGAAAACTTCAATCACAGAAAACTCAAAAAAACCTTCGTGAGATCCGTTAGTATAAAAAAGAAAATCACTACTATAAGTACTGTTGCAAACCCATTCATATTTTATTTTTGCATTATATCTACTGTATTCTAACTTTTCTATAGCTTATACCCTCCAATAGAAACCATAGATTCATCAAAATAAGCACACAACGCATAGAAAACAGAATCTATCAAAAACAGAACAGTCTGTAGTAATCAGGGAACTTCTTATACTTCTGTAACTACAAAAATTGTGAAAAATTAGGGAAACGTGGGTAATTTGTATATCAATCTTCTGTAAGAAATTCAGCGCAAAATTTCGTTTGTGTGGTTTATGAAAATTATTTTTCTGAGCGCAAATGTTTCTGTTTTTCAACAAGATGAAATCAACTATCATCGAACATGATCCCAAAGGCTTTGCTTGGCACAAACACTAATTAAAACACAAAAAACACAATCATAACAGAGGCATAATTGTGAAAACAGTCAAGAACATAAATAAAAAGACAAAATAAATTTTATACATTGGGTTGCCTCCCACCAAGCGCTATTGTTTTACGCCCCTAGCTAGGCATAATTTTATTGATGCTCACATGAAAGATAATAATTGAATCGCAAAATAGAGCATCATAAAACATGTGACAAACACATTTAAGTTTAACATACTTCCTATGCATAGGAATTTTATAAGCAAACAAATTATCAAGATAAGAAATATCTAGCATATGCAAAGGAAAGGAATAAAACATTGACAATCGCAACATAACGAGAGGTAATTTAGTAACATGAAAATTTCTACAACCATATTTTTCTCTCTCATAATAATTCTATGTGGGATCATAATGAAATTCAACAATATAACCATCACATAAAATATTCTCTTCATGATCCAAATGCATGCAAAGTTGTCACTCTTCCAAAATAGTGGGATTATCATCAAATAAAATCATGACGTCTCCAAGCCCACTTTTATCAAAAAAATTACAAGATTGAACACTCACTAAATATGTGGGATTATTTTCACCTAAAGTTGACACTCTTCCAAACCCACTTTCAATACTATTGCAAATATTATCAATGACATATTCATCATGAGGCTCAAATAAATTTTCAAGATCATAAGAATCATTATCACCCCAATCATGATCATTGCAATAAGTAGTGGACATAACATAACAAGCATCCCCAAGCTTGGGGTTTTGCATATCACTAACACAATTAAATTAATAGAATTTATAAAAATATCATTGCAATCATGCATTTCATTCAAGGAGCTATCATGAATCACTTTATAAATTCCTTCGTTCGACACTTCATCACAATTTTCAGATTCATAAATCTCAAGCAAAACTTCATACAGATAACCTAATGAACTCAATTCACTAGCAATGGGTTCATCATAATTGGATCTCTTGAAAAGATTAGCAAGTGGATGAGGATCCATATCAATAGATTTTTAGCAAGCAAAGATGCAAGCAAATAGAAGGCACATGGTAACACAAGTAGAGATATCAAACAAGAGATCTGACGAGAAAAAGGCGAACGAAAAAGAGGGTGAATAAAACAGCAAATTTTTGTGAAGTGGGGGAGAGGAAAATGAGAGGCAAATGGAAAATAATGTAAATTGCAAGGAGATGAGATTTGTGATTAGGAACCTGGTAGATGTTGATGATGTCTCCACAACAATGGCGCCAAAAATTCCTTTTGATGCGGCTTGAACTACGTCGGTATTTCCCCAAAGAGGAAGGGATGATGCAGCACAGCTACAGTAGGTATTTCCCTCAGTGATGAGATCAAGGTTATTGAACCAGTAGGAGAACCATGCAACACCACGTAAACAGCTCCTGCACACAAAGAACAAATACTTGCAACCCAACGTAGGAGAGGGGTTGTCAATCCCTCACGGGTAAAAGGTAAAATTGTAGTAGATTGGATAAATAGATATCGCGGGAACGTGAGATAAAATAAATAAATAAAAATTGCAGCAAGGTACTTTTGTGTTTTTGGATTAATAGATCTGAAAATAAAAGCAAATAAAAATAGATCTCGAAGGCAAATATGATAAAGAAGAGACCCGGGGGCCGTAGATTTCACTAGTGGCTTCTTTCGAGGAAAATAGCATATGGTGGGTAAACAAATTACTGTTGGGTAATTGATAGAATTTCAAATAATCATGACGATATCCAGGCAATGATCATTATATAGGCATCACGTCCAAGATTAGTAGACCGATTCCTGCCCGCATCTACTACTATTACTCCATACATCAACCGCTATCCATCATGCATCTAGTGAAGGAAATATGCCCTAGAGGCAATAATAAAGTTATTATTTATTTCCTTATTTCATGATAAATGTTTATTATTCATGCTAGAATTGTATTAACCGGAAACATAATACATGTGTGAATACATAGACAAACATAGTGTCACTAGTATGCCTCTACTTGACTAGCTCGTTTATCAGAGATGGTTATGTTTCCTAGCCATGGACAAAAGAGTTGTCATTTGATTAACGGGATCACATCATTAGGAGAATGATGTGATTGACTTGACCCATTCCGTTAGCCTAGCACTTGATCGTTTAGTATGTTGCTATTGCTTTCTTCATGACTTATACATGTTCTGTAACTATGAGATTATGCAACTCCGTTTACGGAGGAACACTTTGGGTACTACCAAGCGTCTGGCGAATCGGGTGATTATAAAGGAGTACTACAGGTGTCTCCGAAGGTACATGTTGAGTTGGCGTATTTCGAGATTAGGTTTTGTCACTCCGATTGTCGGAGAGGTATCTCTGGGCCCTCTCGGTAATGCACATCACTATAAGCCTTGCAAGCAATGTGACCAATGAGTTGGTTACAGGATGATGCATTACGTAGCGAGTAAAGAGACTTGCCGATGCGAGATTGAACTAGGTATTGGATACCGACGATCGAATCTCGGGCAAGTAACATACCGATGACAAAGGGAACAACGTATGTTGTTATGCGGTTTGACCGATAAAGATCTTCGTAGAATATGTAGGAGCCAATATGGGCATCCAGGTCCTGCTATTGGTTATTGACCGAGAATAGTTCTAAGTCATGTCTACATAGTTCTCGAACCTGTAGGGTCCGCACGCTTAAGGTTTCGATGACAGTTATATTATGAGTTTATGAGTTTTGATGTACCGAAGGAGTTCGGAGTCCAGGATGAGATCGGGGACATGACGAGGAGTCTCAAAATGGTCGAGACGTAAAGATCGATATATTGGACGACTATATTCGGAGTTCGGAAAGGTTCCGGCGATTCGGTATTTTCGAGTCTGGGAGAGTTACGGAATTCGCCGGGAGAAGTATTGGGCCTTATTGGGCCTGCGGGAAAGAGAGAGGGCTGCCTAGGGCAGGCCACGCGCCCCAAGGCCTAGTCCGAATTGGACTAGGGAGGAGCCGCACCCTCCTTCCTTCCTTCTCTCTTCCCTTCCTAGTCTCCTACTCCTACTACATGGAAGGATCCTAGTTGGACTAGAAAGGGGAATCCTACTCCGGTGGGAGTAGGACTCCCCTATGCGCGCCTCCTCCCTAGGCGGCCTCCTCCTCCCTCCCTCCTTTATATACGAGGCGGGGGCACCCTAGACACACAAGTTGATCTACGGATCGTTCCTTAGCCGTGTGCGGTGCCCCCTTCCACCATATTCCACCTCGGTCATATCGTCGCGAAGCTTAGGCGAAGCCCTGCGCCGGTAGAACATCAAGATCGTCACCACGCCGTCGTGCTGATGGAACTCTCCTCGACACTCGGCTGGATCGGAGTTCGAGGGACGTCATCGAGCTGAACGTGTGCTGAACTCGGAGGCTCCGTACGTTCGGTGCTTGGATCGGTCGGATCGTGAAGGCGTCGACTACATCAACGCGTTGTGCTAACGCTTCGCCACGGTCTCACGAGTGCGTAAACAACACTCTCCCTCTCGTTGCTATGCATCACCATGATCTTGCGTGTGCGTAGGAAATTTTTGAAATTACTACGTTCCCCAACGGTGGCATCCGAGCCTAGGTTTTATGGTTTGATGTTATATGCACGAGTAGAACACAAGTGGGTTGTGGATGATATAAGTCATACCGCCTACCAGCATGTCATACTTTGGTTGGCGGTATTGTTGGATGAAGCGGCCGGACCGACATTACGCGACGCTTACGCGAGACTGGTTCTACCGGCGTGCTTTGCACAGGTGGCTGGCGGTGTCGGTTTCTCCAACTTTAGTTGAACCGAGTGTGGCTACGCCCGGTCCTTGCGAAGGTTAAGCGGAGTCTATTTGACAAACTATCATTGTGGTTTTGATGCATAGGTGAGATTGGTTCTTGCTTAAGCCCGTAGCAGCCACGTAAAACTTGCAACAACAAAGTAGAGGACGTCTAACTTGTTTTTGCAGGGCATGTTGTGACGTGATATGGTCAAGACGTGATGAGATATAAGTTGTTGTATGATATGATCATGTTTTGTTGAAGTTACCGGCGACTGGCAGAAGCTCTATGGTTGTCTCTTTGTTGCATAAGATGCAAGTGCCAAATAATTGCTTTACTTTATCGCTATGCGATAGCAATAGTTGCAAGAGCAATAGTTGGTGAGACGACCATGTGATGACACATTGATATAGATCAAGATGATGAAGATCATGGTGTCGTGCCGGTGATGATAGAGATCATGACAGTACTTTGGAGATGGAGATCAAAGGCACAAGATGATCATGGCCATATCATGTCACATATTTTGATTGCATATGATGTTTATCTGTTATACATCTTATTATGTTTTGTTTGACGGTAGCATTTTAAGATGATCTCTCACTAATTATCAAGAAGTGTTCTCCCGAGTATGCACCGTTGCGAAAGTTCTTTCGTGTTGAGACACCACGTGATGATCGGGTGTGATAGGCTCTACGTTCAAATACAACGGGTGCAAAACAGTTGCACACGTGGAATACTCAGGTTAAACTTGACGAGCCTAGCATATACAGATATGGCCTCGGAACACGGAGACCGAAAGGTCGAGCGTGAATCATATAGTAGATATGATCAACATAGTGATGTTCACCATTGAAACTACTCCATCGCACGTGATGATCGGACATGGTTTAGTTGATTTGGATCACGTGATCACTTAGAGGATTAGAGGGATGTCTATCTAAGTGGGAGTTCTTAAGTAATATGATTAAATGAACTTTAGTTTATCATGAACTTAGTCCTAGTAGTATTTTGCAAATTATGTTGTAGATCAATAGCTCGTGTTGTTGCTTTCATATGTTTATTTTGATATGTTCCTAGAGAAAACTGTGTTGAAAGATGTTAGTAGCAATGATGTGGATTGGATCCGTGATCTGAGGTTTATCCTCATTCTTTGTGAAGAATTATGTCCTTGATGCACGCTAGGTGACAAACCTATTGCAGGAGCATATGTAGGCGTTATGAGCGTTTGCCTAGCTCAATATGATGACTACTTGATAGTTTTGTGCACCATGCTTTATGGCTTAGAATCGGGACTTCAAAGGCGTTTTGAGCGTCATGGACCATATGAGATGTTCAGAATTGAAGTTAATATTTCAAGCAAATACCGAGTTGAGAGATATGAAGTCTCCAACAAGTTCTATAGCTAAAAGATGGAGGAGAATCGCTCAACTAGTGAGCATGTGCTAAGATTATGCAGGTACTTCAATCGCTTGAATCAAGTGGGAGTTAATCTTCGAGATAAGATAGTGATTAACGAGTTCTCTAGTCACCACACTAAGTTACTAGAACTTTGTGATGAACTATAATATGCAAGGGATGGCGAAAGTTATTCTGAGCTCTTCGTGATGTTGAGATCGACGAAGGTAGAAATCAAGAAAAGAGCATCAAGTGTTGATGGTTAACAAGATCACTAGTTTCAAGAAAAGGCAAAGGGAAAAGAAGGGAACTTCAAGAAGAGCGACAAGCAAGTTGTTGCTCAAGTGAAGAAACCCAAGTCTGGTCCTAAGCACGAGACTAAGTGCTTCTACCGCAAAGAGACTGGTCCTTTGGAAGAGGTACTACCCCAAGTGATTGGCGGATAAGAAGGATGGCAAAGTGAACATAAGTATATTTGATATACATGTTATTGATGTGTGCGTTACTAGTGTTTATAGCAACCCCTCGATATTTGATACTAGTTCGGTTGCTAAGATTAGTAACTTCAAAGCGGAGTTCGAGAATAAGCAGAGACTAGTTAAGGGTGAAGTGACGATGTGTGTTGGAAATAGTTCCAAGATTGATATGATCATCATCGCACACTCCTTATACTTTCGGGATTAGTGTTAAACCTAAATAAATGTTATTTGGTGTTTGCGTTGAGCATGAATATGATTTGATCATGTTTATTGCAATACGGTTATTCATGTAAATTGGAGAATAATTGTTGTTCTGTTTACATGAATAAAACCTTCTATGGTCATACACCCAATGAAAATGGTTTGTTGGATCTCGATCGTGTGATACACATATTCGTAATATTGAAGCCAAAAGATGCAAAGTTAATAATGATAGTGCAACTTATTTGTGGTAATTGCCGTTTAGGTCATATCGATGTAAAGCGCATGAAGAAACTCCATAAAGATGGATTTTGGAATCACTTGGTTATGAATCATTTGATGCTTGCGAACCGTGCCTTTTGGGCAAGATGACTAAAACTCCGTTCTCGAAACAATGGAGCGAGCTACTTACTTATTGGAAATAATACATACCGATGTATGCGATCCAATGAGTGTTGATGCTTATGGCAAGTATCGTTATTTTCGACCTTCACAAGATGATTTGAGCAGATATGGGTATATCTACTTGATGAAACATAAGTCTGAAATAGTTGAAAGGTTCAAAGAGTTTCAGAATGAAGTGGAAAAATCATCGTAACAAGAAAATAAAGTTTTCTGCGATCGATCATGAGCGAATATTTGAGTTCTGAGTTTGCTCTTCACTAAAACAATGTGAAATAGTTTCACGATTCATGCCACAGAACACCACAACATTATGGTGTGTCCGAGCGTCATAATCGTACTTTATTGGATATGGTGCGATCTATGATGTTTCTTCTTGATTACCATTGTCGTTTTGGGGTTATGCATTAGAGACAGCTGCATTCACGTTAAAAGGGCACCATCTAAATCCGTTGAGACGACACTATATGAACTGTGGTTTAGCAAGAAACCCAAGTTGTCGTTTCTTAAAGTTTGGGACTACGATGCTTATGTGAAAAACTTTCATCCTGATAAGCTCAAACCCAAATCGGAGAAGTGCGTCTTCATAGAATACCCAAAGAAAACTGTTGGGTACACCTTCTATCACAGATCCGAAGGCAAGACATTCGTTGCTAAGAATGGATCCTTTCTAGAGAAGGAGTTTATCTCGAAAGAAGTGAGTGGGAGGAAAGTAGAACTTGATAAGATAACTATATCTACTCCCTTATTGGAAAGTAGTTCATCACGAGAACTGGTTCCTGTGACAACTACACCAATTAGTGAGGAAGCTAATGATAATGATCATGAAACTTCGAATCAAGTTTCTATTGAACCTCGTAGGTCTACCAGACTAAGATCTGCACCAGAGTAGTACGGTAATCCTATTCTGGAAGTCATGTTACTTGACCATGATGAACCTACGAACTATGAGGAAGCGATGATGAGCCCAGATTCCGCGAAATGGCTCGAGGCCATAAAATCTGAGATATGATCCATGTATGAGAACAAAGTATGGACTTTGATTGACTTGCTCGATGATCAGCAAGCCATGTTAAATAAATGGATCTTCAAGAGGAAGACGAACACTAATAGTAGTATTAATATCTACCAAGCTCGACTTGTTGCGAAAGGTTTTCAACAAGTTCAAGGTGTTGAATACGATGAGATTTTCTCACTCGTATCGATGCTTAAGTCTGTCTGAATCATGTTAGCAATTGCCGCATTTTATGAAATCTGGCAAAAGGATAAACAAAACTACATTCTTTAATGGATTTAAAGAAGAGTTGTATATGATGCAACCAGATGGTTTTGTAAATCCTAAAGGTGCTAACAAAATGTGCAAGCTCCAGCGATCCATCTATGGACTGGTGCAAACATCTCAGAGTTGGAATATACGCTTTGATAAGTTGATCGAAGCATATAATTTTGTACAGACTTACGATGAAGCCTGTATTTACAAGAAAGTGAGTGGGAGCACTACAACATTTCTGATAAGTATATGTGAGTGACATATTATTGATCAGAAATGATGTAGAATTTTTCTGCAAAGCATAAAGGAGTGTTTTAAAGGAGTTCTTTAAAAGGAAAAGACCTCAGTAAAAGCTACTTACATATTGAGCATCAAGATCTATTGAGATAGATCAAGACGCTTGATAAGATTTTCAACGAGTACATACCTTGGCAAGATTTTGAAATAGTTCAAAATGGAACAGTCAAAGAAAGAGTTCTTGCCTGTGTTGCAAAGGTATGAAATTGAGTAAGACTCAAATCCCGACCACAGCAGAAAATAGAAAGAGAATGAAAAGTCATTCCCTATGCCTCAGTCATAGGTTCTATAAAGTATGCTATGGTATGTACCAGACCTATTGTATACTTTGCTCTGATTTTGGCAAGGGAGTACAATAGTGATCTAGGAGTAGATCACTGGACATTGGTCAAGAATATCCTTAGTAAGGACTAAGGAGATGTTTCTCGATTATGGAGGTGATAAAAGGGTTTTTGGTAAAAGTTACATCAGTACAAACTTTTACACTGATCCAGATGACTCTAAGTCTCAACCTGGATACATATTGAAAGTGGGAGCAATTAGCTAGAGTAGCTCCATGCAGAGCATTGTGGACATAAAATATTTGCAAAATACATACGGCTCTGAATGTGACAGAACCCGTTGACTAAGCTTCTCTCACGAGCAAAACATGATCACACCTTAGTACTCTATGGGTGTTAATCACATAGCGATGTGAACTAGATTATTGACTCTAGTAAACCCTTTGGATGTTGGTCACATGATGATGTGAACTATGGGTGTTAATCATATCTGAGATATGAATATTGGTGTTAAATCACATGGCGATGTGAACTAGATTATTGACTCTAGTGCAAGTGGGAGACTGAAGGAAATATGCCCTAGAGGCAATAATAAAGTTATTATTTATTTCCTTATTTCATGATAAATGTTTATTATTCATGCTAGAATTGTATTAACCGGAAACATAATACATGTGTGAATACATAGACAAACATAGTGTCACTAGTATGCCTCTACTTGACTAGCTCGTTTATTAGAGATGGTTATGTTTCCTAGCCATGGACAAAAGAGTTGTCATTTGATTAACGGGATCACATCATTAGGAGAATGATGTGATTGACTTGACCCATTCCGTTAGCCTAGCACTTGATCGTTTAGTATGTTGCTATTGCTTTCTTCATGACTTATACATGTTCACGTAACTATGAGATTATGCAACTCCGTTTACGGAGGAACACTTTGGTACTACCAAGCGTCACAGCGTAAGCTGGGTGATTATAAAGGAGTACTACAGGTGTCTCCGAAGGTACATGTTGAGTTGGCGTATTTCAAGATTAGGTTTTGTCACTCCGATTGTCGGAGAGGTATCTCTGGGCCCTCTCGGTAATGCACATCACTATAAGCCTTGCAAGCAATGTGACCAATGAGTTGGTTACAGGATGATGCATTACGTAACGAGTAAAGAGACTTGCCGGTAACGAGATTGAACTAGGTATTGGATACCGACGATCGAATCTCGGGCAAGTAACATACCGATGACAAAGGGAACAACGTATGTTGTTATGCGGTTTGACCGATAAAGACCTTCGTAGAATATGTAGGAGCCAATATGGGCATCCAGGTCCCGCTATTGGTTATTGATCGAGAATAGTTCTAAGTCATGTCTACATAGTTCTCGAACCCGTAGGGTCCGCATGCTTAAGGTTTCGATGACAGTTATATTATGAGTTTATGAGTTTTGATGTACCGAAGGAGTTCTGAGTCCCGGATGAGATCGGGGACATGACGAGGAGTCTCGAAATGGTCGAGACGTAAAGATCGATATATTGGACGACTATATTCGAGTTCGGAAAGGTTCAGTGATTGGGTATTTTTGGAGTACCGAGAGTTACGGGAATTCGCCGGGAGAAGTATTGGGCCTTATTGGGCCAAGGGAAAGAGAGAGGGCTGCCTAGGGCAGGCCGCGCCCCAAGGCCTAGTCCGAATTGGACTAGGGGAGGCCGCACCCCTCCTTCCTTCCTTCTCTCTTCCCTTCCTAGTCTCCTACTCCTACTACATGGAAGGATCCTAGTTGGACTAGGAAGGGAATCCTACTCCCGGTGGGAGTAGGACTCCCCTATGGCGCCTCCTCCCTAGGCCGGCCTCCTCCTCCCTCCCTCCTTTATATATGGGGCGGGGGCACCCTAGACACACAAGTTGATCTACGGATCGTTCCTTAGCCGTGTGCGGTGCCCCTTCCACCATATTCCACCTCGGTCATATCGTCATGAAGCTTAGGCGAAGCCCTGCGCCGATAGAACATCAAGATCGTCACCACGCCGTCGTCTTGTGGAACTCTCCTCGACACTCGGCTGGATCGGAGTTCGAGGACATCATCGAGCTGAGCGTGCTGAACTCGGAGGCTCAGACGTTCGGTGCTTGGATTGGTCGGATCATGAAGACGTACTACTACATCAACCGCGTTGTGCTAACGCTTCCGCTTACGGTCTACGAGGGTACATAGACTCTCCCCTCTCGTTGCTATGCATCACCATGATCTTGCGTGTGCGTAGGAAATTTTTGAAATTACTACGTTCCCCAACATCTAGTGTATTAAATTCATGGAAAAACGGAGTAATGCAATAAGAATGATGACATGATGTAGACAAGATCTATTTATGTAGAAATAGACCCCATCTTGTTATCCTAGCAACGATACATACATATCAGTTCCCCTTCTTTCAATGGGATCAAGCACCGTAAGATTGAACCCATCACAAAGCACCTCTTCCCATGGCAAGAAAAATCGATCTAGTCGGCCTAACTAAACCAAAGATTCTAAGAAGAAATACGAGGCTATAATTAATCATGCATATAAGAGATCAAGAGACTCAAATAACTCTCATGGATAAAAACATAGATCTGATCATAAACTCGAATGTCATCGGATCCCAACAAACGCACCGCAAAAAGAATTACATCAAATAGATCTCCAAGAGACCATTGTATTGAGAATAAAAAAAGAGAGAGAGGAAGCCATCTAGCTACTAACTACAGACCCGTAGGTCTACAATGAACTACTCACGCATCATCGGAGAGGCACCAATGAAGAGGAGGAACCCCTCCATGATGATGTCTAGATTGGATCTATGGTTTCTAGAACTTTCGGCGGCTGGAATTGATTTTCATCGACTCTCCTAGGGTTTCTGGAATATTGGGGTATTTATAGAGCAAAGAGGTGGTGCAGGAGGCCATCAAGGTGGGCACAACCCACCTGGGCGCGCCTGGGGGCCCCTGGTGGATTGTGCTCCCCTCGAAGCCCCCTTAGGTACTTTCTTGGCCCATCGTGTGTCTTCTGGTCCAGAAAAAATCACCAAAAAGTTTCGCTGCGTTTGGACTCCGTTAGGTATTGATTTCCTGGGAAGTGAAAAACAAGCAAAAAACAACAACTGGCAGTTGGCACTATGTCAATAGGTTAGTCCAAAAAATAATATAAAGCTGCTATAAAATGATTGTAAAACATCCAAGAATGATAATATAATAGCATGGAACAATCAAAAATTATAGATACGTTGGAGACGTATAAGTCGCCAGGACAAGTCATCGATGTCTCATCTCACACCGGTGATGCGTAGGCCGGCACGGCGGCGGATTTATTAAAATTATGCATACTTAGGCTTTGTTTTTAATGCTGGTCTTTTGTTAGAGCAATGTTCACGTCAATTGGCTATGTTTAATTACTAAAATTGCTTGATTCAGTAAGTGTGATCTATGTGCTGTACGCTCTTTTGTGTGCCCAAATTAGCAAGCGATGTTAAATTATGCAATGACGTGGATGAGGATAGTACCCAGGGAACCAAAATTTGAATGATCAAACTCATCCCATGCGTGTAAAGCAGAAGAATAGTTTGCAATGCACACAATCATTCAAAGTGAGTGGTGTCCGGCGGCACCGCGCACAAAGTTTCCCTCCACATTTCAAAATTTTTGGCCTACCGCCGAAATATCTACCCCCTTCCCGACCACCTTTTCTCCCCGACCACAAGTCACAGTTCCCCTATTTGCTCCTTCCTTCCTTCCAAAGCTATAGCCACTTCCTCACTTGCTTCCTCGCTCTCGCCGTCTCGCATCCTACCATCCGGGTCGGCATGGTCTTCTTCAATGACCTCTCCAGTGGTTCCCCCACCGCCGACGAATTTTTCAGCACCTGGGTATGCCTCTCTTCTCTCTTTCTCTCGGGTTATGACTTGGAATGAAGGATTTTAACCCGGCGGTCGATTTGAGTCATTTCTTCCTCTTGTAGATCCCTAGGACCATCAGTTGCAATGAATGGGGCGGGGTGGCCGAAGATCTGCCTGCTTGTTTTCACCATCAATCTCCATGCATGAAGCTAGTTGCGTTTGAATATGTGGACAGTGGGAGGAAGTTTCTAGTAGGTGCAGAGAAGGTTAGCCCCACTCTCGTTGTTACAAATCATTTGTTAGATGTGATTCAGACACTGTCACTGTGCTATGTTATTCTTAATGTTAAGACAGTGTCACTGATTGTACCTAGTATATAAAAATGTTGCCATCTCATCAGCGGTGTCATTAGAAAATTATTTGGCACGCTTTAGTAATTTGTGCAGCCAACTTTGGTCCACACTCCAGTAAAAAAATCCAGTAAGAGAAAACTTTGGTCCACACATCCGAGCAGCCAAGCCGTAAAATACTAAATCTTTATGGAACAAAGAAATTGGGCATCAGAGCAACTAGGTGCTCTGGAGTCCGGGTCCCTGATTTTTTCCCGCTGCATCGGCTCGCCAGCGCAGGGCACCGATGCCAAATGTAGCAACAGTTGTCTTTACACTTGGCATACATAGTGGATGGCCTTAGTGCTATTAGTTCTACACTACTAAATTTGTGCATGTACACACCTGTTAGTATCAATTTACTGTCATCCAAACACTATCACTATGTTGTTGTAGTTATATTTAGCTTTCTCATAAAATGTTCAATTTGTTATATATAGTACATGACTAAGAACTTAGCGTTGTTGTAGTTAATTATAGCTTCTGATGTTTCAGAATTTGGTTGTTGTCTCAGTAGCAATTAATTAATTTGCACATTGACCTTTTGGAGAAGATATGTCATAATTAACCTATTTCTTTAGTTTTTCAAAATATGTATTTGGTTATTTTCTATGTTGCTAGAAACCCATTTCCCCTACAATTGTTACTGATATAGTTTTAAATACTGCAGGATGAACGGAAGTGTTCTTACCTGGAGTGGGTTGATCAAGAGTGGCCACAGTCTTTGAAGATGTGCCTAGCAAAGCTCTGGAGCATGTATGAGGAAGAGAGCAGAGGTAGGCTTAGAGAAAGTGTTGTCAACGCTGAAGAATATTTGAAGATGCAGGATAAAAAGAGGAAGATGGAGAATGAGCTCAGATTTTTTAAAATTATACTTTGCTAAGTTGGTGTTGACGAAGGAAGAGGCACTTTCCCAGTTGGCCAGTGCAAAACAGGTTCTTACTAAACTGAAAGAGGAGGTGGATAAGACAAGCCTGGATGATCTGGATTAGGGAAATGAATATATTGTTCTAATATTGTTCTTATGAAGGTGAACTAGCTATATGTTGTACTGTGTTGTTTTCAGGTAGCTATCATACTCTGATGCTAAAATATATTTATGTGCCTGATATGAAATTTGCAAACAGTTGTTCGATATGAAATGTGAATTTGTGTAATACTGGAATTATTAATTATAAACTAATAAACTTGCTAAATGGGTCATGGAACTTCGCAAACGGTTCTAGCAGTAAAAGTGCTTGTGATTGATAGCCCAATGTCATACAGTTTTCTTCATCAAATCATGTGTGATGTAGTTGAATAAAAGCAAACAGTTAATCGAGGCAGGGCGTGTGTGATAGTTACACCTATCACACATGAGGCTATACATAAAACTGTGTGGGATGTATATACGAACAAAAATGTTTTCCCTGGATTGACTGTGTGGGATGTACATACGAACGAAAACGTTTTCCCTGGATTGACTGTGTGGGATGTACATAAGAACGGAAAGGTATCCTTGGATTGACTGTGTGGAATGTACATAACAAATGGAAACGTTTGTTTGGGATTGACTGTGTGGGATGTACTTACGACCGGAACCGATTGGGCCTGTATAAATGTATTTGATCGCTTGCTCGTCGCACACGACCTCATTTTGCCGATCGTGTGTGACTGGAGGGCCTATCCCCGATGGTTTCTGGGCCGTGTGGGAAGGACCCCCCTATCGCAGTCACTCACATGGCGACGGTTCAAAACACCGTCACGGAAAGGGGTTAAAAACCGTTTGTATAGAAGCTCACTGTACCAATGTATCCCTAACATTTAACATCACACAAGACAAACAACTTGTGCACCATTCTAGCAAACATACAAATGAAGATATGAAAGTTGATATCACTGTTGCAGAGACGTGCTATATAAACAGTTTTAACCCCCTTTCCGCGACAGAGTTTTAAACTGTCACCTTACCTGTGTGTGCGATAGGGGGTCCTTCCCACACGACCCAGAAACCTTCGGGGATAGGTCCTCTGGTCACACACGCGGGGCGAAATGAGCTCGTGTATGATTGGGCGAGGCATCGGAGACAATTATATAGTGTAAGGGCATATTTATCCCTTAGGGGTTTTGGTGATTGATGACAATGCTTTTGCGGACTAATCGTGTGCATTGAGTTTCTCACACTTCATCACTAGGCACGAGACGATTCGGTGCCCCTCGAAGACTACTGAATACGGTGTTGTTCTACGTTTCTTTTTGGTGGATTTGAGTCGTAGGAGAGCCGTACGATTAAGAGGGGGTCCGCGTCGGAAAGGTTCGGGTGGAATCATCACGTACACGTTTCCTTCCTTGCCTCCACCTTTCCCTTGCACTTTGGAGCTTTCCTCCGTTATCCTCCTTGTGCTTGCTCTGACAGCTACTGCTAAACTTGCGGTAGTACTGCTCTATGGAGTGGTAGTACCCCAAGCACCTGCGGTAGTACCGCTGGGGTCCATGGTAGTACCGCTCCTCTGGAGCCTTAGTACTGTGGCTCGCAGGCCTAGTTCCACTCCGATACGGTAGTAGGGGCGGATGTAATTTTTTACATCCGCGCCCACACGGTAGTACCGCACGTCCAGCACGGTAGTACCGCGGGAGCCCATGGTAGTACTGCTCCCCTGGAGTCGTAGTACCATGGCCCTCATACCTAGTACCGCTGCTTGCAGTAGTAGGAGCGGATGTAATTTTTTACATCCGCGCCTCAACGGTAATACCAGCGCCTCGTCGCTGTAGTAGTACCTGTGACCTGGTTCAGCAAGGTTACGGTAGTACCGCATCTTAGCGGTAGTACCGCGTCGGATTTTTGCACTGCTTCATTTTCAGCGGAAGTAGGCATGGATGTATTTTTATTCATCCACGCTCTTCGTGGGCTAGGACTTTCCTGCCTTGCGGTAGTACCGCAAGGGGGAGCGGTAGTACCGCGCTAAGCGAAATCTTGCTCTCGATCGAGCAAGTCGATGTCGATGTCAAAACTGGCGGATCTCGGGTAGGTGGTCCCGAACTGTGCTCTAGGCGGATGGTAATAGGAGACAAGGGACACGATGTTTTTACCCAGGTTCGGGCCCTCTCGATGGAGGTAAAACCCTACTCCTGCTTGATTAATATTGATGATATGGGTAGTACAAGAGTAGATCTACCACGAGATCAGAGATGCTAAACCCTAGAAGCTAGCCTATGGTATGATTGTTGTTCGTCCTACGGACTAAAACCCTCCGGTTTATATAGGCACCGAAGAGGGTTAGGGTTACACAGAGTCGGTTACAATTGTAGGTGATCTACATATCTGTATCGCCAAGCTTGCCTTCCACGCCAAGGAAAGTCCCATCCGGACACGGGACGAAGTCTTCAATCTTGTATCTTCATAGTCCAGGAGTCCGGCCAAAGGTGATAGTTCGGCTATCCGTACACCCCCTAATCCGGGACTCCCTCACCCAGCCTCTGCTGCTGCCGCGGAAGTACCGTGGTCGCCCATGGTAGTACCGCGTGGCCTTGCAGTAGTACCGCGCTCCTGGAGCGGTAGTACCGCATGTCGCCGGCTGAACATGTGGATAACGGTTGGATCTTTTCCACGACTATAAAAGGTGTGTCTCCTACCTCTAGTTGACCACCTCTTCCACCTCTAAGCTCCATTGTTGCTCCAAGCTCCATTTTCGCCCGATCTCTCTCCCTAGCCAATAAAACTTGTTGATTTGCTCGGGATTAGTTGAGAAGGCCTCGATCTACACTTCCACCAAGAGAGATTTGATTCCCCCCACTTATCCCTAGCGGATCTTGTTACTCTTGGGTGTTTGAGCACCCTAGACGGTCGAGGTCACCTTGAAGCCATACTCCATTGTGGTGAAGCTTCGTGGTGTTGTTGGGAGCCTCCAATTAAGTTGTGGAGATTGCCCCAACCTTGTTTGTAAAGGTTCGGTCGCCGCCTTCAAGGGCACCAATAGTGGAATCACGGCATCTCGCATTGTGTGAGGGCATGAGGAGAATACGATGGCCCTAGTGGCTTCTTGGGGAGCATTGTGCCTCCACACCGCTCTAACGGAGACGTACTTCCCCTCAAAAGGAAGGAACTTCGGTAACACATCCTCATCTCCACTGGCTCCACTCTTGGTTATCTTGCACCTTTACTTTTGCAAGCTTACTTGTGTTGTATCCCTTGCTTGTTCGTGTGTTTGTTATTGTTGCATCATATAGGTTGTTCAGCTAGTTGCATATCTAGACAACCTACTTTGATGCAAAGTTTAAATTGGTAAAGAAAAGCTAAAAATTGTTAGTTGCCTATTCACCCCCCTCTAGTCAACCATATCAATCCTTTCAATTGGTATCAGAGCCTCGTCTCTTTATTAAGGACTTTGCCGTCCGAAGAGTATGGTTGACACCACAGACGGTGCGGAGGAGCACTCCGATGGGAATCCTATCTCGTCTACGGCCGATGGGGGAACCTTGGTATTTCGTGAGGAATTCAATGTGGCTCTAGACACATTGAAAGACTCCATGACGACCAAGGTTGAAAGCATGTTTACTAAATTTCTTGAAGGACTCAAACTGTCCACCTCGTCGATCAAAGTGGGTGATCCCACTAACAAGGTGACGGATGCTACCTCCGACAAGGGGGAAGCTAACAGTGAAAAGAGTCCTTCTACTAGTGGTAGAAATGGCACCGGCATCTTTGCCCATGTGTAACCTCCAATTTATGGAGGACCGATTCCCTCTACTCATTTAAATCATGCTGGTCCTCCTCCTAAGATTGTGAAAAATGAGGATTTTGATTCTTCGGTGTATCGCTTCAAGCGTCATTTAAATCATGTGAATACTAATCTTTGGAGAATCATTGAAGAAGGTTTCTATCCACATGACTGAAGCAACTTCACCCCGAGAGAAGTGGTGGATAATCAATTCAATGAGAGTGCTCTCTTCATCATCCAAGATGCAATCCTTCCCGAAGATCTCCCTCATCTTCAACCTCATGCCATGGCCAAAGACGCATGGCAATGCATTGTGTCTCTCTATCGAGGAAGTGCTATTATTCAACGCTCCAACTATGAAGTGGTACAAGATGAAGCCGATGAGTTTGCAATGAAAGAAGATGAAGAACCTCGTGAGCTCTTTCGAAGAGTGACCAAACTCGTGGTCTCACTCCAAGATCATGGGAGCAAGGACACGGATGACAATTGGATCAAGCGCAAGTTCCTCAAGGCCATGATGCCTTACAACAAGGCCATGTCCTCCGTCATCCGTCAAAGACCGGACTTCCACTCCATGACCTCAAGTGAAGTGTTGGATGAGTTCGTTGCAATGAGCATCTTGGACAAGACCGCCGACAATGCGGTGCTCCGTTCTCAAAGGGCAAAGAAGCCCAGCCTTGCTTTGAAGGCCAAGGTTAGTGTGGAAGAAGAGGAAGATGAGGAGAGCAACCCCGAAGACACCAAATATGATTATCATGAGCACATGGCTCTTGCTTCAAGACAATTTTGGAGAAAGAAGAATACAAGACCCAACTTCAACAAGAACAACTCAAGTGGCCTCAAGGGCAAGCAACGAGTTAGAACTTGCTTCAATTGTGGCAATGTGAGCCATTTCATTGCGGATTGTCCTTATGAGAAGCGGGAAGACAATGGTGGCAAGTTCATCCGAAAAGACAAAGCCAAGTCCTTCCCCAACAAGAACAACTTCACCAAGAAGACTCCTACTTGTGGGTTGGTGGTCCAAGAAGAATACCATGAGGATGACGATGATGATGAAAATGGAGAAGCAATGGCCATGGCGTCCGTTGCCATCGCTACCACTCCCCGGGTGTCTCTCTTTGATTCACCCAATGAGAACATCACCACCAAGTGCCTCATGGCTAAAGCTTCCAACAAGGTAACCCCCAACATCAAAACCACCATCATTACTAATCCCTCCTTGGAGGATTGCATTTATGAACATGATGGGTCTAATGAGGAAGTGAATGAATTTGAGTCTTTTATGAGTAAGCTCAAGGGCAAATCCAAGAAGCACTTTGTTGCTCTCTTGGAACAACTTGGTGAGGCCAATGACATGATCGAGGCTCACGAAGAAACCATCTCTAAGATGGAAGGTCATAGTCATGACTATGCCGATGAGATATCGGATCTCTCTAATGCTCTTGAGGAAGAGCGTGGGCATCGTTTGACTCTTGAGGAGTCATACAACGATGACCATGCTAAGTTAAAGAAAGATCTTGATCATGCTCTTGTCGTGTCTCATGTGCTAACCTCCGAGAAGGCTAAACTTGGGGTTGATCATGCTAGACTCAAGGAGGAGTTTGAGGTACTTGACAAGGCCCACAAGGTCTTGAAGGGTGCTCACACTAACCTCAAGGAGTCTCATGCTCAACTCCAAGTTAAGCTAACCAAGGAAAAGGCCACCTTCCCTCATATGGTATTAATTGATAATGCATATGCTACTAACCCGTGTTGTGAGCATGTGTATCTTGTGGAGGAGAATGCCAAGTTGAAGGATCAACTTGAGAAAGGCCTTGTGACTTGCATTCAAGGTGAAAAGAACCTCAACGACCTTTTGAGCAATCGAAAGGAAGTTGTGGCCAAGAAGGGAATTGGATTTGCACCCAAGTCCAAGAATAAGAAGAAGAAGAACAAGACCAAACGTCCTCCTCCTCTCAAGCAAACTTTTGTGGAAGAGAGAGAGGGCGCTCCTAAGGAGAAGAAGGAAAGAGTGAAGGGCGTTGATGTCAAAAAGGGCAAAACCATTTCCTCCAACAAAGCCAGCGACTTTAACCCGTCATATGTGTTGTCCCGTGCTAGTGATGGACATGTTTATGCTAAATTTGTTGGTTCTCCTTATGAGTACATTGAATGGTCTATTTGGGTTCCTAAGACCCTTGTTACTAACATCAAAGGACCCATTACTAAATGGGAACCTAAAACCAATCATTGATCTCTTGTAGGTGTTTGCTTCCGGTGGGGGATCATGGTTGCTCGATATGGGAGCAACAAATCATATGACCGGGAGCAAGGACTTGGTGGTGGACATGCAAAAGATTCCATCTATGCCCACCAATGTTGAGTGCGGTGATGCCTCACATTCTAAGGTATTGTGTCTTGGCAAGGTTGTCATTTCTCATGATCTAACGATCGAGAAAGTCATGCTTGTTGAGTCCCTTGCATACAATTTACTTTCCGTTCGTCAACTTGCAGTCATGGGCTTTGCCACTTTCTTTGACATTGATACCGTGGCCCTCTTGTGGAGCAAGACTCTTAAAGTAGCCTTTGTTGGGCATGCCGAGAACGGTCTCTATGTGATAAACTTTTCGGAGCGACCGACTAAGACCGCGACATGCCTAATGGCTAAAGTTGACGTGGGATGGCTTTGGCATCGCCGTTTAGCCCACGTCAATATGAGATCTTTGCAAAGTCTTCTCAAGGGGGACCATGTCCATGGACTAACAAATGTTAGTTTTGCCAAAGACCGTGCTTGCAGTGCTTGTATTGAAGGAAAGCTTCATGAGAAGGCTCACCCTCCCACGACCATCATCTACTTGAAGAGACCCTTGGAGCTCCTTCACATGGATCTCTTTGGGCCCCCATCATTTGATAGTCTTGGAGGTAGAAAGTGTTGCTTGGTGATTGTGGATGATTATTCAAGATACACTTGGGTATACTTTTTCAAGAGGAAGAGTGAGACCCAACAAACCATCATCGACTTTGCAAATGAAGCTCAACGTCAACATAATGCAAAGATATTGACAATAAGAAGTGAGAACGGCACCGAGTTCAAGAACTACAGCTTGGATGAGTTTCTTAGTGATGAGGGGATCAAGCATCAATATGCTGCACCATATACCTCTCAATAAAATGGTGTTGCGGAGAGGAAGAACCGGTCGTTGATGGATGCGGCAAGGACCATGATGGCGGAGTTCAAGTCTCCATACAACTTTTGGGCCGAAGCCATCAACACCGCATGTCATGCATCCAATCGACTCTATCTCCGCAAAGGCATGAACAAGAGTCCTTATGAGATATTCACCGGCAACAAGCCCAATCTCAATTACTTCCAGGTGTTCGGGTGTAAGTGTTTCATTCTCAAGAAAGGTGTTCGTTTGTCTAAATTTGAGGCTAGAGCTTATGAGGGCATATTTGTTGGTTATGCTACAAACTCTCATGCTTACCATGTTCTCAACAAGTCCACCGGACTCATTGAGGAGACATGTAACATGGAGTTTGACGAAAATAACGGCTCCCAAGTGGAGCAAAGTGGTACGTGTGATGTAGGTGATGAAATTCCTCCCCAAGCCATAAGAAGAATGGGTATTGGTCATATTCTCCCCATTGAGGAACCCCTTGTGGCCGAAGGAGAAGGACAATGCTCCACTCAAGTGGAGCCATCACCTCCCCAAGACCCACACGCTTCCGAAGAAAAAAGTGAAGGCCCTCAACCTCGTGAACAAGACCAAGGGAAAGATCAATCTCAAGATGGTGGTGAACCTCCAAATGATGCCCAAGGTCAAGTTCTCCCCCTCGAGCAAGTTCAAGATCATGATCAAGCTCAAGATCATGAACAAGCTCAAGACGACGCTCAAGATGATCAAGTTAACCCTCCTGCTTCCACATTCGAGGAGGAATTAGAGTGTCATGCCGTGAAGATTGTTTCCAAACTCACCACCAAAGGCCATCTCATGGAGAATGTGGTTGGAAGCCTAAGAAAGGGGGTAAGCACTCGTAGACAATTAGCAAACTATTGTGAACATCACGCGTTTGTCTCTTGTGTTGATCCCCAAAAGGTCTATGAGGCGCTCGAAGACTCAGATTGGCTCAATGCCATGCATGAAGAACTCAACAACTTCGAGTACAACAAGGTGTGGAGATTGGTGCCAAGGCCATCAGGGAACCACAACGTCATTGGAACCAAGTGGATTTTTAAGAACAAGTAAGATGCTCATGGGAACATCATTCGCAACAAGGCAAGATTGGTAGCACCAGGCTACTCCCAAGTCGAGGGTATCGACTACGGTGAAACCTTTTCTCCCGTTGCTCGCCTTGAATCCATTCGTTTGTTGATTGCTTATGATTCCCATCACAACTTTAAGTTGCAACAAATGGATGTGAAAAGTGCTTTTCTTAATGGTCCTATTAATGAGTTGGTCTATGTCAAGCAACCCCCCGGGTTCGAGGATCCCTACTTCCTGGATCATGTGTATCAACTCGATAAGGCACTCTATGGCCTTAAACAAGCCCCACGTGCATGGTATGATCACCTTACCGAGTTGTTACAAGATCATGGATTTGAGGTGGGGCAAATCGATCCCACTCTTTTTACTAAGAAGGTCAAAGGGGAGTTGTTTGTATGCCAACTATATGTTGATGATATCATCTTTGGTTCCCCTAACAAAGCTTTCAATGAGGAATTTGCCGCTCTCATGACCTCCAAATTCAAGATGTCTTCGATGGGAGAGTTGAAGTTCTTACTTGGTTTTGATATCAAACAAAGAAGAGAAGGAACCTTCATCAACCAAGCCAAATATACTCAAGACATGCTAAAAGATTCAAGCTAAGTGATGTCAAGCCGACTTCTACTCTAATGCCTACCAAGTGCCAACTTGACATTGATCCCAATGGTAAAGCGGTGGATCAAAAGGTATATCGCTCCATGATTGGCTCCTTGCTTTACCTTTGTGCATCTAGACCGGATATCATGTTGAGTGTGGGAATGTGTGCACGGTTTTAAGCCGCACCGAAGGAAAGTCACTATGTGGCGGTCAAGCGAATCTTTCGATATTTGGCTCATACCCCAAACTTTGGCTTATGGTACCCAAGAGGGGCAAACTTCAAGCTTGAAGGATATACGGATTTCGATTGGACGGGAGACAAAGTGGATAGGAAGTCCACCTCCGGAGGGTGCCAATTTCTTGGTTGCTCTTTGGTGAGTTGGTCTTCCAAGAAGCAAAGTTGCGTGTCTCTCTCGTCCACCGAAGCGGAATATGTGGCGGCCGGTAGTAGTTGTGCACAACTCTTATGGATGAGGGAAACTTTAAAGGAGTACGGTGTCATTTGTGACAAAGTGCCTCTTTGGTGTGATAATGAAAGTGCCATCAAGATTTCTCTCAACCCGGTGCAACACTTCAAGACGAAGCATATTGAGATTCGGTATCACTTCATCCGGGATCACATTACGCGAGGGGAGATCGAGCTCAAGTATGTCAACACTCATGATAACCTTGTAGATATTTTCACGAAGCCCTTGGATGAAGCAAGGTTTCGTGAGTTAAGGCATGAGCTAAATATCATTGATTCAAGCAATGTGACTTGAACCCTTGCACCCCCACCACACTCAACTTGTTGTCTAGTTTAGGTGTAGGCATGGACATAGGGGGAGTGTTGTTCTCTCAATGAACTCTCCCTCCCCCCATTATGCATAAATAGATCAACTCTTTCACATTAGCCATTTTTGATGGTACTTGTGCTTCAAAGACGAGTTTTGGTCATGGGCCCAAGGATAATTCTTTGCGGTGCCATACCAACTAACTCAAACATAGGTGGCTCCAGCCACCGCCCTCTCCTTTTGAGAGGTTGTGTCGCGTGGTGGTTCCTTGTTGTCTTTCTACCTTTGGGTTGTGCGTGTTCTTATGGAGTCCCTTGTGCTAAAAGTTTCCTTGCAAAGATCTTTTTCTTTTGTTGAAACCTGTTTTTTTGTGAGCTCACGGTACTACCGCAGCCAGCTATGGTACTACCGCGTGTGGGGAGCATGGTACTACCGCCCCCACGCGGCAGTAATTTTTTACTGCCACCTGGGAGAGCGGTACTACCACTTCGGTGCGGTACTTCCGCCCAAGCGGTACTACCACGATGATATGCGGTACTACCGCGCCATCATAGACGCATGGGGATAAGGATAGGCAGGGGGAGTTCTAACTCCCCCATACCCATTCATCAGTTCCCCCACATCGTCTCTCTCTCTCCCACGCTCAAGAACGGGGCCGGCGTCCGTCGTCGGATCTCCGTCTCTGGCTGCCCTCCCGTGATTCCGTCCGGTGGGATCGTTCCCCACCACGTGCTCTTGCCATGTACCAAGGTCTTTCCCCGACTCCCTCTCGTTTTTGTTGTGTTCTTTGCCTCTAGGTTTTTGGGGGAGACTTGTGTGTTCTAGAGATTCTTAGGCTAAATCTATGCAAGAGTAGGATGAAGGAGAGTAGTATTGCTGTAGGACCTTGAAGTATGTCTAGAGGGGGGTGATTAGACTACTTGACTAATAAAAACTTAACCTTTTCCCAATTTTAGAGTTTGGCAGATTTTAGCTAATTTAGGACAAGTCAAGCAATCATCACACAATTCAAGCAAGCATGCAAAGAGTATATAGGCAGCGAAAATTAAAGCATGCAACTTGCAAGAAAGTAAAGGGAAGGGTTTGGAGGATTCAAACGCAATTGGAGACACGGATGTTTTTGGCGTGGTTCCGATAGGTGGTGCTATCATACATCCACGTTGATGGAGACTTCAACCCACGAAGGGTAACGGCTGCGCGAGTCCACAGAGGGCTCCACCCATGAAGGGTCCATGAAGAAGCAACCTTGTCTATTCCACCATGGCCGTCGCCCATGAAGGACTTGCCTCACTAGCGGTAGATCTTCACGAAGTAGGCGATCTCCTTGCCCTTACAAACTCCTTGGTTCAACTCCACAATATTGTCGGAGGCTCCCAAGTGACACCAAGCCAATCTAGGAGACACCACTCTCCAAGAAGTAACAAATGGTGCGTTGATGATGAACTCCATGCTCTTGTGCTTCAAATGATAGTCTCCCCAACACTCAACTCTCTCTCATAGGTTTTGGATATGGTGGAAAGAAGATTTGAGTGGAAAGCAACTTGGGAAGGCTAGAGATCAAGATTCATATGGTAGGAATGGAATATCTTGGCCTCAACACATGAGTAGGTGGTTCTCTCTCAGAAATGGTAAGTTGGAAGTGTAGGTTTGTTCTGATGGCTCTCTCCACGAATGAAGAGGAGGTGGAGGGGTATATATAGCCTCCACACAAAATCTAACCGTTACACACAATTTACCAAACTCGGTGGGACCGAATTGTTAAACTCGGTCGAACCGATTTAGTAAACCTAGTGACCGTTAGTGATTTTCGGTGGGACTGACATGCATCTCGGTGAGACTGATTCAGTTAGGGTTAGGGCATAACGTAATCTCGGTAAGACCGATTACACAAACTCGGTGAGACCGATTTGGTAATAAGCTTTCCAGAGAGTTGGTCAGGTAAACTCGGTGGGACCGATTTGCTCTTTTCGGTGAGACCGAAATGTTACAAAAAGAAAACAGAGAGTTTACATTGCAATCTCGGTGGGACCGATCGCTCACTTTGGTTAGACCGAAACATTACAAAGGGAAACAGAGAGATTACAACCCCATCTCGGTGAGACCGAGATCCCTATCGGTAAGACCGATTTGCTTAGGGTTTGTGGCAGTGGCTATGGCTTTTGGAATCGGTGGCGCCGGATAGGAAGTTTCAGTGTGACCGATTTTGGCTTTGGGTATAGATGATTAGTGGATGTGGGAAAGTAGTTGAGGGTTTTGGAGCATATCACTAAGCACATGAAGCAAGTGGCTCATTAAGCAACACCTCATCCCTCCTTGATAGTATTGGCTTTTCCTATAGACTCAATGTGATCTTGGATCACTAAAATATAAAATGAAGAGTCTTGAGCTTTTGAGCGTGAGCCAATCCTTTGTCCTTAGTATTTTGAGGGATCCACTTTCATCATCGATGCCATGCCATTCATTGAGCTTTCCTGAAATAATAGTCTTGGAATAGTGTTAGCTCAATGAGCTATATGTTGTTATGAATTACCAAAACCACCTAGGGATAGTTGCACTTTCAATCTCCCCATTTTTGGTAATTGGTGAACACATATAGATCAAAGCTTCGACAAATGATAATAAGATTGAATAGCATCGTCGCTTTGAGAAGTATGTGATAAGCAAGAGCTCCCCCTAAATTTTTGCATAGTTTTAGATTTGCTTTGGACTGCAAATGCACAATGAATTAGGCTCATGGGTTACTCTTCCATGTCACATACATCTTGGTGGAGCGCTCAAAATAATAAACAATGAATACATGCACTCATCACCAAGCATAGTGAGTGATCACATAAGATAGATAGGATAATAACAAGCATGCATAAGTGTAGCTTATGATCAAACACATGATCATCAATGTCTCACAGGCATAGTATCTCAACCAAAAGCAAATAAAGTTTGAAAAACCACCAAATAAAGCAAGAGAGAACAAAAGCAAGCACTCTCTCTCTCTCGAAGCCTATGATCTATACATTTTTCTCCCCCTTTGGCAACAAGTTACCAAAAAGTTCATAGAAAATGCATAGTGCTAGATCGACTCTCGGGCTTGATCTTACGGTGGTGGTGTCTGATAGCTCCTTGGACGAAGGCTTGAGTTGAAGTAGAGGTCTTTGGAGTGGATTTGGGGCTGGTTGCCTTTGGGCTGTGAGGCGATGGTGGTGCTGAAGTTGTTGCTCTAGTGTTTGTCACTGGCACTGCAACTGACCTCTGGGCTTTGGGCACTCTGGCAAACACAAGCAATAAAGCTGTCTTGCACTCCAGGGTAGTGCTCTTCATTGTCCTTGATGTAGGTCCAGTCGACCCATCTCATGTCACAGACTATAGGCTTCTTGTCCAACAGAATGGTCTCATAAAAGTCCTGCTGTTCCTTTGTGTGGAACCTGTAGTCAACATCAGTTCTTCTTCTTGAAGCATATGGGTCTTCCATCCTCCACAGTCTCAGCCACAGATCCTTCACGATTCTCATGTCCTCGGCCACATGATGGGCATCATTGTGGTCAGTATCTTGGGCTTGAGCTTTCTAAGGACCTGTCCTTCTTCATCTTCATCTTGACAACTTTGGGCCTTTGGGGCCTTGTTCTTCTCAGCATTTGGAATACTCCTAGTATTCCTCTTTGGAACTTGCTTGGCCTTGGAGGCAGCTTTGGGTGCTTCCTTGGGCTTGGATGTTGCAGCCCCTGATCTGATTGCATCTCCCATAAGCTTAGGTGCCTTAGGTGCTGGTGCAACATCCTCTTCCTCTTCTTCTGAATCTCTTCTCATTGAGGGATTTCCAAGGACTTTGGCAGTTGTGGTACTTGCTCTCTTCTTTTTCTTGTCCCGATCACCATCATCCTCTGATTCAATTGTGAAATTCATAGTTGCACCAGTGGGGACTTTCTGAGGTTTGGATGATGTTTCTTTCCTTGCAGGTGCCTCTTTGGGTTGAGCTTGAGCTGGCACTTGAGTGGACTTCCTGGCCTTTGGCATTGGAGTTCTCTTGGCAGGAACTTTCCTCTTCAGACCTGGCTTAGTGCTCTAAGCAGAGCCATATTCTTGCTTGAGCACCACTTTCTTGGAAGTGGCCTCATCTTCCTCAGCTTTGTAATCTTCATCCTCAGAATCTAAAGTTCTTTTCCTCCTTTGCCTAGTAGCAGCCTTAGGCAAATTGCTAGGAGTACTTCTGCTCCCATCATCTGAAGTTGAGGGACTAGTGCCCTCACTCAAGTCCATCTGCTCTTCTGACCTGTTCTGGCTGTCACTTTGATCTGACATACTGCAAAAGCTGACTGCTGACCTTGTGAAGAGTTATAGATGAGATAGAAAAGATGAGTCATCACAAAATGCAGAGATTTTTGCAAAAGAATGATTCAAAAGTTCAGTTTTAGTTTTCCACAGAAAGCATTTCGGATCAACCGTTTTTCAAACTCGGTGATACCGAAGCAGTTCTGGAACCTAAACTGATGATCTCGGTTGGACCGAGTCACAGTTCGGTGGCACCAAGACTGCTAGGGTTTCACAGAATCCTCAAATCGGTCGCACCGATTAGTAATTCTCGATCAGACCGAGAGTCACTAGTGCAATGGCATATGCCAAACGGTGAGACCGAGTTTTTCAACTCGGTGGGTCCGAGATGGTTTCGGCGGAAACCTAACCCTAAAAATTTGAATCGCATCTAATATATGGACTATTTTGGCTGGATAGAAGAATCTCAATCGTGGCAAGAATCAATATGAAAACAATGTGCTAGGAATCATACGTGGATAGCACAAAGATCGAGTACATACCCTAACTTGGCGGTGGACTTGCTACGGCGGCAACGGCAGGGACGAAATCCGTTGACGGCGGCGGAGAACAGCGACAGGAGGCTACTGGCGACGAGGAGACGGTCCGGAGACCACTGATGGTAGAGCGAGCTATTGCGCGGGCGAAGGGTTTTGGAGAAATTTCCAAAATCTTGCCCGTGGCTATATATAGCCCGACCCTATCGGTGTGACCGAGTGGAACAACTCGGTGGCACCGAGATGCATAACTGTGTTCAGTTACAGAAATCGGTGAGACCGAAAAGTTCAAATCGGTTGCACCGAGATTGAAAACTTAGATCAACTTGATGATCTCGGTAGGACCAAAATGGGGAAATCGGTCTGACCGAGAATCACAAAGAGGTTTTGGAAGTTTAAGTCTATGACGAATCGGGGACTCTGAGTGCTCCTCACACATAGTGGTTCGAATCTGACTTGATCAAATTTTGTGATGTAGCATGAATAGAGTTTGAGATGAGAAAAACATAGATAGCTAAAGAAGGTTCTTAGGCATTCTTGTCCATCCACTTGGCAAAAAGAAAAGAACCCAAACAATCAAAACAACAAGTGGATGTCCTTGAATAAGTAAAATATGCACCAACATGCTCACACAATAAGATAGCAAATGAAATATGTGGCAAAGCATGCACAACCAAGTCTAGCATCTATCAAGCAATTGGCGATGACTAGGTCATCTATATATGAGTATATTGACTTAGGAGTCAAATGAGAACATTTGATCATAGGTCATACTCATTGTCGGTGTGAAAACCGGCGGATCTCGGGTAGGGGGTCCCGAACTGTGCGTCTAGGCGGAAGGTAACAGGAGACAAGGGACACGATGTTTTTACCCAGGTTCGGGCCCTCTCGATGGAGGTAAAACCCTACTCCTGCTTGATTGATATTGATGATATGGGTAGTACAAGAGTGGATCTACCACGAGATCAAGGAGGCTAAACCCTAGAAGCTAGCCTATGGTATGATTGTTGTAATGGATGTGTCCTACGGACTAAAACCCTCCGGTTTATATAGACACCGGAAAGGGCTAGGGTTACACAGAGTCGGTTACAATGGTAGGAGATCTACATATCCGTATCGCCAAGCTTGCCTTCCACGCCAAGGAAAGTCCCATCCGGACACGGGACGAAGTCTTCAATCTTGTATCTTCATAGTCTTGGAGTCCGGCCGATGATGATAGTCCAGCTATCCGGACACCCCCTAGTCCAGGACTCCCTCAGTAGCCCGTGAACCAGGCTTCAATGATGATGAGTCTGGTGCGCATATTGTTCGGCATTGCAAGGCGGGTTCCTCCTCCGAATAATTCATAGAAGATTTGTGAACACCAGGATAGTGTCCGGCTCTGCAAAATAAATTCCACATTCCACCGTAGAGAGAATAATGCACACTAGTTCAATCTGCTGACATATTCGTGGCATGACATCACGCCACTACCAAGCCTTTACTTGAATCGTTTTTTATTATACCACCTCAGCGCGTTTAGCGAAGCGGTTTCCTTGGCATGTCTTGTCGAAGCAGAGATCGTGTTCCCCTTATTCTGGGATTCCCATCAATACGGACATGGGTAACCCAGCCGTGCCCGTTGCCACGCCCCCTCTATCGGAGGCTAGTCCCGAACGGTCACGGGGACGGCTCTTGGTATGCTCCCTCTTTATAATGGGACCAAGGCTTCGTCTCTTTTCTTCAATCTTCAACCGAATCTACTCCTCGCCCCGAGTTCCAACACCTAGAGCCCCAGATTCGAGAGCTTCGGACCTTCAACAATGTCCGGATCCGACCTTTAGGGCCGGTGGATGCCCTCCTCCGTTATGGAAGAGGATGTGCAAAAGCTGAGAGAAGCCAAGTACTTGACCTACGAGATTTCGCATAGGCTGCCCGCCAAAGGGCAAGTCATTCCCACTCCCGAGCCTGGCGAAAGTGTTGTGTTCGTGTCCCACCTCCGTCGGGGTTTAGGCTTCCCGATGGATCCTTTTGTGAGAGGGCTCATGTTTTACTATGGGCTGGAATTCCATGACTTAGCTCCGGAGTCCATCCTCCACATCTCTTCCTTCATTGTCGTCTGCGAGGCCTTCCTCCACACTACCCCCCACTTCGGTTTGTGGCTCAAAACTTTTAATGTGGAGCCAAAGATGATCGAGGGGCGCCAAGCAAGCGGCGGGCGATCGTAAACAGGAGGGTCGATGCTCCATGGCCGAGGCTCCTTCAAGAGGAGCTCGGCCAGGCAACAGGAGTGGTTTTATATTACCGCTCCCGAGGGTGTGAAGCTGCCGCCCATCTTCCTTCGGGACCTCCACGGCGATCGATGTCATTGGTTAACCAAGGGCTCAAGCTGGGGCCGTCAAAGGGCGTGCCCCAATTGCGGGGCGGATTCGAGACCTCCAAGCAAGGAGATCAATCTGGTCGTGGTGATGCAGTCATCTTGATTAGGCGTCTCCTGCCACGCAAACGCCGTCCTCTCCGGCTGTGGGAATTTAATCTGGAGGGACCACAAATTCTCCAACACTTCATGGAGTGCGACACGGTGGAGATGTACAAATTGTTCTTGAGATCACGAGAGGTGTGTCGGAATTGACCGAGGGCCTTGGCCTAAGCTGTCCTTTGGATACACAAGTAAGTAGCTCGTGTCCGGACATACCATTTGTTTGCCTTTCACGATTAAGCCTTTTAACCAATTGTCCTCTAAACAGGAGTGGATAAGCGCAAGCAAAACTGTCTGATGTCGGCCCTCTCCCAGAGACCGCGCGGATCCGTCTTTGGTCGGGATGCTGGAGGTTGCGCCTTCAGAGGAAGGCGAAGGGGAAAACAGAGGAACTACCGCCTCTACCGAGGAGGCTTTTGAGAAGGGGGGGATCGAGAATCCCTCCTTCCAAGGGGAGAAGAGGACGGCTTCCGAAAACCCGGAGGCCAAGGCCTCGAAGCGGGGGAAGAAATCCTCACCGGAGGGTCCTGCGTCCGGGGAGCCCCCGGGCGCACCATCTCCTCTACGGAATCAGCCCTCCAGCGAGCCGTAAGTAGAAAAAAGGTAGTTTTGTAATAAGGGACATCCCTATTTGTGCTTCTGAGGATTAGCTTAAGTTTTTACCTTGTAGTTCGGATCTCCGTCCTTCTCAGATGAGCTTGTCTTCGGGGGACCTTCGGCCGGAGATGGTGGAGAGCGAGACGCCTCCATCCGCTGCACCGTCAGGTGGAGCGGACGACCCTGAGGTGTCATCACGAAGGGTATCCTCGAGTCCGGCAGAGCCGAAGAGTTCGGCGCCGACTAGTGTTCGGCCGGGGGAGCTGAAGGATCTGCTTGAGAGGGCGTCTATCTCAGAAGATCACCATACATTGATGAGTATGGTGATTGGAAGAATTTCGTCCGTCGAAGGCGGGTTGCGTGATGCCGTCAGAAGCTTGCTGGCGGGGTTTGAGGTATGTAAAAATGACATACCTTTTGACATTTTTACACATAAAGTGCGCCCTGTATAGATAGTAGCCCCTGAGACTCGGTAGGTTGTCGAGAGCGACAGCGTGCCGAGGATCAAAATCGTAGGTTTTAATTTTCGCCTTTCCTATGCAGGTGGCGGATAGTCCGGGGGCCAGCCGGACTGATGGAGCTGCTGAACTAAAGCGGCAACTCGACGTTGCAGATGCGGACATCGCGCTAGTCAACAAGAGACTTGACGAGTCACAAGGTAAGTTTGTTTTGTGATCACCTAGTAAGGGAGCTGAAGCCCACTCCTTACAACATGTGTGCTTAATGCAGATGGTGCCGCTGCTGTGGAGAGTCTTCGCGCCGAACTTGCTTGAGCCAAGGAGCAGGCCAGAAGGAGTGATGCGGATGCCTTGAGGGCGGCCGAAGAGCTAGAAGCCGAAAGGGTTGCTCACTGCCGAAGCAGGGAGGAGATGGCCAAAATGGCCGTGAAGTTGAAAGATGCTACCGACCGTTATGAGGTTCTTGAAAAAGAACGCCGAGCGGAGCATGAAGACCTGGTGAAGGCCACCGCCGAAACCAAGGATGTCCGTTCTGCAATGCAGGCTATAAAGGAGGAGCTGCCCCAGGCCGGAGATATTGTGGCTGGCAAGCCCTTTCGCTCTTAGCAGAGGTTTCTGGATCGAAACGCTCGGCTTGGTCATTTGTGGGGTCCGTAGGATCCTTATATGGACTTAGCGGCGAAGCGGCGGATCTTTGTTGTGCACTTCGAAGTCAAAAGGATCATGAGGACGGAAGAGCTTTTTGGTCTCAATTCCATAGTCCGGAGCATTCACTTCGTGACCGATCGGTTAGCTGAGTGGGCTGAGCTGAATAGATTGTCCGGACTTGCCATAGCGGATATCGTGGCTCATATGCGGCGGATAGGACCAAGCCGAAGAGTTATTTTGGCTTATTGCAGCAATTCCTTGGGGCGGTGCCGCATATCAAGGCGATGAAGCGGTCGGCCTGGATAGAGGGTGCACGGATGGCCCTCGCCCGTGTAAAGACATACTAGACGGAGATGGATGCCACTACTGTTGCGACCCAGGGTTCAGACTAAAGCCGATTACCCTCCGAGCACTATTTTGGAGAAGTTCTGCGTGGTGCTCGTGTAATAGAGTCGCAGTGCTCAAAAAATGTCGTGTTCAAATGAACTTTATGGTTTGTAAAACGATGTTTATAATATAAGCGCTTTTTATACTTGTGCGTTCAAGTATTGAAATATCTCCTGTGCGGCCGTTTATGTATACGTGTGTATAACCTGAAAGATGGCAGTCGTTGGCTTCAGCCCCCACACACAAGGTGCGGGGGTGTTTGCAAAAATATCGCATTTTCACACTTAATCCGACGTCTCGGTCCTGTGAAGGAGGTGGTAGCGTAGCAAACAAGGCAACCAGACTATAATGCTTTATCACTTTCACTTAGCCATAGGAGTTCGAGGGTGGGGCTACGACATAGCCCCTAGGGGCACCACGCTCTCCGAATTCGGGGCATGTATGTGCCTGACCGAGAAACAGTGCTTTGTCAAAGCGGAGGAATTCTAAACATTCCGGTAGTCGATCGAGTGGTTGACCAGTCTCTCGCTGTATCATGACAGTTAGTTTTCGGCTTTCTCTACTGAGGTGCTCGCCCGGCCGAACCGGGGCACAATCGCAGATAGTTCTCCACAGTGCGCGTTAGCCGATGATATGGAATGTAAGGCAGCAAAACACAGGAGCCGGGCAAACCCAACATTTGACCAAAGACATAATTCGGAACTGATGCATATAAGGCCTAACTCAAGACGCCGAACACTCCCTAAGGTATTCGGTCTTTATGATAACGGGCAGAACAATGCCCTAAGCCCCTAGTGTCCAGGTACACGCAAGGTCCTCTGACGCGGCTGATGCCAAAACGTCAGCCTCCTCTCTGGTTATAATGAGAAACCAGGGGATATGTAGCAACAAGAGACAGTAAAAAAGGTTTACGCAGGGTCTTAATCTGAAAAGAATCCTTGCAACGGGTCCTTGCTGCACGTCTGCGCCTTTGTCTCCGTTGTGCTGTATCCTGGACGGGTTGAACACGCTGTTCATCTATAAAAGAGAGGAACTTAGTTTTGAAAAGAAACCGTGTCAAAAATGTATTTAAAACAAAGCATGAATAAATAAATAAGGTTGAGCTTTTATTGGCTCCTTATTGCTCATACGCACAGCCCCTTGTGAAGGGGTGTGCGGCTAGGGAGCCCCTAGCTTATTTATGCCGGACTCGTCTAGCCGTGTCCGGGGTCTTGAACGACCTTTTAATGAGATGATGCCGCGTGGACCGGGCATTTTAAGTGTAAGAGACGCGTAATGTCGTATTGTGTTAAAGCGGACAAAAGCTTCACGTCCCAATAGTGCTTGATGGCTACTTTTGAATGGGGCGACATGAAAGATTAGCTTTTCGCGTCGGACGTTGTCGGGTGGCCCAAACACAACTTCTAGTAGTAAGGAGCCTGTGCACTTGGCGTGAGGGCCTAGCGTCACTCCTTCAAAGGAAGTGCGGCTATGTCGAATTTTGGTAAGGTCTACCCCCAACTTGCGGATTGTGTCCGGATATAGCAGGTTTAAATCGCTGCCCCCATCCATTAGGACTTGTGTAAATTGTAGTCCGTCGATTATAGGATCCAATATCAGAGCAGTCCATCCTGCGTTTGAATATACGGAATAGTCGGTGGTGAAAGTAATTGGTTTTAACATCCAATCTCGGGGTTTCGCTGGGGTGGACCGTGCGACACGTGCTTTAGTTGGTGCCATACTATTGTTCCGTATTATCACATGAAGTGAGTTTACTGTTTTGACTTCTTGTGGGAAAGTCTTTTGTTTTCCGGCGCTCTGCTGGTGGGGTTCGTCGTCATCCTCGCTTGGCGCGTCGAGCCCCTTGTGTTCGGTGTTGAGTCGGCCGGACTGTTTGAAGACCCAACAATCTCGGTGGGTGTGGTTTGCAGGCCTTCCGGAGGTACTGTGGATTTGACATATCAGATCCAAAATTTTGTTTAAGTTGGATAGCTCGTCACTGTTGTCCTTAAGAGGCAGTGTTTTGTTGTTCGGCAGCGAGCTTTTGAATCCGGCGTTGAGCACCGTGTTCTTTGGGCTTTTTTCTTTATTTCGGCGCTGATCCTTTCTGCGCCGTGATTTTCCGTTTCCATCTCTTATCTCGGATGTACTTGGGTCGCTGGTGCTGCATCTTGCTAGCCAGCTGTCTTCCCCCGCGCAAAAGTGGGTCATGAGGCTTGTTAGCGCGGCCATTGTTCTCGGCTTCTCTTGGCCGAGGTGTCTGGCAGCCATTTGTCTCGGACATTATGTTTAAAAGCTGCTAAGGCTTGGCGTCGAGACGATCGACTATTTGGTTCTTTTGGTAAGAAACCTGTTCGAATTTTGCTACGACTCTCGGGCTGTTGAGTTATGTGACTTAAATAAATGCGCATCCGGAGGGCGGACATAAGTCCCTTGAAAATTTGTTCGAGCGCGTCCTCGAGCTCTTCCCAACTTCCAATGGTATTTTCTGGGAGGCTTTTGAGCCAATGCCGGGCTGGCCCTTTGAGCTTGAGGGGTAAATATTTTATGGCATGGAGATCGTCTCCTCTAGCCATATGTATGTGTAGGATATAATCCTCAATCCAGACTCGGGGTCTGTTGTTCCGTCGTATGCCTCTATGTTTACGGGTTTGAACCCGCTGGAAATTCATGATCTGACACCTCATCGGTGAAACATAGTGGGTGTCTGGCGCCCCATATTTAGGTGTCTTTGTTGTCTTGAACACTCGGCGTGTTGTGTTGCTTCACAGGGCCCTCTTTTTGGCCCATAAATGGACTGACCGGGCCATCTGCATTTCTGAGGATCATGTGTCGGCTTGTGTGCGGCGCCGCTTGTTGCTTTTGGCCTGTCATCTGGTCGTCTATCCGGCCAGACGGCCTCTTTGCTTTTTGACTGTGGGGGCTCTATGGCCTCCTCGTCGAATTCTGGCAGTAGCTTGCGCTTCGGGTAGCTCTTTGTTTGTTGACCATTGCCATATTTGTCCACGGTCTTGAGTACTTTGCTCCACCTCATTCTGAGTATGTCTTCCGCTGTTCTGAGCTTCTGTTTTTCCTTCTTCAGACTTCTTGCAGTGGCGACAAGTCTTTTGTGAAGGTTCTTATGCTCCGGTGGTGTGTCCGGCGTGAGATCATCTGGACTGTTATTTTCGCCGGGCATAGATTGATTATCCGATTCGTCCTGTTCGGATGGTTGCTTGGTTGCATGTTCGTCGACCACTGGTTTGCCCTGCTCTATTGCTGGGTCGTTAGGAGTGCTGTTGTTGTCGAGGCGGGACTTAGGGCGGCACCTATGTCGCCGTTTTGGTTGTTTTTGGCGGAATTATCCTTTGCCGCGTCCCGTTGTTCCTCGTTATCGCTTCCTTTTGGGGTGTCCACCATATATACATCATGAGTTGAAGTAGCCTTCCAGTGCCCCGTAGGCGCTGGTTCTTGGTCATCTCCGGTATCGTCGTCCATACCATCGATGTCTTCGGAGTCGTAGTCTAGCATGTCGGTTAGATCGTCGACAGTGGCTATAAAGTAGGTGGTGGGTGGGCTCTGAATTTCTTCGTCGTCCGCATCCCAACCATCCTGACCGCAGTCCGGCCAGGGCTCTCCTGATAACGAGAGATGCCTTAGCGAATTCAGGATGTCGTCAAAGGGTGAGTGCTGAAAGATGTCCACGGCGGTGAACTCCATGATCGGCGCCCAATCGGATTCGATTGGTAGGGGCGCAGGAGGTTCGGAGTCCGGCAAGGAGTCCGGCACCTCGGAGTCACGAGCTTTATAAGGGACAAGGTCGGTATTCGGCTCTGTCGCCGTAGAGATTGCAGCTCCCGAGGCGGTGTCCAGCCACCTGTCCTCGATCTGCGCGGTCAGCTCCAAACTATAGGTCGGAGCGGACTCGTGTGCGGTCTCCAAGGTACTGTCCGGCAGCAGAGCTAAATCATGCCCATCGCGACAGTGCGGCACACTCGGCTGTGGCTCGAATCCATCGAAGATCAAGTCTCTGCGCATGTCAGCCGTGAAGTTTAGGCTTCCAAATCTGACCTGATGGCCAGGGGCATAGCTTTCGATCTGCTCCAGATGGCCAAGCGTATTGGCCCACAGTGCAAAGCCGCCAAACACAAAGATCTGTCCGGGGAGAAAATTCTCAACCTGGACTGCGTTGTTGTAGATCGAAGAAGCCATCAAGCCTATCGGTGACGACACAGAGGAACTCTCAATGAAAGCACCAATGTCGGTGTCAAAACCGGCGGATCTCGGGTAGGGGGTGCCGAACTGTGCGTCTAGGCGGATGGTAACAGGAGACAAGGGACACGATGTTTTTACCCGAGTTGGGCCCTCTCGATGGAGGTAAAACCCTACTCTGCTTGATTGATATTGATGATATGGGTAGTACAAGAGTGGATCTACCACGAGATTAAGGAGGCTAAACCCTAGAAGCTAGCCTATGGTATGATTGTTGTAATGGTTGTGTCCTACGGACTAAAACCCTCCGGTTTATATAGACACCGGAGAGGACTAGGGTTACACAGAGTCGGTTACAATGGTAGGAGATCTACATATCCGTATCGCGAAGCTTGCCTTCCACGCCAAGGAAAGTCTCATCCGGACACGGGACGAAGTCTTCAATCTTGTATCGTCATAGTCTTGGAGTCCGGCCGATGATGATAGTCCGGCTATCCGGACACCCCCTAGTCCAGGACTCCCTCACTCATCATTTAAGCTCAAGTGGGGTTACCACTTTTACATAATGCATTAATGTGTTCACACCATTAGAGTTGCTTTGACTCAATTCTTAGAGTTAAGCTCCCCCTAGATGTGAGATCCCCCCTTAGAGGGATGAACTAACCTTGGGTTTTGTCGATGATGACTTCATGTAGGTGTTGAAGATGTAGATGCTCAATGTTGATGTAGATCATTTGGAGCAATCCTTTAGAGTGAGTTGCACTTTCAACTTACCTGCATGGGTTAGTCCCACAAGGAACAAACAAGAATATCCATAGACATAGAGTGATGCACACACAAGATGATGTCCATGAAATCATTAGGTTACCTTGTCCCTTGCCTTACCAACATGAGGGTTTGTGACTCCTTGAACTAGTGCAAGATGTGGAAGTTGATTGCACTTGTTCTTGCCAAAATGATAAGAGTGAAGAATATTGGCGGAGTCACCCTCAAGAACTCTCTAGTTCTTCTTCTTCGGGATCCACATCATCTTGATGGGAATCCTTGGAGTTGTAGTTGTACTTGATGAAGTAGAACTTGATGTAGTCTTGGGGACCCACGTGAATGAGGCTTTAGGTGCTTCTTCAAATGCATCAATCTCTTCTTGAAGCTTGTCCTTGCCTTTGTTCTTGTGGTCTTGTGGTGAAAGATCATCTTGAGCTTGTGTTCCCTTGAAGGAGGTAGGATCATACTTCTCTTGTTGAGGAACAAACTTCATCTTGGGGTATTGATCTTCTTCCCACTCAACTCCATTGGCATTGAACTTTCGTTCAAAACCAACACCTTGATTCTTCGGTGCCTTCCTTGCTTGCGTACAATTTCCTCGAATTGCTTACTCCGGCAAGGCTCTTGTAAACACCTTTCTCTATAATTCCCTTCAATAAGCTATTTTCTTGCTCAAGTGTAACTTGGCTAAGAGAATCATTAGTGGAATCAAGAGAACTACTAGAAGCAACAATATTGGATTTGACATTATTATTGTTACTACTAGAGGAAGTATCTTTCTTGTACTTGTTACTAGACTTGACTTGAGGCATGTAAGTAGATAAGAGTAAACGCTTGGCAATGTAAGAAGAACTTTTCTTGCGGAGATCATCATTGATCGCTTTTAAGAACTCATGCACTTGCTCAAGATTGAGCTTTTCAAAGCGTAACTTCTCATGAGCCCTTAAAAGTTCTCGATGATCTTCGTAGATAGTTTCATAAGCTAACTTAAGAGAGTTTAGTTCTTTAGTTAGAAGCTCAATCTTCTCCTTATCATTGTCATTCGTTTTATCTGGTTTAGCATGATTAATTGACCTTTCATCATAGTATTCATCACTAGAGTTGTCAACAAGTAAATCATCATCGACAAGCAAGTCATCTTCATCACTATTGAAATCAACATACTTGGGATGTGTTACCTTTGGACCTTTGGCCATGAAGCATCTTCCAACACCTTCATTTGGTGAATCAAATATTTCGTAGGAGTTGGTTGACACAAGTGCTAGACCGGCAACACCTTCATCTTGAGTATATTCGGAGTCGGAGTGATTGTCGGAGTCGGAGCCGGATACCCATTCACCAACATGAGTTTGATGTCTTCGTTTTGTGTAGCTCCTTGATGACTTGTCCTTCCTTTCCGAATCCTTGCTTCTCCGTGAGGTTCTTCGTTCATAACGATCATCTCTACTCCTCCTCTCTCTTGGTGGTGATTCTTCTCTTTTGCTCCTTCTTCTTGGAGAATCTTCTCTTCTTTTGCAGGGTGACGTACACTCATTGGAGTAGTGTCTGGGTCTCCCACAATTGTAGCAATTGCGCTCTCGACTAGAAGATCTTTTGTCATTGTAAGACCTTGACTTGGAGCTTCTTTGTTTGCTTCTACTCTTGTAGAATTTGTTGAAGTTCTTCACCATTAAGCTCAATTCTTCATTGAAGGTTTGTTTCTCACTTGATGATGTGGGGGCTTCACTTGAGGCTTTGTAAGCACCACTTGACTTGTTGTGAAGTTCCTCCTTATCCTTGAGTGACATCTCATGAGCAACAATCCTTCCAATGACTTCCGTTGGCTTGAGATCTTTGTAGTTTGGCATCATTTGAACCAATGTGCACACGGTATCATACTTTCCATCCAATGCTCTTAGAATCTTCTTGATGATGAATTTGTCGGTCATCTCTTCACTCCCTAAGCCGGCAATCTCATTTGTGATAAGAGCAAGCCTAGAGTACATTTCAGCGACACCTTCACCATCCTTCATTTTGAACTTGTCAAGCTGACTTTGGAGCACATCCAACTTGGATTCCTTTGACGGACTCGGTACCTTCATGCATATCAATAAAGTATCCCAAATTTCCTTTGCATTCTCAAGACGGCTGATTTTGTTGAATTCTTCGAGACACAATCCATTGAAGATGATATCACAAGCTTGAGCGTTGTATTGCAGCATCTTCAATTCTTCCGCATTAGCTTCACGGTTCGGTTCTCTCCCATCGAAAAATTCACCTTGCAAGCCAATACAAATAATTGCCCAAACGGCGGGGTTATGTCCAAGAATATGCATTTTCATCTTATGCTTCCAACTAGCAAAATTAGTACCATCAAAGTAAGGACCTCTACGGTGATAATTTCCCTCGCTAGACGCCATACTCTCCTAGGTTGTGAAACCAAGGCTATGACCACCAAAAGCTATGGAAATCAAAGCAAATGGAGACCAAAGCTCTGATACCATTTGTAGGACCTTGAAGTATGTCTAGAGGGGGGGGGGGTGATTAGACTACTTGACCAATAAAAACTTAACCTTTTCCCAATTTTAGAGTTTGGCAGATTTTAGCTATTTTAGGACAAGTCAAGAAATCATCACACAATTCAAGCATGCATGCAAAGAGTATATAGGCAGCGGAAATTAAAGCATGCAACTTGCAAGAAAGTAAAGGGAAGGGTTTGGAGGATTCAAACACAATTGGAGACACGGATGTTTTTCGCGTGGTTTCGATAGGTGGTGTTATCGTACATCCACGTTGATGGAGACTTTAACCCACGAAGGGTAACGGCTGCGCGAGTCCACGGAGGGCTCCACCCACGAAGGGTCCACGAAGAAGCAACCTTGTCTATCCCACCATGGCCGTCGCCCACAAAGGACTTGCCTCACTAGTGGTAGATCTTCACGAAGTAGGCGATCTCCTTGCCCTTACAAACTCCTTGGTTCAACTCCACAATCTTGTCGGAGGCTCCCAAGTGACACCCAGCCAATCTAGGAGACACCACTCTCCAAGAAGTAACAAATGGTGCGTTGATGATGAACTCCTTGCTCGTGTGCTTCAAATGATAGTCTCCCCAACACTCAACTCTCTCTCATAGGTTTTGGATCTGGTGGAAAGAAGATTTGAGTGGAAAGCAACTTGGGGAAGGCTAGAGATCAAGATTCATATGGTAGGAATGGAATATCTTGGCCTCAACACATGAGTAGGTGGTTCTCTCTCAGAAATGGTAAGTTGGAAGTGTAGGTTCGTTCTGATGGCTCTCTCCACGAATGAAGAGGAGGTGGAGGGGTATATATAGCCTCCACACATAAAATCTAACCGTTACACACAATTTACCAAACTCGGTGGGACCGAATTGTTAAACTCGGTCGGACCGATTTAGTAAACCTAGTGACCGTTAGTGATTTTCAATGGGACTGACATGCATCTCGGCGAGACCGATTCGGTTAGGGTTAGGGCATAACGTAATCTCGGTAAAACCGATTACACAAACTCGGTGAGACCGATTTGGTAATAAGCTTTCCAAAGAGTTGGTCAGGTAAACTCGGTGGGACCGATTTGCTCTTTTTAGTGAGACCGAAATGTTACAAAAAGGAAACAGAGAGTTTACATTGCAATCTCGGTGGGACCGATCGCTCACTTCGGTTAGACCGAAATGTTACGAAGGGAAACAAAGAGATTACAACCCCATCTCGGTGAGACCGAGATCCCTATCGGTAAGACCGATTTGCTTAGGGTTTCTGGCAGTGGCTATGACTTTTGGAATCGGTGGCGCCGGATAGGAAGTTTCGGTGTGACCGATTTTGGCTTTGGGTATAGGTCATTAGTGGATGTGGGAAAGTAGTTGAGGGTTTTGGAGCATATCACTAAGCACATGAAGCAAGAGGCTCATTAAGCAACACCTCATCCCTCCTTGATAGTATTGGCTTTTCCTATAGACTCAATGTGATCTTGGATCACTAAAATATAAAATGAAGAGTCTTGAGCTTTTGAGCTTGAGCCAATCCTTTGTCCTTAGTATTTTGAGGGATCCACTTTCATCATCCATGCCATGCCATTCATTGAGCTTTCCTGAAATAATAGTCTTGGAATAGTGTTAGCTCAATGAGCTATATGTTGTTATGAATTACCAAAACTACCTAGGGATAGTTGCACTTTCAATTGCGTAGGGATTATACTTGTCTTTTTGTCCTGTGCTAGATTTTATCACCGTAGCACTGCCGTGGTTTCGCGGTTCTTTTCAGATTCAAACTTTCGTTTGGATCTGACGTGGTGCGGTACTACCGCCCGTCTGGCGCAGTATTACCGCTAGTCTGGTACTTCCGCCCGTCTAGCACGGTACTACCACACTCGCTGCGGCACTAAAGTTTTACTACTGGTCCCACCATGGTACTACCGTGACCTCGCATGGTACTACCGCGACTTGGAGCAGTACTAAAATTTTAGTACCGCAAGCTCTGGCAGTACTACCGTGGATCACATCTATCTCATGGCAACTTTCACGTATACGTTCTATGTGTTTCTTGTGCTTTGCCATGGTCTTTGCATTGATCCTTTTGCGTTTCGTGGGTGTTTTGCGTTTGTGTCTCAGGTGGTGGCTCTCGCCGTTCCAATCCCAGTCGTGACACGGGCTCCAAGCGTCTGCACAATCCAGGTGAAGCACCAGAGGGCTCCACTGCCCCCAAGCGCCATGTCAAGACATCCGCTAACAAGCACAAGGAACCTACTAAGGGCATGGACGAGATACCCCAATCTGAGTACGTCCGTCTCAGGCAGCTCAACCCGTATGTGAACCCTCGTGCTACTGTTAGATGTTGTGAGCTGTTTTGGAACAAGCAACAAACTCTCACTTATCTGGATGTCATCAAGAACAAGCAGAATACCTACGTGGATGTCAAATGGATAGAAATGCATCACCTGAGGAAGGACAAGCATCGTGAGTACTTTGGAGAAGCTCTGGACTTGGTGGAGTAGTTTGGTATTGAACATGTGATCTCTTTTCACCTTGACTATGACCACGAGCTTATCATCGGTTCTTTGCCTCAATATACTTTCACCACGATGAGGAGCGGAGGATGACCTGGATGACCAATGGCCGTAAGTTGACTGCTACTTGGAAGGAGTTCATGGATCTGCTCCATGTTCCAGATGACGGGCTTGCCACTCCCGTGGGTGTCCGCCCCCATGCTAATTCTGAGTCTGCTAACAAGGACAAGCTTCAGCCATTCTATGTTGGGAAGGCGCTTGCCAATGGAAAGTCGGCATGGGTGCTCAACTCTTTTCTGGATATCATGTATCGCATCTTCCGCAACTCATTGTTCCCTCGCATTGGTGACAAGGACAAGGTTCATGCCTATATGGTGGATATGATGCTCCTGTGTGAGGAGCCCGGGGGTCTTCAGACTCAGCCACTTGATGTCTCACACATCATGTGGTGTGAGCTTCGGTTTGCGGTGTTCAACCGCAAGGTGCCTATCTATGGGCCCTATCTGTTTCTGCTGATCTCGAAGACTTGGGAGAAGATGTTCCCTGGTGATGAGTTCCTTGCTCCAGACTAGATTCGACATGATCCCATCTGTCTCCGTGTCAAGCCCAACTGGGCCAACACTACTACTCGTGCTGAGGTGACTGCTGCTAGGGCTGCTGTTGATGAGGAGGATGCTGGTGCCGAGGATGTTGCTGAGGGCCGTGCTGCTCGGTCTTCCCATAGTTCCTCTATGCCCTCGTGGGCCAAGAAGCTGAAGGACAAGATGAAGACTCTTTTCTGCATGCAAGCTAAGGGGCAGTACAGGACTCACGTGGCATCTAAGGAGAGTCGCCGCCGGGACAAGAAGATCTTGCAGCTGTATGGCGAGGAAGTGTCTGGCGGCTCTGAGGATCGCATCACTCCAGAGGCTGAGTGGATGGAGAAGCAAGGCTACAAGTGGACTGATTCTGAGAAGGACGTCGAGGAGACCATCCTGCCGCCGAGGAGTCTGACGAGGAGCATTGGGATGAGTTCCCTGCTTGAGCCACCCCTTGTGTGTAGGTATCCTCTCTGCCTTTTTGGTGTCTCGATGCCAAAGGGGGAGAGAGTGTAAGGATTTGCGAGTCGTGTGTCGTCGTTTGTGTTCGGTGTGTTTGATGCTTTCTCGCTTGAACCTCGTTTCAGTTGCTTTGGGTAGCTTTACTTCATATGGTATAAGACATATGCACTCTATCTATCTTAGCGAGCTTGTGATATATTGTGCTACCTTTGTGCTATGCTCTGCTTAGATGTTAGTTATCATGCCTTTGTCTCTAAAATATAGGGGGAGTGTTGATCCTAGTTTGTGTGCTATGCAGTCCAAAGCATCCATATAGATTGCACACATCTAGGGGGAGCCCGTCTATATTCTAGAGAGGAGGGGTTTGCCTTTGCTCAATATTATCTCATCTATGTGCAAATCCCGTATTGTCATCAATCCACCAAAAAGGGGGAGATTGTAATGGCATATTTATCCCTTAGGTGTTTTGGTGATTGATGACAATGTTTTTGCGGACTAATTGTGTGCCTTGAGTTTCTCAGACGCTTCATCACTAGGCACGAGACGATTCGGTGCCCCTCGAAGACTATTGAAGACGGCGTTGTTCTACGTTTCTTTTTGGTGGATTTGAGTCGTAGGAGAGCCGTACGATTAAGAGGGGGTCCGCGTCGGAAAGGTTCGGGTGGAATCATCACGTACACGTTTCCTTCCTTGCCTCCACCTTTCCCTTGCACTTTGGAGCTTTCCTCTGTTATCCTCCTTGTGCTTGCTCTAACGGCTACTGCTGAACTTGCGGTAGTACTGCTCTATGGAGCGGTAGTACCGCTGGGGTCCATGGTAGTACCGCTCCTGTGGAGCCTTAGTACCGTGGCTCCCAGGCCTAGTTCCGCTCCGGTACGGTAGTAGGGGTGGATGTAATTTTTTACATCCGCGCCCACACGGTAGTACCGCAAGTCCAGCACGGTAGTACCGTGGGAGCCCACGGTAGTACTGCTCCCCTGGAGTCATAGTACCGTGGCCCTCATACCTAGTACCGCTGCACTGTGGTAGTAGCAGCGGATGTAATTTTTTACATCCGCGCTGAGCAGTAATGTCGCGCCTCGTCTTGTGAGTAGTACTGTGCCCGGTTCAACTAGATTCTGATTGTCTGCGTCTTAAGCGGTAGTACGCGTCGGATTTTTACCTTTGTTTCGTTTTCGGCGGATGTAGGCACAGATGTATTTTATTCATCGCACTCTTAAATGGGCTAGGACTTTCTGCCTTGCGGTAGTACCGCAAGGGGAAATGTAATACCGTGCTAGCGGAATCTTGCTCTCGGTCGAGCAAGTCGACCTACTGCTCATCGCCATGAAATACCGTGGTCCCTTGCGGTAGTACCGCGCTCCTGGAGCGGTAGTACCGCATGTCGCAGGCTGAACATGTGGATAACAGTTGGATCTTTTCCACGACTATAAAAGGGGTGTCTCCTACCTCTAGTTGACCACCTCTTCCACCTCTAAGCTCCATTGTTGCTCCAAGCTCCATTTTCGCCCGATCTCTCTCCCTAGCCAATCAAACTTGTTGATTTTCTCGGGATTAGTTGAGAAGGCCTCGATCTACACTTCCACCAAGAGAGATTTGATTCCCCCCACTTATCCCTAGCGGATCTTGGTACTCTTGGGTGTTTGAGCACCCTAGACGGTTGAGGTCACCTCGAAGCCATACTCCATTGTGGTGAAGCTTCGTGGTGTTGTTGGGAGCCTCCAATTAAGTTGTGGAGATTGCCCCAACCTTGTTTGTAAAGGTTCGGCCGCCGCCTTCAAGGGCACCAATAGTGGAATCACGGCATCTCGCATTGTGTGAGGGCGTGAGGAGACTACGGTGGCCCTAGTGGCTTCTTTTGGGAGCATTGTGCCTCCACACCGCTCTAACGGAGACGTACTTCCCCTTAAAAGGAAGGAACTTCGGTAACACATCCTCGTCTCCACCGGCTCCACTCTTGGTTATGTCGCACCTTTACTCTTGCAAGCTTACTTGTGTTGTATCCCTTGCTTGCTCGTGTGTTTGTTGTTGTTGCATCATATAGGTTGTTCACCTAGTTGCATATCTAGACAACCTACTTTGATGCAAAGTTTAAATTGGTAAAGAAAAGCTAAAAACTGTTAGTTGCCTGTTCACCCCCCCCCCCCTCTAGTCAACCATATCGATCCTTTCATATAGGCTCAATCATTTATGTTCATATGTACATCCCACATAGTGAATCCCAGAAAAACATTTCCGTTTGTATGTATATCACACACAATTTTTTATGTGGAAACGTTTGTGCTAGGTGGTCTAACGCAAACAGTTCTCTGGCCAAAGTCGTGTGTGATTCTTCATTGATACAACATGCCTACTTTCTAGAAACCGTGTGTGTTGTTTGAGTTCATCGCCCACGATGTTGTCTGAGAAACTGTATGCAATAGAAAACCCCGATGAGCAGGCTAATTGGTCTATTATTGATAATCCATTTAGTAATCAAATTGACATTTCTTATAAAACACACCATATATTTCATATCTATATTACGGCAACCATGATTTCATAATTGAATTACATCAGATAGCTTCAACACTCAGTTACACCATATAGTCATATAGCTAGCTATGCCATTACACAACAACACCAAGTTTCACATGCAACATCAAAAACCTTTAGAAATTAGCATCATACACGGTAAATAGATAGATGAATCTCATCTGGGAAACTGCAGAAGTGGAAGGCAAATATTTAGCCTTAAGTGATGTTGAATGTCCTTGCAACTTTAGGCTAGTGGCTATGGATAATTGCCTGCCTAACCTTCGTCCTCTTGAGTAATACTTCAATATTGTACAGTGGGTGTTGAATGAATACCTTCCTCGCCTCTTGACATGCAGGTGGTTTGAGAGATAATCATGGGTGAACTGCTTTGGAAAGGACTGAAAACAAAAATATGCATAAATAGCTGTTTTAAATTTTGAAATGGCACAAGGGAAAAAACAATGTAAAAGAGTTAGTACCATACTATAGTTGACCGATGTCTTCTTCATTGTGCAAACAAAGATCTTGCTGTTATTCATCGCAAGTTTCTTTATCCTAAAATATTTTTGAGTTTCTTGACTTGACTGATATTCATGGACATCTCATTTCCCCATATGGAAAATGGGCTGAACAGTGGGTCTAAATCTCTGACAACAAGACCTACATGTGCAAGACCAAATTGTTAAAAACCTAAATATTACAATGAGTCCTATAACTGCACAATAATGTGCTATTAGCCAACGGACCATGCATGTGAAAACCTTGATGGTAAACCTCATTGCCTCCCATTGTTTCCCTGCAACACATATAAGACAGATCTTGGTCAGATTGTCTGAGAGTTGGCATACTATCAGTAGAATATGTTAATGAAAAATAGACATGCGCCGAAGACCTCTACAACACTACCAAGACCCAAGGATAACACAAACCTTGCTAAACAACTTGGAAATAGAGCAATTGTATATGTTTCTCGTGTATTTAGTATAGCCAAACTCGATTTATTTGTCACATGCATAACAATACAAAATTGTACCCACAACAAATGAACATCAGATTGCTGAATTGAACCAAATGGTTAACTGGACAACAGAACAAATGAACTAAACAGTTAACTGGATAGCGAAACAAATGAACCAAATAGTTAACCGAGCACCATGTTGTAGAATAGAACATATACTAGAAGATAAGACAGTTAACCAAACCAAGAATGCTTGATAACTACTTGGAAATGTAGCTTGTTGGACCAAACTGTTAACTGAACATTACATTTCAGAAGATCAGATCGCATATTAACATTACAGAGGACAATTCACTAGAAGGCGCCGGCGGTGGCCTTGAGAAAATACCACGAACTGTATTTTAAAGTAGCCAACCGTGTGGCGGCGTCGACGGTGACCTCGAAGGTGAGGTGCTCCTCCAAGATCTGGTGGTTGGCACGCATGGCAGCCATCGCGACTCATCCGCGCATGCGGCTGTGATTTACTTCTTTGCTACCAGATGCTCTTGAGCTCCTTGCTATACTATGTGCAAAATGGCTATGGGCGATGCTTATTTGGAGGACAGGGCAGTGATTTGGGCGGAAGGTGCCGCGCCGTCGGTCGGGGCATGTGGGATGGAGAAGGAGGAGGACGATGGGGATGGGGTGTTGATTACCTGACTATATCGACAAGGTTGCGCAGCAAGAAGAAGCGTCATCGTTCAGGAGGCGGTACTACAAGTAAACAGTGAAGGTTTGAACTTAGAAAGGAAGGAGGAATAGTGGAAATGTGGCTTTTGGTCGGGGAAGGGGTGGGGAGCTAGATGTATCCACGTTTGCCAAAATTTTTTGCTCGGTGCCGCGAGAAACTGGCACGAAGTGTGGTTGAAGCACGAGCGATGGACTGTAGACGAAGAAGCTTCCGGCGTAAGCCATACACACGATTCTTGCTAGTAAACTACTTGTGGTGTACCTAATTTTTTCATCCGGATTCGAAAGACAGGATAGTGTTACGGAGGGAAAGGATGGTGTTTGAATTGCTAGAATATTTATCTGTCGTGGACATGCAACTATTGTTGGAAATATGCCCCAGAGGCAATAATAAAGTGGTTATTATTATATTTCCTTTTTCATGATAATATTTTATTATCCATGCTATAATTGTATTGACTGGAAACTCAAATACATGTGTGGATACATAGACAACAACATGTCCCTAGTAAGCCTATACTGGACTAGCTCGTTGATCAAAGATAACTATGGTTTCCTAGCCATGGACATGAGTTGTCATTTAATAATGGGATCACATCATTAGGAGAATGATGTGATGGCCAAGAGCCAAACTATGAACGTAGCATAGATCGTATCAAGTTTATTGCTATCATTTTTCTGCATGTCAAGTATATGTTCCTATGACCATGAGATCATGCAACTCACTAACACCGGAGGAGTGCCTTGTGTGTACCAAACATTGCAGTGTAACAGGGTGACTATAAATGTGATCTATAGGTATCTCCGAGGGTGTTCATTGAGTTGGCATGGATCAAGACTGGGATTTGTCACTCCGTATGACGGAGAGGTATCTCAGGGCCCACTCGGTAATACAACATCACAATAAGCTTGCAAGCAATGTGACCAATGAGTTAGTGACGAGATCTTGTATTACGGAACGAGTAAAGATACTTGCCGGTAACAAGATTGAACTAGGTATGGAGATACCAACAATCGAATCTCGGGCAAGTAACATACCGATAGACAAAGCGAACTGCATACGGGATTAGCTGAATCCTTGACATTGAGGTTCAACCGATAAGATCTTCATAGAATATGTAGGAAGAAATATGGGCATCTAGGTCCCGCTATTGTTTATTGACCATAGAGGTGTCTCGGTCATGTCTGCATAGTTCTCGAACTCGCAGGGTCTACACACTTAACGTTTGCTGACGGTATAAGTATAGTTGAGTCATTATGGTGGTTACTTAAGGTTGTTTGGAGTCCCGGATAAGATCTCGGACGTGACGAGGAACTCCGAAATGGTCCGGAGGTGAAGATTGATATATTGGACGAAGGGTATTGGAGTCCGGAATTGTTCCGGGGGTACGGGGTGATGACCAGCGTCACCGAAAGGGGTTTCGGGGGCCCCAGCGAGTGTTGGGGGGGCCCATGGGCCAAGGGAAGCGGCCAAACCAGCCCATTAAGGGGCTGAGCGCCCTCCTCACCCCATCTCACGTAACCAGGAGGGTTGGGGCACCCCCTAGGGCTTCCCACCTCCCAGCTTGGGGGGCAAGTCACCCTAGGGGAGATCCCATCTACCCTGGCCCCCGCCCCCTAGAGAAACCCTAGGGGCGCCACCCCTCCCCCTTCCCCTATATATAGAGAGGTAGAGAGAGGGCAGCCGCACCCAAGAGCAGATCTCCATGCCACGACGCTGCCTCTCCTCTCCCTCGCATCCCTCTTCCTCTCCGTAGTGCTTAGCGAAGCTCTACTGAGATTCCGCCACCACCACCGCCACCACGCTGTCGTGATGTCGGAGGACTTGAGCTACTACTTCACCATCGCTCGATGGATCGAGGAGGTGAAGGCGTCATCAAGCCATACGTGTGTTGAGCGCGGAGGTATCGTCTGTTCGGCACTTGTATCGAGAGTTCGCAGGACGGATCATGATTGGATCGCGAAGACGTTCGACTACATCAACCGTGTTTTTTAATGCTTCCGCTTAGCGGTCTACAAGGGTATGTAGATCCAATCTCTCCTCTCGTAGATGGTCATCTCCTAGATTGGATCTTGGTGAGCGTAGGATTTTTTTCCCATGCAACGTTCCCCAACAGTGGCATCATGAGCTAGGTCTATCCGTAGATGACATCACGAGTAGAACGCAAAGGAGTTTGTGGGTGTTGATATTCAGATTGCTTCCTTCCTTGATCTTTTCTTGATTCGGCGGTATTGTGGGATGAAGCGGCCCGGAGCAACCTTACATGCCCACGTACATGAGACCGGTTCCATCGGCAGACATGTGACTTTGTTGCATAAATATGGCTGGCGGTTGTCTTTCTCTCCCACCTTAGTTGAATCGGATTCAATAAAGGCGGTCCTTGTAGAAGGTTAAATAGCAACTTGCATATCACCATTGTGGCTTTGTGTAGGTAAGAATTGTTCTTGCTAGATACGCATAGCAGCCACGTAAAACATGCAACACAATTAGAGGACGTCTAACTTAATTTTGCAGGGTATGTTGTGATATGATATGGCCAAAGACATGATGAGATATATTTGATGTATGAGATGATCATGTTTGTAATAGTTTATATCGACTTGCATGTCGATGCATACGGCAACCGGCAGAAGCCATAGGGTTGTCTTTAATTATTATATGACATGCGTGTCAATCATTAAGCGTTATGTAATGATTTACTTTATGAAAGCACAAGTGCTCCCAAGGTGGTTTTGGTAATTAATGTCAACATATCTCTTGTTGGACTAACACTTTTATCTAGTATGTTTCAGATAAGTTCAACAATGGAGTGGCATGGACTAAAGGATGTGGGAACTCCTTCAAGATGCTAAGGACAAAGGATTGGCTCAAGCTTCAAGCTCAAGACTCTTCATTTTACATTTTAGTGATCCAAGATCACATTGAGTCTATAGGAAAAGCCAATACTATCAAGGAGGGATGAGGTGTTGCTTAATGAGTTTGTTGCTTCACAGTGCTTAGTGATATGCTCCAAAACCCTCAACTAATTTCCCATTTCGACACATATGTCCTAAACCTAAAGTCAAACTCGGCCCCACTGATTCTTTTTATCCGGCGCCACCGAGTTTGGATGTCATGGCCACTACCACAAACCCTAGGAAAATCGGTCTCACCGATAGGGATCTCGGTCTCACCGAGATGGGATTGTAATCTCTCTGTGTATGTCCATTACCAAAATCGGTCTCACCGAGTTTGAGTAATCGGTACTACCGAGATTACAATGCAAACTTCCTGGTTGATTCATTACCAAAATCGGTCCTACCGAGTTTGTGTGTCAGTCAAACCGAGTTTGCTCGACCAACTCTCTGAAAGCTTATTACCAAAATCGGTCTCACCGAGTTTGTGTAATCGGTCTTACCAAGATTACGTTATGCCCTAACCCTAACCGAATCGGTCTTACCGAGTTGCATATCGGTCCCACCGAAAATCCTAACGGTCACTAGGTTTACTAAATCGGTCCGACCAAGTTTGTTGATTCGGTCCCATCGAGTTTGGTAGATTGTGTGTAACGGTTAGATCTTGTGTGGAGGCTATATATACCCCTCCACCTCCTCTTCATTCGTGGAGAGAGCCATCAGACTGAACCTACACTTCTAGCATACATTTTCTGAGAGAGAACTACCTACTCATGTGTTGAGGCCAAGATATTCCATTCCTACCATATGAATCTTGATCTCTAGCCTTCCCCAAGTTGCTTTCCACTCAAATCTTCTTTCCACCAGATCCAAATCCTATGAGAGAGAGTTGAGTGTTGGGGAGACTATCATTTGAAGCACAAGATCAAGGAGTTCATCATCAACGCACCATTTGTTACTTCTTGGAGAGTGGTGTCTCCTAGATTGGCTAGGTGTCACTTGGGAGCCTCCGACAAGATTGTGGAGTTGAACCAAGCAGTTTGTAAGGGCAAGGAGATCGCCTACTTCATGAAGATCTACTGCTAGTGAGGCAAGTCCTTCATGGGCGACGGCCATGGTGGGATAGACAAGGTTGCGTCTTCGTGGACCCTTCGTGGGTGGAGCCCTCCATGGACCCGCGCAACCGTTACCCTTCGTGGGTTGAAGTCTCCATCAACGTGGATGTACGATAGCACCACCTATCGGAACCACGCCAAAAACATCCGTGTCTCCAATTGCGTTTGAATCCTCCAAACCCTTCCCTTTACTTTCTTGCAAGTTGCATGCTTTACTTTCCGCTGCTCATATACTCTTTGCATGCTTGCTTGATATGTATTGTGAATGTTAAACTTGTGCCTAAACTCCACTTAAACTTAAAGAATCTTAAAAACTGCAACTTTGGTACTTAGTGTCTAATCACCCCCCCCCTCTAGACACCTCTTCTCAAGGTCCTACAAGTGGTATCAGAGCATTGGTATCCATTGCCTTGGTTTAATCACCATTGGAGGAAGATGGATGAGTCTACTTTGGGGAGTCTTAGACATAGAGTGCCTATTCTTGATGGAGAGTACTTTCATGAGTGGAAAAATGAGATGCTTGTAATTTTCAATCAATATCTATCACACCCTGCATTTTGTAACATTTCATTTTCATTGTAAAGCATGGAAATTTGGACCAACAAAAACTTTTTGCATTATTTGGCTTTTATTTGGAGTTGGTTTTCTCTCTGTGATTCTTTTCAAGTGCTTCTTGAAGTCAACTACTTTACCCTCTATATTTCATCTCCTTACCCCAAGCTCCTGACCAATGACCATGCCATGTGTATAGTGCAATATAGAATTTTCTTACAAAAATAATTTGGCCGAAAGTATTTTCTAAATTTAGTTTTCCAAAACCCACGAATTGAGGTTTGCCTTTGCAAATACTTGATCAAGGGCAGTAAAATCTTTCTAAAATATATTTGACTCTTATTAGGCATAGGATGCCCGAAACCACAAAAATATAATTTTAAAAGTTGTTTTACTATTTTACTTAAAAGCTTTTTCTTAAGGCCAGAAATGGTCTTTAATAGGGAAAAATTATTTTATTGCCTCAAAAATATTTGACAAAATTTAGGGAAACTCATGGGACATATATTGTCCATATATAAGAGTTTCAACACATGGTCATGTTCAAAATATTGGTCAAATCCCTCTAAAACCCTTCCTGGATATTTCAAGCTTTTGAAATATTTACAAAGGAAATATTCTCCAAAAATTCCAGGAAAATTCTATCATGTCACATATGACATATTTGATGATCTTGCTAGAGAACAAGATAACATCATCAAAACCCCTCAAAACCATTTCTGTCCATTCTGAAGTTTGATCAACTTTACATTGCCAAAAGTGTCCAAATGTGCTCAAACCTGGTGAACATGCTTCATGGGTCCAATTATGCATCTAGACCAAATGGCACAGGTTGGAGAAGAGGAAATCTTGGTCAAAGTGCCTCAAAACCCTCTCTGACCAGAATCAAGTTTGAACTACTTTGCACTACCAACTTTTTCTCCAAGACCCCAACTTTGGTGATCCTGATCATATGACCAAATAAGGCCACCACACCAAGTGGTGCATCAAGGAGAAATTATCTACTCCACTGGATCTACACAAATCCATTTCTGCCCATTTCTAGGGTTTGCAAGAGTTGCATTGGCAACTTTGTTCAAATAAGCTCTAAATGGGTGGAAGGCCCTAAATATCGTGACATTTCACCCCATGGAGTATCTTGGCAGTGGAAGTCATTAGCTTATCAAAACCCCATCAAACACCTTACGGCAAATAACTAAAATGCCTATTTTGGCCACTTTCACTAATCTCCTTGAGTTCATCTTTTTACCACAACCCCTCCTCGTTCCCCTCTGTCACTTAGATGCTTTTCTACCCGAGGAAGAAATGAGAAAGAAGGAGGAACCTCATTTGTCCTTCTGGACAACATCTTCCTCTCTCTCTCACACCTCTCTCTCTCTCTCCGCACTTTTGAGCATCCAAGGCTCTTTCCTAGTTTTGCCCCCTCTCACTGTAGCTCCCAGACACGAGTGGACGCACGCGCGACGCGGAAAAGCCGCGGATGCCGGCCAAAGTCACGCTCTGGAGCACGTCACTGCGCTCCCGACCGTTGACGCCGCATTCCCGACCACCTCGTGCCTCCCCCTCGCGCCAGTCGATGTGTCTCGACGTCTGCGACACGCCGCCGTGCAGTCCCCCTTGTCTCTCCCTCTCTCTCACCTCCTGCAGCGCGTGCCCGACGCCGCCCGGCTCGGCCAATGCTCGGCCTCACACGCGCGAGCGCCAGAACCTTCCCCCGCTCTCTCTCCTTCTCCCTGGCGCCCTACTCCACCTCCACGAACACCGTGGACAGCTCCACTCTTTCTCCAACGGCCTCCAGAGCCGATCCCGCGGGCGCCCGTAGGCCATGCCTACGGTGAACCGCGGCCAGCCTATATAAGGCGCCCCCGAGCCTCTCTCTTCTTCCCTGTCGCTCCTCCACACACCCAATCGACCTCCAACACCATTCTCTCCTCTCCAGAACCACCCGAGCTCGAGATCGAGCTCAAGCACCGCCGCCTTGGCTCGTCGGCGTCCGCGCGGTACAGGCCTTCTCCACCCCAGCTCTCTCTCGATCTGGAAGCGCGAGGCGCCACTGACTCTTTCCCCTCTCTTTCCCCCTTGTTTTGCAGCCGGAAACGGCCGGAGCCACCGACTCCCGAAGCGCCTCCGCCGCGTGACCTCGTCGCCCGTGGCGAGCCACTCCGCGACTGTCTCCACCACCACGTAACCGCGACTCCACCACAGTCCAACGGTAGCCCCGCATCCTTCCCGTGCCTGATCGCCGCCCGGCGAGCTCGCGTCGCCTCGGCGGAGGTGAGCGGCGGACGCCGTGGGGCCGCCCGTCGACCTCGCATACTGACGGGTGGGATCCACCGTCGAGTTTAAAGCGTGTGTCTTGGCAAGACCGATCCGCCGTCGGTGAAGGCGTATTCAGCCTTACGCCTTGACGTGGCAGCCGCGTGGGCTGGGTTTTCCCCCTAGGCCTGCTCTTGCCGTGGCCTCTCGGCCCGATGTACAGCGCCATTTCTCTTTTTCCTTTTCTATCTTATTTCCAAAAACTCCACAGGACAGAATAATTGTCCAAATGAATTGATTCCAATTTCTAAATTCCTAAAATATTGCAACCTATTTAATGGTGCAACTTTCATTCAAATCCAACAACCTTTTCTTCTCTGTAAATATTTAAATGTGGTTTTAGCATTTAAATAAGCCTTTAAAATCTATATCTCCTATTCGCTACTCCGAACCAAAACCAAAAGTTGTCCCTTCCTAGCTTTCCTCCTAGTATTTTACAAAATAAGTTGACATTTTTCTGAGCACTTTGACTTTTCTATTTTTATTATTGTCTTATTTTCCCGTTGTTTTCTTGCGACGTTAGATCCCGTATTTGACGAGGTAGCTGAGGAAGAAGGAGGAGCAGGGCCTGAAGACTTTGAGGATCAAGCCAACCAAGGCAAGCAGCCCTTTGACCATGACAATGAAATCCCTTTACATGCATGTCATATATAGCTCTTATTCTTGTTGCATCGGAATCATGATGGGAGGGTGAACCACATAGGTTGGTTGCCTCCGTTATTTTCTTGTTGATACTTGCATTGTGCATGGCCCTACCATCTTATGAGGGTTATGACGGTGGGAGTAGATAGGATGCTAAGTAGTGCTACGCAAAAAGGGATGGGGATATGCATGGTGATGGAGACAAAATATTTTCAAAGTCCTTTCGAAAACCCCGTCGGGTGCCACTTATGCCCGAGGGAGATGATGAAATGGGTGACCACTTGATGACGAAGTGGTGTGCCAAGCAAAGGGTGTGTTGTTTTCAAAACGGATTGGTCGGAGTTGCGACCGTTATTCCAACCTTACATGCGCGACCACTCTACCCTTATATGGGAAAGGGCATTATTGAGTACCTAGTCGATACTAGCTTGGAGCCCGCATTACTAGTGACGAGGAGAGTTGGTGCTCTCTCTTGGGGCGGGTCGTGCGGGTAGGGCGGCCATGACCATCTTTATGGGGCACCGGACACACCGTTGGTACCCGTGCGGTGGTATGTGATGAATATGGGAGCAAGGCTCCACGAAAATGTTATGTGAAATGTTGGGCACGGGGTTCTTGCCAATCGAGTGGACTCCATGTTAGTGTCGTCTAGGGAAAGGTAGTGATCGGTGCTTACCCGGTACTTGAGGTACCGCATGGTCGTGGATGACACGGAAGTTCCCGGATCTAGTGGGTAAAGTGTGCAACCTCTGCAGAGTGTAAAACTATTGAATAGCCGTGTCCACGGTCATGGACGATTAGGTAAGCGATCTTGGGCTACGTCCACTTGTTTTCAAACCAGTGTGTGTGAGATGATGGAGATGTCTTGGATCAAGTCAAAGGACTTGACACGATTGAGATGGGTTGGTGCCCACTCTGTTTATGATAAATGGGTTGGTGCCCATTCTATTTATGTTGATATCTATGACCAGTACTCATGGTTACTTGAATTCTCTTGATGCATGCTTTATAGGATGTTGAACATGTCTATGCACTCAAAACTAGCTTTATGCAAAATCTACCTATGTCATGCATTGTTGTACCCTGAACCAAAACATGGGTTGCTTGCGAGTACATTCAAAGTACTCATTGGCTTGCCACTGGTTATTTAATTGACCAGGCATGGAAGAACCAGAGTTCGAAGAAGAGTTCTTTGGAGACGATCATGCGAACTAGGATGTTTCCCAGTCAGAATTCCTGTAGGGTTAAGGCAGATGGCATGGGTTCTACTTATCGATGACGATTTCCGCTGCTTATGTTTCATTTGATGTTCAGCCCTTAAGGCTTTATCGTTGTAAGACTTGACCATAATGGTCACAATTTGTGTAAGACGGTATGTATGGATGTAAGACTCTTGTTATTCAGCTTCTGTGTGTTCAGTGAGCATTGATCTCTGGGATCACTGTACACGTGCATTCGGTGATCACGACTTATGAGTCGGGGTCCCCACAATATCATTTGAACAAGTACATTTCTAGCCCTTGTGCACCTCATGTTGAACCTATGCATCCTACCCATGATGAGTCAATTGACATGATTTGGAATCTTAGAACTGCCGAACTCATCATTAGAGGATTGCCTAGAAACTTGATTGGATGTTTGCCTACTCTTAAGTGTGCCTACACTACATGGAAATTTCTTGAGGAACACTTTCCAAATTATTCCTTGAAAAATCTTGATGAAATTCTCCATAAGTCTATTGCTTTGAGTAAGATGAATACTAGTGATCCTATGTTTGGTGATCGTCTATTTGAGCTTACAAACCTTATGTGTGCCAAAGGAGATGTTGGAATTATTGGTGATATTATTTCCGAAGCTATAAAAATTCATAAGCAAGATCATTGTTGAACTCACTCTAATGAATTACCCTCTCTAGAATTTGATCCACCACATGACGATGTTGAACATGGATACTATGATGAGGATGATGATAGTGACTTCGATCTTGATGATGCAACGAGACATTTTGGTCTTATGGCAAATCTTCGGGGATATATGTCAGGAGGAAAGGAATGGGTTCTTGATAGTGGATGTACCGATCACAAGACCGGAGATAAAGACATGTTTCGTGAGCTTGCTGAAAATGATAGTCCTTGAAAGTATGTCACTTTCGGTGACAACTCAAAGGGTAAGGTGGTTGGCCTCGGTAAGGTGGCCATATCACATGATAGCTCCATACAAAATGTCATGCTCGTTGAATCTCTTGGATACAACTTACTTTCAGTATCTAGACTTGCTTATTTTGGTTTCAATGTCCTATTTACTGAAGTAGATTGCCAAGTGTTTCGTTGAGACAATCATAAAATGGTCTTTACCGGTGTGCGTAGAGGTGATCTATACATTGTTGATTTCACTAAAAAGGCTCAACCTAAAACTTGCTTCTCCACCAAGATGAAGAAAATGAGGAAGTGCATCAAGATGAACGTCAACAACCTCCTTCTCCACCACGACAAGAGAATGACGACATTCACATACAACGGGTGCAAGCCAGTGTTGCACATGCGGAACACTTGGGTTAAACTTGATGAGCCTAGCATGTACAAACATGACCCTGGAACACAACAGACTGAAAGGTCATATAACAGATATGGTCAACATGGAGATTTTCACCATTGAAACCACATCATCTCACGTGATGATCGGACTTGGGTTGGTGAATTTGGATCGTGTTACACTCGGACAACCGGAGGGATGTTTATTTGAGTGGGAGTTCTTAGGTAATATGATTAATAGAACTCATTCTCATGAACAATAGTCTAAAGTTGCCTTTGCAAATTTATGTTGTAGATCAATGGCTCGCGTAGTAGCTCCCCTGAATTTCAACGTTCCTAGAGAAAGCTAAGCTAAAAGATGATGGAAGTAACTTCGTGGACTAGGCCCATAATCTGAGAATTATCCTCATGGCTTCCCATAAGTCTTATGTCCTTGATGCACCGCTTGGTGCGCCAGTCCCTCCAGCGGCTGTGGACATTGTGAACGCCTGGCACTTGCGTGTTGATGACTACTCAATAGTTCAGTGTGCCATGTTGTATGGCTTAGAGTCGGGACTTCAAAGGCGTTTTGAACGTCATGGAGCACATGAGATGTTCCAAGAGTTGAAGTTTATCTTTGAGAAGAATGCCCAGATCGAGAGGTATGAGACCTCTGATAAGTTCTATGCTTGCAAGATGGAGGAGGCGGGTCTATAAGTGAGCACATACTCAGAATGTCTGGGTACTACAACCGTCTGGCTGAATTTGGAATTGAGCTCCCGGCAGAGGCTGTCACTGACTGAGTTCTTCAATCGCTACCACCTAGCTACAAGAGCTTTGTGTTGAACTATAACATGCAAGGGATGAAAAAGTCAGTCTCCGAGATGTTCGCGATGCTGAAAGTTGCTAAGTCAGACATCAAGAAGGAGCATCAAGTGTTGATGGTGAATAAAACTACTAGTTTCAAGAAGGGCAAGGGAAAGAAGGGAAACTTCAAGAAGGGTGGCAAAATAGTTGCTCCTCCCGTGAAGAAACTCAAGGCTGGACCCAAGCCAGAAACTGAGTGCTTCTATTGCAAGGGAACGGGCCACTGGAAGCGGAACTGCCCCAAGTATCTGGGCGACAAGAAGGGGGCCAACGTCAACAAAGGTATATATGATATACATGTTATTGATGTGTACCATACCAACTCTCATTGTAGTGCCTGGGTATTTGATACCAGTTTGGTTGCTCACATTTGCAACTCAAAGCAGGAACTATAGAATAGATAGAGGCTTGTAAAGGATGAAGTGACGATGCATGTGGGAAATGGCTCCAAGGTTGATGTGATCGCCGTCGGCACGCTCGTTCTTCGATTAACATCGGGATTAGTGATGAACCTGAATAATTGTTATTTAGTGCCTGCGTTGAGCATGAACATTATATCTGGATCTTGTTTAATGCGAGATGGTTACTCATTTAAATCATAGAATAATGGTTGTTCTATTTTTATGGGTAATATCTTTTATGGCCATGCACCCATTGTAAGGGGTTTATACTTATTGAATCTCGATAGTGATGATACACATGTTCATAACATTGATGCCAAAAGATGTAGAGTTAATAGTGATAATACCACTTTCTTGTGGCACTGCCGCTTACGTCATATTGGTGTAAAGCGCATGAAGAAACTTCATGATGATAGAATTTCGGAGTCATTTGATTTTGAATCACTTGACACATGCGAACCATGCCTCATGGGCAAGAGGACTAAGACCCTGTTTTACGAAACAATGGAACGAGCAAGTAACTTGTTGGAAATCATACATACTGATGTGTGTGGTCCAATGAGCATTGACGCGTGCGGTGGATATCGTTACTTTCTCACCTTCACCGATGACTTGAGTAGATACGGGTATATTTACTTGATGAAGCATAAGTCTGAAACGTTTAAAAAGTTCAAGCAATTCTAGAGTGAAGTTGAGAATCATCATAAAGAAGATCAAATTCCTATGATCCGATTGAGGGGGAGAATATCTAAGTTATGAGTTTGACAATCACCTAAGACAATGTGGAATTGTTTCACAGTTGATGCCAGCTAGAACACCACAACGTAATGGTGTGTTTGAACGTCGTAATCGTACCTTATTGGATATGGTGCGTTCTATGATGTCTCTTACTGATCTGCCACTATCGTTTTGGGGTTATGCGTTAGAGACAGCTATATTCACTTTAAATAGGGCACCATCTAAGTCTGTGGAGATGACATCGTATGAACTGTGGTTTGGCAAGAAACCTAAGTTTTTGTATCTTAAGGTTTGGGGCTGGTACACCGCTGGAGGCATTCATATAGAGTCATATTTTGTTCTAAAGTTGTAATCTTGAGTTTTAAGTAAATAAATGATCTTCATTATTAGAGCATTGTCCCAAGTGAGGAAAGGATGATGGAGACTATGATTCCCCCACAAGTCGGGATGAGACTTCAGACTTTATATAAAAAAAGCGAGAAAGGCCGAATAAAAAAAGAAAAAGGCCAAATAAAAAAAGAAAAAAAATGAAAAAATGAGAGAAAAAGAGAGAAGGGACAATGTTACTATCCTTTTACCACACTTGTGCTTCAAAGTAGCACCATGATCTTCATGATAGAGAGCCTCCTATGTTGTCACTTTCATATACTAGTGGGATTTTTTCATTATAGAACTTGGCCTGTATATTCCAATGATGGGCTTCCTCAAAATGCCCTAGGTCTTCGTGAGCAAGCAATTTGGATGCACACGCACTTAGTTTCTTTTGTTGAGCTTTCATACATTTATAGCTCTAGTGCATCCGTTGCATGGCAATCCCTACTCACTCACATTGATATCTATTAATGGGCATCTCCATAGCCCGTTGATACGCCTAGTTGATGTGAGACTATCCTCTCCTTTTTTGTCTTCTCCACAACCACCATTCTATTCCACATATAGTGCTATGTCCATGGCTGTCGGGGCTCATATCTCTATGGCCTCGAACACCTATGGGGCACTCGGGGGCCCCTTCTGGTTCGGCAAGGGAGCGGGGACCGTGCGCAGAGAAGATCGAGGTCGAGCGTGCGGGGGAGACGGGCGATTTTTACCCAGCTTCGGGGCTCTCCGGAGAGATAAGACCCCTACTGCTGCTTTTCGTGTGTTATTTGATCTTGCTCGAGCGAGCGTATGGTGGTGCTGTGGGTCTCGAATGGACCCGAACCCCTTATACGTGCGCATGGGCCTCCCTTTTATACTCTGAAGGGGGGGATCCATAGGTGGCAGCATAGGAAGAGGGGGCAGAAAGGTAAAATCGCAGGTTGGTGCAACAGCAGACTGTGATGCCCCTACCTAACTCGACGGCGGGGACAAGGGCATTAAATGCCCGTCCGGTCGCTAACAAGGCAGGAGGAGTGACCGTTAAGTGAGCCACGGTTGCCACGATGGCGCCTCTGTCGACTCCGTTTGCCACCTCGCTCCGCATGGCTGCGTAGTGCCTCGCCACGTGCCCTTGGTATGGCCTGGTGATGACGTGTCACTGGGTGCGCTGGAGTTGGGTGGCAGCCTTGCCGCGGCAATGCCTTGCCGCGGTCCTTTTGTTGTGCCGGCAAGCTTGCGGCCGGCTGGGCTGCTGGAAGCGCGGGCGCCGCGGCAAGTTTCTAGTGATGCCTCGGTTGGCCTTCCCGGCAAGCTCCTCTTGCCGGGGCATTCGTTCTCTTGGTTAGTACTTTGTTCTTGAATGGCAGTAATAAGGTTCGGGGTACTAAGGTACCCCTACTTTAGTACACCGACAGAGCCCGGGCTGGGCCATACGGCGCCCGGCGTTGTTGGGCGAGCCCAAAAAAGTCTGCGGCACGCTGCGTGGCTGGGTCCGCACAACACGGCTCCGTGTTCACCGCGCTCCCCATAGCGGCACGCGTCGATTGCGGCGTCGTGGGAGACGTGGGTGGCGCGTGCGATCTTTAAGGCATCCACCCCCGTGATCACGGTGCAGGGCGAGGTCATTTCACCCGTCGCTCCGGCTCCGCTTTTTCGCCACGCGGCTCCCATGCGTGGGGGGTCGTGGGCGGCGAAGGTGGGAGACCGAGCCATCACGGGCGAAGATGGCAAGTCGGCCCCGCTCCTCTGCCCTCCTTGCTCCCTGATTGGCTGAGTGGGGCGGTTGAGCCCCCACCTTGCCCTTTAAAAGGGACGGGGGGAGCACAATAGCCCCGCACTTCTTCTTCTTCCTTCGTCTTCAACTTCCGTTACTCTTCCTCCCATCTGCCATGGAGGGAGGGAATCCTGGTCCTTCAACGGTGGCAGCGAGGGTCGCCTCCAGGCAGCGCGCCTCCCCCTATCCCGTGCTGCGGCGGGAGCCGCCGCGAGGGAAGAGGGAGGCGCGGCGCAGACGAGTCGTGGGCGTGGTCGGCGCTCGGGGAGGCGGCCGGCGGTGCGCCTCCCGTCTCGCTGGCGACTCCTTTCCTCGGCGGTCCACACCGAGGCGATCCACAGGAGTTCTTCATCAAGCTGCGCCGAGCACCTCGTCGCCGCCTCCGGCTGCCGGCCCGTTCATGGCGCGATGGGCGGATCCGCCGAGATGTTGGAGTTGCGCATGAGGGGCTGCGGGATCAGCGGCTTTTCGAGTTAGTGTCGTGTCCCCAGCCCCGGCGTGATGTGCCCGAGGGTGGAAGGCGTTCGCCGCATCCACAGCTTGGCGGCGGGGTTTACCCTCCATTTTAAGTTAATGGAGGCGACCTTCGCCGTCAAGGTCTTCGGGACTCGGCACCGGGCGAGATCTTGTGTGGACAGCTCCTCCGATAGAAGGTCCCTCCTTGGCGAGTGGCGAGGAGGGGAGCGGCAGCGACGGCAGCGAGATGGCGGGTCCGACTAGGCGTCGGACGCTGCCTCGCGCCACCGGCGACCCCATCATCGGGGCGCCGCCTTCGAACTCCGGGGCCGTCTCCTTGGGCGGTGGCGTAGGGAGGCTGCGGAAGAGGAAGAGGGGTGGCGGCAAGGCCGTCAAGTCGGAGTACGAGGGCGAGGTGCCCTCGACAGCGTGCTGACGTCCCACCACCCCGTCTTCAAGCTCTGCCTACGGCGCCTCCGTCTCTGCCAAGCTCCTGGCCGGCCCCCAGGAAGTTCTCTTGGTGTCTTCTGGCGCCCGTAGCTCTCCTAGGCGCCCCTTTTGCCCTCCCCGGCAAGCTTCTCTTGCCGGGGCCTCCTTGACCTACCTCCTGAACAGAGAAACATGAGAGGGATTACGGGCATCTAATCTTTTAATTTGTAAGCCTTCGGGCTTTAGCTGTATTTAAATTCTATAATCCTCTCTATCATGTTTTTCATCCTCTATGGACTTGTACTAAAATAGGATGTTTTTAATGAAAAGAGGGGAACGCTTGCCGGACTAAGTCCTTTACTTGATTTAGTGCCTTATGCGCTCCCATCCCTCGCTTCTAGGGGACTTGCGGGCGAACACACTTCTTGAGTCTTGGGACATCAGCAGCCGGCTGGCGGTGTTGCTTCCGGCAAGCAACCTTGCGGGGCGATTCTGCGCACTTGTGTTTGTTGGCGGACTCGGAAACAAACCAAGGGCGAATCGGGCCACGACTGACTCGGCTCCTCGCGTATGGGTTTTACAAGACACGCTTCGTTCAGGGCCTTGTCCCGCCTTCCCAGTCCATAAGAGAATGCATGACGAGGATGGAAAACTTATCGACTCCACAGCCCCCCGGCGACATTAGCTTGTCGGGGAGGAATCTTGGCCTTCGCAGCCTCCGGCAACTCTGGCTCCGCCAAAATCCAGTCTTTGGTGTGCTCTCTTTTGCCCTTATCGCGGCCTTGTGACATGGCCGGGGCCACAGCCCGTCATGAAGGGACTTTGGCACTTGCAGCCCCCAGCAAAGCTGGCTTGCGGGCTAGTGCGCCCTTCAGCTTCTCCTTATTCTGTAGTTACAGCCATGAAAACAGCTGAGGCGATCTTGTAATAAGTTCGTTATCTATATTTTATTTTATGTGCGATTTTGCAAAAGCGATGCCATGCTTTGCCCTTCGTATGTTTATACTCTCGCTACTAGGGAACTTGCGGTGCTAACACACTTGCTGAGTGCACGGGCATCAAGCAGCCAGCTGGCGGTGTTGTTTCGGCAAGAAACCTTCTCGAGCGATTCAAGGTGCACTTGAATTGTTGAGCGGACTCGGAAACAAACCAGGACGCAACTCAGCCGTGAGTTAGTTCCTCCGCGCACAAGTTTTCTCATCTGAAGGCGCCTTACGGCAAGGCTTGCTATATTCGCCCTCTACTTTGTTATATCCTTTGTGCGCTTTTACCCTATGCTTCTAGGAACTTGCGGCGCTAACACACTTCTTGATGCACGGACATCAGCAGCCCATTGGCGATGTTGTTTCCGGCAAGCAACCTTCTCGGGCGATTGCGGTGCACTTGTATTGTTGAGCGGACTCGGAAACAAAGCAAGGACGCAACTTAACCACGAGTTGGCTCCTCCGCGCACATGTATTGCGTACAAAGGACGAACGCACGAGGAACATAACATAAAAAAGCATGGAACTAAGAAGTGCTATGTACAAAAACTCGGATGACTTAGCTTTTCCGTCTTCAAATATCCGTCGAGGCCGTGCTTCTTCCCCGATCTTTCCCCCTTGTATGTTCTCGTCCTTACGCTTTCGGGGAACCCACCGGTGCAAACACGCTTGCTGAGCGCAGGGCATCAGCGGCCCGCTGGCGGTGTTGCCTCCGGCGGGAAGAACTCGTCGGGCTGGTTGCGGCGTGCTTTTATCGTCGAGCGGACTCGAAACGGATCGACGGCGCAACCTAACCATGATTCGACCCTTTCGCGCTCGGGTTCTTCATACAAGGTACGGATTTTCAGGGAGCACAACTCAAAAGTTTGAAGCTTGGCAACTTTCTTTGCCCTACTGGCCGGCGGAGCTCGATGGCGCGTCCTCGACGGCAGCACGGCGCTCCGGGGAGATGTGCTTGCCGGAGCGAGCACCAGAGCTGTCCTTGCCGGGCTTAGTCTTTGGTTGGTCTGCCTTCGCCTTCTCGCACTTGCCGGTGGAGCTCGATGGCGCGTCCTCGACGGCAGCGCAGCGCTCCGGGGAGATGCGCTTGCCGGAGTGAGCACCAGAGCTGTCCTTGCCGGACTTGGTCTTCTTCATCCCCCAGGGAGCTTAAGCGGCAAGTGTCTCGCGCTCTGCTGCAGCTGCTGCTTCCCGGTAGATCTTGTCGGCGCAGATGAGTGCATCCTTCTTGTCGCCTTGGACAGAAATGACACTCATCGGGCCAGGCATCTTGAGCACATTGTATGCATGGTGAGAGGCCGCCATGAACTTGGCGAGAAAGTGGTCGGCCGAGTATCCCGTTGTAAGGTAAGGGGATATCAGCCAAGTCGAATGTGACCCTCTCAGTCCTGAAGTTCAGCTCGCTGCCCGAGCGTCACCGGCAATGTGATCTTCCCTTGGGCTGGCTCCTTCCGGTTTATCCTTGAAAGGTGCGATCTCTTCAAGCTTCGTCGTCGGGGATCTGGAGCTTCTTGAGTCTTGTGGAGGAAATCAGGTTCAGGCCGGCCCCGCCGTCAACCAGCATCTTCGTGACCTTGAGGTTGCGGATTGTTGGTGAAACCAACATCGGCAAGCACCCGACCGCAGTGATGCAATCAGGGTGGTCCTCAATGTCAAAGATGATCGGCGTGCTGGACCACTTCAGAGGCTTGCGCGCCTCAACGGACGGCTCTGCTGCGTTCACTTCTCGCACCCATTGCTTGAGTTGGCGGTGCGAGGTGTGCAGAGAGGCGCCGCCGTCGATGCACAACACCTCCGTTGCCCACTGAAATTCCTGGTCATCAGCCTCATCTTCCTCCATCTCATCATCTTCATCTTCAGCTTCGTCTTTGTCGCGGCCGCGGGGAGGCCTGTCTCCTTGCCGCGTTTTGGCCTTGCCGTGGTTCCCTCCCCGGGCGGGAAGCTTCTTGCTGGATCCTCCGCCACCTCCTTGGGCTCTCTCCTTATCGCGGCGCTCGTATTCAGCTTTCTGCAGCTCTGCCATCTGCTCCACTTTCTTGCAGGTTTGGATATCATGGCCCTTGGTGCGGTGGATCTTGCAATACCGCTTGCCGGAGCTATCTTGCTTGTCGGCGGCTACCACAGCCTCGCCGGAGTCGTCGGTCTTGGCCTTGTCAGAGCCGCCTCCGTTGCCGGAATGCTCGACAGCTAGTACATCCTTAGCCTTTCTCTTCCTATTGTTACGCCTCCGGTTCTTCCTTGTCGGGGCGGCGTCCTCACTGTCAGATCCTTCTGCTCCGGCAACCTCTCCGGGGATCTTCCTCCCCTCCTCAGCCCGTGCACACTTGTCGGCCAGAGCGTAGAGCTTGCTGACATCTCTGATTTTGCACATCGCCATCTCCTCCCTCATCCTGCGGTTACGCACGTTCTGATGAAACGCGCTAATAACCGCGGCAGGGTGGATGTGCAGGATGTTCGCTGCACTGGCTGAATATTTGTATATACTTGCGAGAGGCTCCCCTCATACGGGCGAGCAAGTGGAGGTCACTCTCCGGCCATGAGGCTTGTGGCCACCGTGAAAGCGCCGACAAGCTGATGACACATGTCCGCCCATGAAGAGATGGAGCCGTCCGGCAAGTGCATGAGCCAAGATCGGCGTTAGGCTTGAGTACCGGCGGGGAAGTAGTTGGCGAGGATCTTCTCGTCGCGCCCTCGGCGCTTTGCACGCGATGGTGTAGATCTTTGAGGAACTCCGGCGGGTGTATCCTGCCCGTACTTCTCGGGCACATCGGCAAGTTCTTGGTTTTGGGCCCTTGGACTTGCCGCCTTCGCGGGTGAGCGCAGGCGACCTGCCGTGTCGACAAGTCGCTGGTTCCCTGGCGTTTACTGTCGACAATTGTCCCGTAGCGCTGGTCAGATTGATGTCGCGTTTCTCTCCGGCGCTCGATGCGAGTGCGAGCGTCTTCGTGTTGCCGTTCTTGGAGAACATGGCGCTGATCACGGCGAGTTCGCGGGTCCGACGACGCGGTGGAGTCGGCGTCAAGGTTGGTCCGGCGAGCTGGCAATCTTGGCCTTTGGGGCTGGGAGCGCACGGAAGCGGCACCCCCAGCGGTCCTCTCGGTGCCAGCCTGCGCCGGGGCGTCTTGCCGGGCCCTCGACGCGCTCGGTCGCCGGGGCTTGTTGCCGTTGGCGAAGCCGATGAGGCTGTGTATGGTCATCCTCGATCGTCGATCTTGTGTGGCGCGGAGAAATCTAAGCGGCTGGGCTCGGGCCAGCGATTCCTCTGCTTGTCTTAGGTGGCGGCAGCGGCAAGCGGCGCGAGGCGCGGATGTGCTCGGACTCCCAACGGATTGGGAGGAGCAACACCTCGTCGGCGACCGCACCTCACTCGCGCCCGGCATGTGGGCGTGCATGCTGACCTCGGCGTCCGCGACCCACCAGCAGCCTTGCTCCATCGCGAGCACGGTGCTAGGAGCACCGGGCGTTGTTGACCTTGCACCTCTTAGGAAGAAGCGCGGCGTCACCGTCGCCCGGCGCTTGCGAGGCCTTGTTCTTGGATCTGGTGACGACCACGAGACCCACCGGCGGCACCCGCTCCTCCGCGGCGTCCACTTCACCGCTGCTTGCTCCGCGGCGGTGGTGGAATTGATGTAGACGGGCGGCCACCTCGAAGGCCTCTTCTTGGTGGCATGTTGCGATAACGCTGATGTAGCACGCGTGGAGACCGGATCAGATGCTCACGACCTCGACGCTCCCCTACCTAGCGCGCCAAAGATGTCGGGGCTCGTATCTCTGTGGCCTCGAACACCTATGGGGCACTCGGGGGCCCCTTCTGGTTCGGCAAGGGAGCGGGGACCGTCTTGTGAGCGGATCGAGGTCGGCGTGCGGGGAGAAACGGCGATTTTACCCGGCTTCCGGGCTCTCCGGGAGATAAGACCCTCTGCTGCTTTTCGTGTGTTATTTGATCTTGCTCGGCGGCGTATGGTGGTCTTTGTGGGTCTCGAATGGACCCGAACCCCTTCTACGTGCGCATGGGCCTCCCTTTTATACTCTGAAGGGGGGGATCCACAGGTGGCAGCATAGGAAGAGGGCGAGAAAGGTAAAATCGCAGGTTGGTGCAAGCGATGCTGTGATGCCCCTACCTAACTCGACGGCGGGGGACAAGGGCATTAAATGCCCGTCCGGTCGCTAACAAAGTCAGGAGGAGTGACCGTTAAGTGAGCCACCGGTTGCCACGATGGCGCCTCTGTCAGCTTCGTTTGCCACCTCGCTCCGCATGGCTGCATAGTGCCTCGCCACGTGCCCTTGGGATGGCCTGGTGATGACGCGTCACTGGGTGCGCTGGAGTTGGGTGGCAGCCTTGCCGCGGCAAGTGCCTTGCCGCGGTCCTTTTGTTGTGCCGGCAAGCTTGCCGGCCGCTGGGCCTTGCCGGGGCGCGCGGGGCGCCGCGGCAAGTTTTCTGGTGATGCCTCGGTTGGCCTTCCCGGCAAGCTCCTCTTGTCGGGGCCTTCGTTCTCTTGGTTAGTACTTTGTTCTTGAATGGCAGTAATAAGGGACGATGGAGGGCCTTGGCGGGCGTCCGGCAAGCCTCGCCGCGGGGTGCTGCGACTGCCCGTGCACAAGTTCGGGGTACTAAGGTACCCCTACTTTAGTACACCGACAATGGCTCACGCTCATGTATTGCGTGAAAGTTGAAAAAGTTTGAGAATACTAAAGTATGAAAGAATTGCTTGGCTTGTCATCGGGGTTGTGCATGATTAAATACTTTGTGTGATGAAGATAGAGCATAGCCAGACTATATGATTTTGTAGGGATAGCTTTCTTTAGCCATTTTATTTTGAGAAGACATGATTGCCTTGTTAGTATGCTTGAAGTATTATTGTTTTTATGTCAATATGAACTTTTATTTTGAATTATTTGGATCTGAACATTCATGCCACAATAAATAAAATTACATTGAGAAATATGCTAGGTAGCATTCCACATCAAAAATTCTGTTTTTATCATTTACCTACTCGAGGACGAGCAGGAATTAAGCTTGGGGATGCTTGATACGTCTCCAACGTATCTATAATTTTTGATTGTTCCATGCTATTATATTACCCGTTTTGGATGTTTATGGGCTTTACTTTACACTTTTATATCATTTTTGGGACTAACCTACTAACCGGAGGCCCAGCCTGAATTGCTGTTTTTTTTGCCTATTTCAGTGTTTAGAAGAAAGGGGATATCAAACGGAGTCCAAACGGGATAAAACCTTCGGGAGCGATCTTTTTGGAACAAATGCAAACCAGGAGACTTGAAGTGGACGTCAAGCAGCAAACGAGGCGGCCACGAGGGTGCCTGGCGCGCCCTAAGGGGGTGGGCGCGCCTGCACCCTCGTGGGCCCCTCGTGGCTCAACCGACCTGCTTCTTCCTCCTATATATATCCACGTACCCTAAAAACATCTAGGAGCACCACGAAAACCTAATTCCACCACCGCAACCTTCTGTATCCGTGATATCCCATCTTGGAGCCTTCGCCGGTGCTCCGCTGCAGGGGGAATTGACCACGGAGGGCCTCTACATCATCTCCAAGGCCTCTTCGATTAGTTGTGAGTAGTTTACCATAGACCTTCGGGTCCATAGTTATTAGCTAGATGGCTTATTCTCTCTCTTTGAATCTTAATACAAAGTTCTCCTCGATCTTCTTGGAGATCTATTCGATGTAACTCTTTTTGCGGTGTGTTTGTCGAGATCCGATGAATTGTGGGTATATGATCAAGTTTATCTATGAGAAATAATTGAATCTTCTTTGAATTCTTTTATGTGTGATTCGTTATCTTTGCAAGTCTCTTCGAATTATCAGTTTGGTTTGGCCTACTAGATTGATCTTTCTTTCAATGGGAGAAGTCTTAGCTTTGGGTTCAATCTTGTAGTGTCCTTTCCCAGTGACAGCAGGGGCAGCAAGGCACGTATTGTATTGTTGCCATCGAGGATAAAAAGATGGGGTTTATATCATATTGCATGAGTTTATCCCTCTACATCATGTCATCTTTCTTAATGCGTTACTCTGTTCTTATGAACTTAATACTCTAGATGCAGGCATGAGTCGGTCGATGTCTGGAGTAATAGTAGTAGATGCAGAATCGTTTCGATCTACTTGTCACGGACGTGATGCCTATATACATGATCATGCCTAGATAATCTCATAACTATGCACTTTTCTATCAATTGCTCGACAGTAATTTGTCCACCCACCGTAATACTTATGCTATCTTGAGAGAAGCCAGAAGTGAAACCTATGGCCGCCGGGTCTATCTTTTATCATATAAGTTTCCGATCTACTATTATTTGCATCTTCTACTTTCCAATCTATATCATAAAAATACCAAAAAAATATCTTATCTTATTATCTCTATCAGATCTCACTTTCGCAAGTTACCGTGAAGGGATTGACAACCCCTTTATCGCGTTGGTTGCGAGGTTCTTGTTTGTTTGTGTAGGTGCGTGGGACTTTTTAGGAGACTCCTACTGGATTGATACCTTGGTTCTCAAAAACTGAGGGAAATACTTACACTACTTTGCTGCATCACCATTTCCTCTTCAAGGGAAAACCAACACAGTGCTCAAGAGGTAGCTAGAAGGGTTTCTGGCGCCGTTGCCGGGGAGGTTGTCGGTGTACAAAAGTGGGGGCTCTCCTTTTGACCCCTTTACTTGTGCACGGGCAGTCAGAGCCACGCGCCACGGCCGCACATAGCAGGGCAAAGGAGGGGAGCCGGAGAGAAGCCGAAGGCACAAGACAATCAGCGCAGCGCCAAAGACCGAGACCACAGAGAGCAGATGGACGAAGCAGGTTCCCCCGGTAAGACCCTTGCCGGGGCAGCCTCAGCAGCCTCGGCAAGCCCCTTGCCGGGGCGGCTCGCCCACACCAGCGAAGTGAGCCACCCTCGAACCCACGATCTCCAACACCATCAACTACGTTGGGCCAGGGCTCGGGAGGCACCTCCATGGTGGCATGCAAATCTTTGTGAAGACAAAGAATATTCAAGATCAGATGAGGGTTGGAAGGCAACGATCCTCGACAAGATCCTTGCCGAGGAAACCCACACTTGCCGGGGACGACAGCGCGCCACGGCAAAACCCTTGCCGGGTCACCCGGCAAGACCCTTGCCGGGCCACCCGGCAAGACCCTTGCCAAGGGCGTCAGTAGGGCCAATGCGAGGCCCGCACCAACCAAGTCTCCACCGCCGTTCACATGTAGCTGCCAGCCCAACCAGTTGGGAAGGCACCTGTGTGGGAACATGCAGCTTCCAGACCAACTCAGCACATGCCTGCGTGGCGGCATGCAGATCTTCGTGGAAGCTCCACCACCATGCCACCTCAGCTGCTTGCCTGCCTACATGGTGCTGCATGCATCGCTGGCCATGGCACGTGTCGAAGCGAGGAGGAGCGGCGACGGACGGGACGGGCCTCGCCCCCATCCCCGATGAAGCAAGAGGACACCTAAGCTACACATTAAATGTGCCTTGTCTGTGTCTGAGCAATAAGGTCATATGCATCAGAGGCCTTTCCACCTCTTGTGTGCCACTGTGGCAGCCCCTTTCGACTATAAAAGGAGGCCCATGGCGTACTGGAGGGGGATTTGGATCTTTGGAACCACGCATCCATCGTTGCTAGTTCAGGAGCTCAAGAACACTCAATACATCCACCAAAGCAGGACTAGGGTTTTACGCATTCCTCGCGGCCCGAACCTGGGTAAACGATCCTTGTGCTAGTTACTAATCCTGCTCTTCTCACAATCCCACGCCCCATAATAGCAAGAAGGGATCCTCGTGATCCCATAGGTGTCGTTTCCCATCGACATCTTTGGCGCGCCAGGTAGGGGCGCAATTGTGAGAATCTGGTCTAGTAGTTGGCCTAGCAGTTCTTCATCGCCACGGCTCCCGCGGAGAAGGCGGCTGTCGGTGTCAAAACCGGCGGATCTCGGGTAGGGGGTCCCGAACTGTGCGTATAGGCGGATGGTAAGAGGAGACAAGGGACACGATGTTTTTACCCAAGTTCGGGCCCTCTCGATGGAGGTAAAACCCTACTCTTGCTTGATTGATATTGATGATATGGGTAGTACAAGAGTAGATCTACCACGAGATCAAGGAGGCTAAACCCTAGAAGCTAGCCTATGGTATGATTGTTGTTAGTCCTCTGGACTAAAACCCTCGGCTTATATAGACAGGAGAGGGCTAGGGTTACTGAGTCGGTTACAATGGTAGGAGATCTACATATCCGTGTCGCCAAGCTTGCCTTCCACACCAAGGAAAGTCCCATCCGGACACGGGCCGAAGTCTTCAATCTTGTATCTTCATAGTCTTGGAGTCCGGCCAATGATGATAATTCGGCTATCCGGACACCCCTAGTCGGGACTCCTCGGTAGCCCCGAACCGAGGCTTCAATGACGACGAGTCTGGCGCGCATATTGTCTTCGGCATTGCAAGGCGGGTTCTTCTCCAACTTCAGAATGGTGTCTGGCTTTTTATAAATGCTGCGCTCCTTGGCTTCCACGTCCAATAATGGCTATCTTCCACGTGTCGAACGAATGCGAAAAGCCAGGGTATTTTTACATTCTACCCCTAGTTGCGTGAATGAGCTACCTATAAAGAGAGGCGAGGATCTAGATCCGAATCACACCATCCTCCTTTCGCGAGCATTCATCGGAGCGCCTCTGACCTAAAATCCACTCCATCATGGACAGTCGACGCGGCTCCTCCTCTCATGCTCCCAGCCCTCAGCCAGGAGATTGGGGGAGATGCCCGGTCCCGCATAGTGAGCTGGTGACACTCCAAACCGAGGGATTTCTTCCCCCAGCCTTCATGGTTCCGGTTCGAGCCGGACTTGTGACCTACAAGGGCGGGAAGCGGCGGAGCGTCCCAATCCCTCAAAGGAGGCGGGAATGCCGTCCCTTATCTAATAAGAGGACTCGGATTTCCCATACATCATTTCTCCGGGGCTCTGGAGTTCTATGGGCTCCAGCTTCATCATCTTCGCATGCCTCTATCACGCATATCGCGGGCCGTGGCCCTTTATGAGCTGTTCTTGGGCATCGAGGCCCATTTTCTTGCTGTGGAAGAGATTATTCGCCTCGTACCCGTTCTCATGAGGGGTCGATATATCAAGTGGGCGAAGCCTAAATATGGCGCATCGCGGGGACCGGATATCTATCCGGAACCCCAAAGAAGGCGTTCGAAGAGTGGCCTTCAGAATGGTTTTATATGGAGGACGCCCCGCTACCGGACCCAGTTCGGATCGGCCTCCCGGAGTTCAGCAACGCTCCTCTGAAAAACGCTTGAGTTGGCGCCCGCGGAGCCATCAACTGGAGAATGACAGGGACGTCCAATATCTTATGGGCCGAATAAGGTTATTGGCTCATTCCGGATTGACCATGATTGGAGTCATGGCCACATGCAATATGCGAGGGGTGCAGCCACTCCAGTATAGGGGCCACCCCATGTGGGATTTCAACGGGGAGGATGATGCCACCCGTCATGGCCGCAAGGGGCCGGGATCGGTCGCTGATCTAGTGAAGATCATGTCCGGCCTGTACAAAGGGGAGAAGGAGGACTTCCTCCATGCCAGTCCATCGAATGGATTTTCCATGCACAACCCTCGAAGCTGGGTAAGCGGACCTTTGTCTATCCGATCCATATTCCCAAAATTAAGTGTCTCACTTTGTGATTTCGACGCAGGAACTGCGCCGGGCCGTAGAGGACATACACAGCCCGGCTCCAGAACCCGAGGATCTTGGACGGTCCCTCGATCCAGCCTCCGAAGAGGATCCGGACATAAAGGTGGACCTGATCGATGGGGTGTTCCACCAACTTAGCATTGACAATGCTTTGGTCGCCATTACGGCCGACTACCCCGGAATATCTCTGGTTTCCCTGGTAACCGTGACCGGAGTCTTGATACCATTACTCATCCATGCTTATTTCTAACCACCGTATACCGATGGTGTTTCGCAGGAGGTGCCTCCAAGGCCGGAGGCCGAACCCGCGGCGGCTGGCCAACAAGGGGCAGCTCGGCCTAGCAAGTGGCAGAGAAGTGCGGCGCGGATTGAGACGTCGCCACAACGGTATGGCGCACCACCACGTTTCCAGAAAAGGTTCCTGGAAGGCATATGAACATTCATGGTTCTTTTCAGGAGAAAGAGCGCTCGCCGGACTGTATCCGGAGAGGTTGCCAATCAAGCCTCCGCCAGCCAGGCTCCAACGCCAGGTCCGGAGGGGGAGGAGAACGCAAGGAGCGCGTCGGGTGCTCCTCCAGCGGAGGACGCCGACCGGTTGTCCGCCACCAGATCTGAGGTGGAGAGCGCCATGAATCAAAGGCGCCGCCGGACAATTCTTCGTGACGCATGCTTTTCCCCTGAGGCGTTAAATGCCTTTAATTCGGGAGATGTGCACCTCTGTGCCGCTCAAGATGGTCTAGCTAGAGCCACGGAGCAGTATGTGAAAGACATACGGGTGAGGAATTTTGATAGTTATATATGCCAGTAGTCCCCGAGACTTAAAATAGTTAGAATAACTGATTTAAGGATCATTTGTTATGTAGGATCTTACGGAGAAGAATACACACCTATCCCAGGAGCTACAAGAGTGCAAGGCCCAACTTGACGCTGCACTAGCCGCCGTAGGGGGAGCCACAGAGACCCCCTCTGGTAATACATACTTCAAAAGATAAGTAGTTTGTGAAGTGCGGCGTGTGTATAAGTCCAACAATAATATTGCAGATGGTGCCGGACTAGATCCGGACAGGCAGCAGCTACTACGCCAGCTAAAGGCCGGCGAGAAGGTGCTGACAAAGGTGCGACAGGAGAAAAATAACCTCCAAGATGCCAACGCTCAGCTGGGCGAGGAACTAAAAGATGTTCGGGTCCAGCTGTCTTACTCCGTGAAGGAGAATCTGCGGCTTCGTCGCGGCATTTATAGTAAGTGCTTGAATGAACTTTTGAAAACAAGAATTCGGCAAGGAAGTCGATTAACCAGAATATGTCTGTAGGTATGCTCATAGGCCGTCCTGTAGAGGAAATGCCCGGTTCAACGGGTGACCAACTTCTCGAGCTGTTGCAACTGCACGAACGAGTTCAGCAGGTGATGAGCGGCGTCGCCCAGGCCTTATGGCCGTCCGTCTCCCTACCCGAGGGCCTTGGAGGGCTTGTAGAAAAGCTTCAGGGAGCTCGGCGGCGCTTTCGTCTGTGGAAGATATCGGCCTGCCGTCAAGGCGCCAGGGAGGCCTGGGCCATGGTGAAGACGAGGTACACGAAGGCCGACCCGAACCACATGGCCGAGGTCGGGCCTGTGGGGCCCGATGGGAAGGAGATCCCTATGAGCTTAATCTACGACCAAGTAGAGTTGGCCGCAAAGTATTCCCAGCAGGACTGTAAACTAGACAGCCTGCTAGATGGTATTGAAGAGGAATACAATCAGTCAAGTTGACTATGTAATTTAAAATGACATGTAAAATGCCTTCTAGCCGGATTGTAGATCGTTTGTCATTGCGGACCTTTTCGCTTCAACCTCGGGACTCGACAGTCTGGAGTGTGTCCGAATACCCTCGCGGTTATAGAAAAACCGGGGCATGCGTGGAGACCAGGCGTAGGGGTCATTAGTGCTTCATCAGACAAGTGCCCAACTAGCTATGTTATATTACATGGTTAGTAAGAAACATCTTCCAGGGAGAATAGTTCCGTTAGGGGTTCCTTTCCCTAGGAGGCATGCCCTAAAGTGCATGTCCGGACTGCGAAAAAAGCAGGAAAGCATGTGGGGGCAGATAAATAAATAGGTAAGAAATCGTCTTTTAGTTCACCGACCGAATATTCCCTTAAGAACGCTAGCTTTTGGCTTCACCCAGTCTAAGGTACACATCCGGCTGACCCGGCAGTAACAATCGCAGAGGTGCTCCCTTTACCTCCTAGCAGAACAATCAAGAACATAGGGGTAGGCACAGGAGCCAGACAACCCAGCTTGGCCAAAACATAAGTCATGTCGATGCATATAATGGTGAATAAAGGGTACATGCGGAAGTGTGACACATGCGTTGGTGTCGGAGTAATGGGCCACGGGTAGGCTAACCCGGGTCCCAGAACCTTTCAAGACATCGGGGCAGACTGCGCCCCTCAAGTATCTACGGCAGCTCCAAGATGGTCGAGTCCCAGAGGCGACTCCCATTCAAGCCGAGTCCCAGAAGCGACTCCGATGAAGCCGACTGAGGGAAGTCGGCCCGCGACTCCCAACCACCCCAGTAATTAAAGGCGGGCATGGCCACAGTGCACCGTAGCCGTGGAGATCTCCGCCCGGTAGCTCTGTTCCATGCCAGCCCTGACATCAGCCCTTGGGGCGGGGCCCTGTGCCCATGACGCCATGTCTGTATGGCCCGGAGACGGCGGGACCTACCAGTCAGCAAGAGTATTGAAGACGGCGGGAGCGCCGAGAGTCGGACCCGTTGGGAGTTGGCCCCCTGGAGTCGGCCGGCCCCTCCTGCGGGCCCCACACGCCATTAACCAGATGCGACCGGGGAATGGCCACAGTGATCGCCCGCAGGCGGCAGCACTGTTGCCATGACCCGCTGACCAAGCCCGCGTCATTAGAAGCACGGCTACAGTAATCTGCAGCCGGCAGGACCCGCCCGCGGCGGACGCGGGCTGACACCCTCGTACCATGCCAGTCGGCGGGCCCCAGGAGTCGGCGAAGACGGCACCTGAGAGACAGACGGCTGGGACCCTTGCCCAGCCGGTTTTACCATTGTAACCCTGGGGGGTAGGCCTATATAAACTCCCCAGGGCACCCATGCAAAGGGTTCGCATCCATAGACATTAGACAGACCACATAGAAGGGAGAGAGCTAGCCGTGCCCTCTCTTACCTCCAGAAATAGCTCTAGGAGCAAGCTTGTACTCACTTTGCCTTAGTGATCGTGCGGAGACCCCGCAGAGCAGCAGTAGGCGTATTATCTCCTCGGAGAGCCCTGAAGCTGGGTAAGATTCGTCGGCGTGCATGTCTTCGCCTCATCTCGTTTCCAGGCACCGGCGACATTCTACTCGCCCCCACCATGATAAGCCATCCTCTGGCATATGTCGCACCCAACCCCCGACATTTGGCGCCCACCGTGGGGCCTGGTGCACCGTCGTCCGGAGATCTGTTCTGGACGGGAACCCTCTTCCTCCCTGGCGAGCACAGCCAGCCAGGCTCCCCAGGCGGAGTCTGCCTCGCCGAACTTTTCGGCGAGGTTCGCCTCTCCGACGAGCCTGCATCCGACACAGGCACGGGTGGCCCCGAGAGTCTCCTCGCGGGCCTCCTCGATCAACTCCACGTCGTCGGCCAGCCCTCCGTGGACTTGGAGTCCGTAGGCTCCACCGACCCGATGCTGGTCGACTCCAATGTTGTGTCGCTCGACACTTTCCCTACCAACGTAGTGGTCTACGACGAGCCGCTTCCTCACGAGGAGAGCGACGGAAGCGCCGTCACGGAGGTGCTCGCCATCAGTCACGATGAGCGCTCCGGTGGGGGAGCTCAGGACCCGATTGACGTGGCTCTACAAGGTCTGACTGCGCATATTCCAGAGGACGCAGACGCCGAGACGCTAGAGACACGCCGCCTTCAGATCATCAAAGGCGCCAAGAAGCTGGCAAGCATGAGGCGCTTGTCAGAAGCCTACCAGCGCGAAATGGACCACGTCGTGGGCGGCTCGCCGGCTCCGACTGGGCCTAGCCGCAAGTCTGCGATCGACAGCGGTAGCGCGACCATCGCCGACTTGTTCGGGCCAATCGCCCGTATCGCCACCCTGCGGAGAACATCTGCGCCGTAGCGGCGCATCGACGGTGAAGAACGAAGGCGAAGAGCGCCGCATGATGATGGAGCGAGTTCAGCAGCTCCTCGACGCGGTCGCTGCGTAGAACGCGGCCGTCGGTTGCACTGAGGCGCCACGGCAGCTAAACAACGACTTGCCTCCCCGCCAAGATGAGGGCGCGACGTCTCGAATGCCGACTGGTGGAGTCCGCGGAAGAAAAGACAAAGAGCCGGCTGTCAGTCGCAGTCGGACTCGCATCACCATCGAGCGTGAACAAGACGGCCGTCGAGAAGCGATGGAAGCGGCGGGGCGACTACCTGCCTCCCCCACCCAGAAGAGAGCGGCGAGTTTCCCCGCCGCCTTTTGAGCATCCGACTCTCGGTGGCCGCCTTGGCCGCCGAGAGGGAGTCGGAGAAAATGACGCCCGCCATCGAATCGACCGACTCCACCGATCCCTGGCGCTGGAAGATGAAGATGAGCTGGGTCCGCCTTGCTTTGGGCCCCGCATCCGAGACGAGCCCTTCCCCAAAGGATTCACGCTCCCCCGAGACACACCCAAGTACACCGGCTCCATGAAGCCAGAAGACTGGCTAATTGATTACTCCACGGCTGTCAGCATAGCGAACGGCAACAAGCGAGTCGCCATGAAGTACGTTCCACTCATGCTCCAGGGTACGGCCCGTACATGGTTGAATAGTCTGAAGCCCCGCAGCATCAACAGCTGGGTCGACTTCACCGAGGCCTTCATCCGCAACTTCACAAGCACGTACAAGCGACCTCCCAAACCGCGCCAGCTTTCCTTGTGCGTGCAAGGCCCTGACGAGTTAACACGCGACTACCTCACGCGCTGGGGCGAGCTTCGGAACTCCTGCGAGGGCGTGCATGAGGTGCAGGCTATCGAGTAATTCACCGCCGGGTGCCGAGAAGGCACCCTCCTCAAGCACAAGCTCCTCTGCGACGAGCCAGAAACCCTCGACGAACTGCTGGTCATAGCAGACAAGTACGCCACGGGCGACTCCTCCATGAAGACGGAGATTCAAGTCAATGCGGCTGGCAAAGTGGCCCCTCAGGCTCCCAGAACTCCGGCTGGAGACAGCAGTCGACGACAACAGAACGACAAGGCCCAACAGCCGACTTCCAACAGTCGGCAGGTTGCGATAGTCAAAGATCAACAGCCGGAGGGGAAGCCTTTGGCCAAGCGACAGAAAGGCGGCAAGTCCAATTGGTTGCCGGCCTTCTCTTATGAGCAGACCCTGGATGGTCCCTGCAAGTTCCACAGTGGCGCGAAGTCGTCAAACCACACCACCCGAAAGTGCCACTGGCTCACCCAAATCGCCAAGGAAGACGGCCTCCTTCCTCCGCCGCCTGATGGGCCGCCGCCTCCACCATGCTGACAGCCGGGCCGCTCGGCCGGTCGGCCTTGATACAAACGAGTACCTTAAGAGCATGGAGCCTATGTGGAGTTCACCGGTGTGGTGATGATCGGCCAGTGAGGCAAATGCGGCAAGAAAGTGAATCACGATGTAGCAGATACTCGAGTTTATGCATTGGTCGAGAAGCCTATCGGTTGGGCGAGCGGATCACCTAGAAGGTGATGCGAATCCGGGCTCCTATGCCTGGTCCTAGGTGCTACCTTGGCCCTTGATAGGCGGGAAGCCCGCTTCTCGAGGTGCTGATAAGCGGAGGCGATAGCATCAACATCTGTACAAAGATACTATGGAGAAGCTAGGAATTAAGCAAAGACAGCTGCAGAGCAGCCGGACATGTTCCATGGTATTGTACCCGGCCTTTCACGCTTGCCAATCAGCAAGATCGATAGGCGTCCTCTTCGGAGACAAAGATCATTTCATGAGAGTCGGTCTGGTTTGAAGTAGTGGACCTTGAAAGCCCATACCACGCACTGCTTGGCCGACCTGCATTGGCCAAGTTCATGGCGGTTCCTCACTACGCCTACCTCAAGAAGAAGATGCCGAGCTCCAAAGGAATTCTGACCGTAGCCGGCGACTACAGGAAGTCGTCCGCCTGCGCGGCCGAGAGTAGCCGGCTGGCCGAGTCCCTAGTGATTGCAGCTGAGAAGCAGCTCCTTGATCGGGTCGTGGCGATGGCCGGAAAACAGCCAGAAATGTCGCGTGACCCCAAGGAGTCGGAAGCTGAAGGTTCGTTCAAGCCGGCCAAAGAGACCAAGAAGATACCCTTGGACCCGAAGCATCCAGAGAGGTACGCTGTCATGGGTACAAACCTTGAATGCAAATAGGAAGGCGAGCTCGTCGATTTCCTCCGTGAGAATTGGGACATCTTTGCATGGTCCCCTAAAGACATGCCAGGTGTACCGACGGAATTCGCCAAGCACAAGTTACACGTCCGACCTGATGTGAAACCCGTCAGGCAGCCCTTGCACCGACTGTCAGAAGAGAAGAGAAGAGTTGTTGGAGAAGAAATAGCCCGGCTCCTGGCGGCCGGCTTCATTATGGAGGTGTTTTTTCCATAATGGTTGGCAAACCCGGTTTTGGTACTGAAGAAAAATAAGCAGTGGCGGATGTGCATTGATTACACAAGCCTCAATAAAGCCTGCCCAAAGGACCCGTTTGCCCTGCCGAGAATCGATCAGGTGATAGACTCCTGACGGATGCGGTTGTTGAGTTTCTTAGATGCATATTCAGGATATCACCGGATCAAGCTGAACCCGCGAACGGTGAAGATCACCTTCATCACGCCATTCGAATATACGCTGCGACCATGACGTTCGGCGAGGAATGCGGCGCCACCTTTCAACGTTGCATGCAGAAGTGCCTCCTCAAGCAACTCGGCAGGAATGCCCATGTCTACGTGGATGATGTGGTGGTGAAGACGGAGAAGCGCGGGGCGCTGCTAGAGGACCTCAAGGAGACCTTTGAGAACTGCGCGATTCGAGATCAAGCTCAACCCGAGAAGTGCATTTTTGAGTACCAGCCAGCCAACTCCTTGGCTTCTGGTCTCTGAGCAGCGGCATAGAGTGCAACCCGTGAAGATCAAGGCCATCGAGAGGATGGAGGTACCCAACCGATTGTTGGATGTGCGAAGTTCACCGGCCTTGGCGTCCATCGGCCGATTCATCGATCGGGTGTGTGAAAGCTCTCCTTTGTATCAATTGATGAAGAAGACCAATTTTTTGAGTGGAACCACAAGGCGGACGAAGCATTTCTCCGGCTGAAAAAGATGTTGACTCCTCTGTGTTGGCAGCGCCGACTCCCAAAGAACCCATGCTCCTCAGATATCGCCGCCACCGGCCGAGTAGTCGGCCACAGTCATTGTAGTCGAGCATAAAGAGGAAGGCAAGGCGCTCCTGTCGAGACCGGTATATTACTCGAGCGAGTCTTGTCGACCTCAAGCAGAACTACCCCACTACCGAGAAGATGTGCTACGGTGTGCATTTTGCGCCAAGAAGTGGCGTCTTACTTTCAAACATCCAATCACTATGGTTTGCACAGCCCATTGTCGAGATCATTAGGGCCGAGGCGCTCGGCGAGTAGCAAAATGGGCCATAGATTTGGCTCCTACACCATCTACTACCAGCCCTTTACCGCCATCAAGTCACAAGCACCGCCGACTTCCTCGTCATTGGCTGAGACCGATACTGGCCGCTTGACACCGACTCCACCCATTGGCGGATGCATTTCGACGGCTCCAAGATGCGCACCGGCACGGGAGCGGCATCGTCCTTACCTCCCCCAAAGGCGACAAGCTCAAGTATGTGCTGCAGATCCACTTCGCCACCTCCAACAACGTTGCCGAATACGAGGCGCTCATTCACGGACTCCGCCTTGCCAAAGAACTCGGCATTCGCCGGATCCTGTGTTATGGCGACTCCGATTTGGAGGTCCAGCAGTCATCTGGTGACTGGGATGCCAAAGATGCAAACATGGCGAGCTACCGCTTCATTGTACAGCAACTCAGCGGATACTTCGAGGGTTGCGAGTTCCTTCACGTGCCAAGAAACGACAACGATCAAACAAACGCCTTGGCACGAATCGGCTCCACCCGCCAAGCCATACCGTCCAGCATCGCTCTTCAGCGCCTCCTTAAGCCGTCTATCAAGCCTTCACCAGAATCAGACTCCATCTTTGTTCCGGCTCCCCCCGAAGAAGTCGGATCCGACTCAAGAGCCCCAGCAGATGGCCCCAACAAAATTACAGTCGAAGCCAGCCCGGGACTTGAGCCCAGCCGGGGATGTGCGGTCAGCCGGGGACTGCGCCCGATCGGCGGGGACTTCATCAATCCAGCAAGCGGCCGCAGACTCCAGCCCGCCGCCTCCCAGCCCAGCCGCCCTTGTCCAAGTCTTTGTGGTGGCGGTTGAAGAAATAGCAGCACCCTCATGGGCACAGCCCATCCTCAAGTTTCTAGTGAATAGAGCGCTGCCAACCGATGAGATCTTGGTTCGGCAAGTGCAACACCGAGCGGCAGCATACACCATAGTCAACAGAGAGCTGGTCAGGCGCAGTGTCACTGGTGTCTACCAACGCTGCGTAGAGCCAGAACAAGGCCAAGCAATTCTCAGAGACATTCATCAGGGCGAGTGCGGCCACCATGCAGCTTCAAGAGCACTTCGTCATGAAAAGCCTTTCAAGACGCAGTTGAAAGGATCGATATGGTTGACTAGAGGGGGTGAATAGGCAACTAACAATTTTTAAGCTTTTCTTTACCAAATTAAACTTTTGTCTAGATATGCAACTAAGTGAGCAACCTATATGATGCAACAACAACTAGCACTCAAGCAAGCAAGAGATGAAACAATAAGTAAGCTAAAGTAAAGGCAACGAAATAACCAAGAGTGGAAGCGGTGAAAGCGAGGATGTGTTACCGGGGTTCCTTCCTTTTGAGGGAAATGCGTCTCCGTTAAGCGGTGTGGAGGCACAATGCTCCCAAGAAGCCACTAGGGCCACGTATTCTCCTCACGCCCTCACACGATGCGAGATGCCGTGATTCCACTATTGGTGCCCTTGAAGGCGGCGGACAGAACCTTTACAAACAAGGTTGGGGCAATCTCCACAACAATCGGAGGCTCCCAACAACAACACCACCACGAAGCTTCACCACAATGGAGTATGGCTTCGAGGTGACCTCAAGCTGTCTGGGTGCTCAACACCCAAGAGTAACAAGATCCTTAAGGGATAAGTGGGGAATCAAATATCCTTTGGTGGAAGTGTAGATCGGGCCCTTGTCACCCAATCCGAGCAAATCAACAAGTTTGATTGGCTAGGAGAGAGATCGGCGAAAATGGAGCTTGGAGCAACAATGGAGCTTAGAGGTGGAAGAGGTAGTCAACTAGAGGTGAAGACATCCCTTATATAGTCGGGGAAAAGATCCAACCGTTATCCACTAGTTCTGCCCGCGACTCACAAGTACTACTGCTCCAAGGGAGCGGTACTACCTGACGACGGCAGCGGTACTACCGTGGTGACCACGGTACTACCGGCAACTGCTGCACAGCCGGAACAAGCTGAGCTTGAAGCGATTACTACGTGGCGGCGGTACTACCGCTACCCCTTGCGGTACTACCGCAAAGCAAGGAGGGTCACGGCACAGGAAGGGCGCGAGACGAAATAAATTTCATCCGTGCCTACTTCGCGAAAACTAAAGGTGATGCAAAAACCGACGCGGTACTACCGCTGCAAAGGCGCAGTACTACCGTGGTAAACACGGATGTAAAAATTACATCCGCGCCTACTACCGCGACAGCAATGTACTAAGCGAGAAGGGCCACGGTACTACAGCTCAAGGGCGGTACTACCGTGGGCCCCCACGGCTACTACCACGCGAGCAGCGGTACTACCGTGGGTGCCGAGGATGTAAAATTACATCCGCCCCTACTACCGCCGGGCGGCACTAGGTCAGTGCGGCGGTACTACAGCGCCAATGGAGCGGTACTACCGTGAGAGCGCGGATGTAAAAATTACATCCGCCCTACTACCGCCTTGGGAGGCACTAGGCCAAGGTATCAGCGGTACTACCGCACCAGGCGGTACTACCGTGGCTGTCGTCGGTACTACTGCTTGTACTTGCGGTACTACCGCAAGTCACATGATAATCGTCGATTTTCGCACAACCACGATAACGATGGGTAGCTCCAAAGTGCAAGGAAAGGAGGGGCAAGTGTACATGTGATTCCACCCTACCTTTCCGACGTGGACCCCCTCTTAATAGTACGGCTCTCCTACGACTCAGCTCCACCAAAGAGAAACGTAGAACAACGTCGGCTTCATTAGTCTCCGAGGGGCACCGAATCGTCTTGTGCCTAATGATGAGGTATCTGTGGGATTCAAGGCACGAGTATTGTCATCAATCACCAAAACACTTAGGGATAAATATGCCCTTACAATCTCCCCCTTTTTGGTGTATTGATGACAACACGAGATATGCACATAGATAAGGTATGTTTAAAGCAGTGGCAAACCCCACTCCTCTAAAATATAGACGGGGCTCCCCCTAGATGTGTGCACTATATATGAATGCTTTGGACTGCATGGCACACACACTAGGATCAACACTCCCCCTATATTTTAGAGACCAAGACATGATAATAAGCCTAGCATAGCGTGAAAGTAGCACAATATAACACAAGCTGGCTAGGATAGATAGAGTGCATATGTCTTACACCATATGAGATAAGATAACCAAGGTTCAAACGATAAAAGCAGCAAAGAGTTCAACTGACAAACACACAAACTCGCAAATCCAAATTCCTACACTCTCTCCCCCTTTGGCATCGAGACGCCAAAAAGGTAGAGAGGACACCTAAACACACAAGAGGTGGCTCAAGCAGAGAAGCGGTCCCACTCCTCTTTGTCAGACTCCTCCGCAACTGGAATGGACTCCTCGGCCTCCTCCTCAAAATCAGTCTACTTGTATCCTTGCTTCTCCATCCACTCGGTCTCAGGAGTGATGCGCTCCTCGAGACCATGAGGACACATCCTCGCCAAAGAGCTGCAAGATCTTGTTGTGCAGTGTGACTCTCCTTGGACTCCACGTGAGCCTGTCTTGTCCCTTGGCTTGCATGCGAGAAAAGAGACTTCATCTTATCCTTCAACCTCTTGGCCCAAGATGGCCTAGAGTCACCATGAGTGGGCCTAGCATAACGTCCCCCGGCAACATCCTCGGCTCAGTGACATCCTCATCAACAGCAAGCAGCCCTAGCGTGAGCGCCTCAGCCACGAGTAGCGGTGTTGGCCCGGTTAGGTTTGACCCTCGAGACAAATGGGCTCATGGCGAATCCGATCTGGGCAGGAACTCCTCCTCGGGTACATCTTCTCCCAAGTCTTCGAAATCAGCAGAAACAGGTAGGGTCCATAAATAGGCACCTTGCGGTTGAACACAGCAAACCGAAGCTCACACCACATGATGTGAGAGACATCAAGTGGCTTAGTCTGAGATGAGCGAGCCTCCTCGCACAGAAGCATCATGTCCACCATGTAGGCATGAACCTTGTCTTTGTCACCGATGCGTGGGAACAAGGAGTTGCGGAAGATGCGGTACATGATATCCAGAAAGGGGTGGAGAACCAAGATAATCTTGCCAGTGGCTAGCTTCTTCTCAACCATGAACGGGGTGAGCTTGTCCTTGTCAGCAGAGTCAGCATTGCCGTGAGGGCGAACACCAACGGGAGTGTCAAGTCCATCATCAAGAACGTGAAGTAACTCCATGAACTCCTTCCAGGTAGCAGACAGCTGGCGGCCATTGGTCATCCAAGTCATCCTCCTCTCATCATTGGTGTGGAAGAACACAGAAGCAAAGAACTGACAGATGATCTCAGGGTCATAGTCCATGTGGAAAGAGATCACATGCTGAAAGTGCAACTAATCCCCGGGTGGTTTTGGTAATTAATAACAACATATATATCATTGAACTAATTATTTCTTGAGAATATTTCAGAAAGTTCAGTGATATGGGTATGGCAATGACTGATGATGTGGACCCCTCAAAATTCTAAGGAAAACATTGGCAAAAGCTCAAGACTCTATTTTTGGTTTAGTGATCCAAGATCACATTGAGTCCATAGGAAAGCCAATACTATTAAAAGGGGATGAGGTTATGATGATGATCTGGTTGCTCTAAGTGCTTAGTGATTTATCTCTCAAACTATCAGCAATCTTTCATTCCAACATAAACCCATAAGTAATCTCGGTCCCACCGATTCCAAACTCAGTCACACCGAGATGAACCACCTCAGCCATATAGCCAAACCCTAATAATTTGGATTTTCCGATTCCAAACTCGGTCATACGAAATTGGTGTTTGCCAAGCTTCGTAACATACGTACTCAAATCGGTGTCACCGAGATGAGAAAGTCGGTCCCACCGAGATTGGCAAACCCTAGACTTTGGAAGAATCGGACTAACGAGATTGTATTTTCGGTCCCGAAAATCCCAACGTTCTAAGATTTGAACTTTCGGTCTCACCGAGTTGTCAACTTCGGTCCGACCGAGATTGGTCAAATGTGTGTAGCAGTTGGATTTTGTGTGGAGGCTATAAATAACCCTCCACCTCCTCTTCATTCGTGGAAGAGCCATCGTAAAGAACTACCACTCCTACCTTACATTTCGAGAAGAAAACTACCTACCCTTGTGTTGAGATCAAGTTGCTCCACTCCCACCATATGAAACTTGATTTCTAGCCTTCCCAAGTTGCTTTCCACTCAATCCTTTCTTCCACCACAGCCAAATCGGTGAGGAGAGTTGAGTGTTGGGGAGATTATCATTTGAAGCACAAGAGCAAGGAGTTCATCATCACCAACACCATCTATTACCTTTTGGAGGTGGTGCCTCCTAGATTGGTTAGGTGTCGCTTGGGAGCCTCCGTCAAGATGTGGAGTTGAACCAAGAAGTTTGTAAGGCAAGGAGATCGCCTACTTCGTGAAGATCTACCCGAGTAAGGCTAGTCCTCCGTGGGCGTAAGCCATGATGGCATAGACAAGGTTGCTTCTTCGTGGACCCTTCGTGGGTGGAGCCCTCCGTGGACTCTCGCAGCCGTTACCCTCCGTGGGTTGAAGTCTCCATCAACGTGGATTGACGATAGCACCACCTATCGGAACCACGAGAAAAATCTCCGTGTCTCCAAATTGCGTTTGCTCTTCTCCACCTCTTATTTACTACATGTGCAATTTACTTTCCGCTGCCACTACTCTAGAATTGCATGTGTAGGGTGATACTTGACTTGGTCATTATTGTGAACTTGCTAAAAACTTGCCCTAATCAAAAGGCTAAACTTTTAAGTTGTCAAGTAGTCTAATCACCCCCCCTCTAGACATACTTCCGATCCTACAAGTGGTATCAGAGCCTTGGTCTCCATTGGATTGGTTTCCATTGCATTGGACTCCATAAGCTTGGTTTCACAACCTAGGAGAGTATGGCGTCTAGTGAGGGTAATTTCCGTAGAGGTCCTTACTTTGATGGTTCAAACTTTGCTAGTTGGAAGCATAAAATGAAAATGCATATTCTTGGACATAACCCGCCGCATGGGGCATTATTTGTGTTGGCTTGCAAGGTGAGTTCTTGAGGAAGGAAAAGTTCGGATCGCGAAGCTCACAGGCGGATGAGTTGCGGATGTTCTGAGAACAATGCTCAAGCTTGTGACATTCTCTTCAATGCTTTGTGTCCCGAGGAGTTCAACAAGATCAGCCGTCTTGAGAATGCAAAAGAGATTTGGGATACTTTGGTCGAAATGCACGAAGGTACTGAGTCCGTGAAGGAATCAAAGCTAGATGTTCTTCAAGGTCAGCTTGACAAGTTCAATATGAAGGAAAGGAAGGACAAAGGTCTCAGGCTATGGAGGCAAGTTGATCCATATGCCACCAGGAGAAGGACTGCTGTTGACTCAAGGTTCCACACGAGAGCAACAAGACTTTTATGAGGCAGTGCTCATGGATAAGAAGCCAATTATTCTTGACACGAGATCGTTGGTGGGAATACATCGACGATGAAAAGCACTGAGACTACTTCCCACATGTGCATGAGAGCTTCCTTTGCATGTGGAGTTGCGAGTTCGTTGGTCGAAATTGACTACTTGGAATGATGAGATGATCATGCGGTTCTATGCCACCGCACACTTCTATCGGATGGCAGAATTGTGTGGATGACTGAAGGACACAGATTCTCCTCAACTGTTGAGGAATGGAGAGCATTGCTGAATGCACCAGTATCAAGGGATGATGATGTTGATGTTTATGGCATTCCAAAGAAAAATCACGAGTCTATGAAGAACATGTACAATGAGGTACCAGAAAAGGATGTTGAGATATGGAAGCTTGGATCAGTTTACCATCTTGGTGCAGGTCTCCCAACCACTAACACCATTACGAGGCATACATTGATGCCTAAGTCGAGAGACCACCGCATGATAAGAGGGTATTCTATCAACATGCTGCACATTCTAGATCGAAGGCACCTTTTAAGGTGATGGACACGATAGTTGAGACTATCAAGAGGACAATGACAGACCCGAGAAGAGGTCGTGTGGGTTTGCTCGCATATTCGGATGCTCATTAATGCCAAGTTTGCACGGACACCTACATGTTGGATAGACCCCACTTGCCCTGCAGCCTGAACATGAAGATAATGAAGTTGTGATGGTGAGGATGCTCCCACATCTGTTGAAGGACACGCTAAGTCTGAAGCTGCCAAACAAGCTAAAGCTGAGAAGGAAGCGGCAGCAGCAGAAAAGCCCAAGGCGTTGGAGAACAACTTCTTGAAGCCACTCGAGAGAATTGAACTCGCTTTGGCCAGCATAGTGCGTCTCGGGAGAGCACTGAGAGGATAGTTGAAGATAAGTTCCATGCTCTGGATGTCAAGTGGTTGAAGTGCAGGTCACGTCAACAAGCTTGAGGCGGACATTGAGGAAGCGAAGAGGAGAAAGCGAGCTCATGAAGGAGATGGAAGGTGATATGGTCGGGATGACTATGAGCAGCTGCTGCAGTGCCCACAAAGCCCAGATCAGCTGCTATTCGATGGAGACCCAGGGCTACTACATCAGCACCTCCCTCAGCTCCATCGGTTCCAAAGACAAGCTCCAGTTTCCACCCTCCAGCTCCACAGACTTCAGAAGCTTTTGCAGATGCAGCTATCTCCACTCCATCGGCGCAGAGAGCAGAGCCGCCAGAGTCCCTAGTGACGATTAGCTCTATACCTTCGAACTTTTGGTAACTTGTTGCCAAGGGGGAAAGTGTATAGATCATAGGACTTCGAGAGAGAGTGCTCGTTTTGCTCTTTCGTTTGCGGTTTTCCTTGAGATACTTTTGAGTTCTTGAGACATTTCGTGTGTTTGATACTCGTTTGCTCTATCTTGATGAGTGCTTGATCATACTATGCTTAATGTGCTTAATGCTTATCATATTCCATTCATATCTTGTATGATCCTTACTCATGTCTTGGTGATTGGGTGCATGCTATTCATTCTTATCATTTTGTGCGCTCCACCAAGAAGTATGTGACATGGAAGAGTGACCCATGATCCTAATCGATTGTGCATTTGCATTCAAGCGCAAATCTTAAATAATGCACAAATTTAGGGGAGCTCTTGCTTATCACATACTTCTCAAAGCGACGATGTTATTCATTGATTATATCATTTGTCGAAGCTTTGATCTATATGTTGTCATCAATTACCAAAAGGGGAGATTGAAAGTGCAACTAATCCCGGGTGGTTTTGGTAATTAATAACAACATATATATCATTGAACTAATTATTTCTTGAGAATATTTCAGAAAGTTCATTGATATGGGTATGGCAATGACGATGATGTGGACCCCTCAAAATGCTAAGGAAAACATTGGCAAAAGCTCAAGACTCTATTTTTGGTTTAGTGATTCAAGATCACATTGAGTCCATAGGAAAGCCAATACTATTAAAGGGATGAGGTTATGATGATGATCTGGTTGCTCTAAGTGCTTAGTGATTTATCTCTCAAACTATCGCAATCTTTCATTCCAACATAAACCCATAAGTAATCTCGGTCCCACCGATTCCAAACTCAGTCACACAGAGATGAACCACCTCAGCCATATAGCCAAACCCTAATAATTTGGATTTTCCGATTCCAAACTCGGTCATACGAAATTGGTGTTGCCAAGCTTCAGACATACGTACTCAAATCGGTGTCACCGAGATGAGAAAGTCGGTCCCACAAGATTGGCAAACCCTAGACTTTGGAAGAATCGGACTAACCGAGATTGTATTTTCGGTCCACGAAAATCCCAACGTTCACAAGATTTGAACTTCGGTCTCACCGAGTTGTCAACTTCGGTCGACCGAGATTGGTCAAATGTGTGTAGCAGTTGGATTTTGTGTGGAGGCTATAAATACCCTCCACCTCCTCTTCATTCATGGAAGAGCCATCGAAAGAACTACCACTCCTACCTTACATTTACGAAGAAAACTACCTACCCTTGTGTTGAGATCAAGTTGCTCCACTCCCACCATATGAAACTTGATTTCTAGCCTTCCCAAGTTGCTTTCCACTCAATCCTTTCTTCCACCACAGCCAAATCAGTGAGGAGAGTTGAGTGTTGGGGAGATTATCATTTGAAGCACAAGAGCAAGGAGTTCATCATCACCAACACCATCTATTACCTTTTGGAGGTGGTGCCTCCTAGATTGGTTAGGTGTCGCTTGGGAGCCTCCGTCAAGATGTGGAGTTGAACCAAGAAGTTTGTAAGGGCAAGGAGATCGCCTACTTCGTGAAGATCTACCCCGAGTAAGGCTAGTCCTCCGTGGGCGTAAGCCATGATGGCATAGACAAGGTTGCTTCTTCGTGGACCCTTCGTGGGTGGAGCCCTCCGTGGACTCTCATGGCCGTTACCCTCCAGTGGGTTGAAGTCTCCATCAACGTGGATTGACGATAGCACCACCTATCGGAACCACGAGAAAAATCTCCGTGTCTCCAAATTGCGTTTGCTCTTCTCCACCTCTTATTTACTACATGTGCAATTTACTTTCCGCTGCCACTACTCTAGAATTGCATGTGTAGGGTGATACTTGACTTGGTCATTATTGTGAACTTGCTAAAAACTTGCCCTAATCAAAAGGCTAAACTTTTAAGTTGTCAAGTAGTCTAATCACCCCCCCTCTAGACATACTTCCGATCCTACACATGCTCAATCCCAAACTGCTCCACCAAGTCCAGAGCCTCCCCAAAGTAGTCACGAAACTTGTCCTTCCTCATGTGATGCATGTCAATCCACTTCACCTCCACATAGGTATTCTGCTTGTTCTTGATGACATCCAAGTAGATCTGGGTTTGGGACTTGTTCCAGAATAGTTCACACCCTCTGACAGTGGAGCGTGGGTGCACATAGGGGTGAAGCTGCCTGAGGCAGATATACTCTTGAGTGCCTATCTCATCCATGCCTGGCGAATCCTTGTGCTTCTTTGGCGGTGGACTTGACATTGCGCTTCGATCTGAGATGACCCTCGGGAACTTCTCACAGGTTCTGTGAGCGCTTGGAACCAGTGTCACGAGCAGGATTGGCCCGGCGAGAGCCACCACCTAAAACACACCGCATAAAGCACCAAAACAAGTCGAAAAGGATCAATGCAAAGGCTATAAGACAGCACATGAAACCCATAGAAGATAAACGAGAAAGTTGGCATGCGATAGATGTGAGCGACGGTAGAACTGCCATGGGGTGCGATACTAAAGTCTTAGTGCAGCTCTAGATGCGGTAGTACCGTGAGGGGTCACGGTAGTACCGTGGCTAGGGCAGAAGTAAGGCTTTAGTACCACGACGGCAGCAGTGATAATACAGCGGCCTAGAAGCGATAGTACCGTGAAGCGGTAATCTTGCTCCTGGTGGCGGTAATACCGGCGCCGCGTCGGATCTAGCAGATTTGAATCGAAAAAGACCAGCGAAGCCATGGCGGTGCTACGGTGATCAGATCTAGTGCAAGACAACAATACAAGTGTAAATCCTATGCAATACCACACTCCTTCATCCTACTCTTGCAGAGATCTAGACTAAGAACCTCAAGAACATACAAGCCTCCCCAAAACCTAGAAGAACCAAAAACAATCAAAGCGGAGAAGGATT